>JAIWND010000016.1:0-600000 GCA_025330725.1 Chlamydoabsidia padenii
TATCAACTTGATCACCAAGGAAGAAGCTGACGATGATGAAGTGGCTAACGTGACTAAGGATGATGCAGACAAGGTAAAGTGGCTCTTCCTGAACATTGATTATGAAACGACACTAATCTGGGAGGGGTTTTGTGTGTGTGTGGGGGGGTAGTTTATGAATGATATGGAACAAGCCGATGTACCTCAAATATCGTCTAACAATGATGATGAAATGACAACTGAAGATTTGGTAAGGAATAACAAAAAGAAGAATGATTGATGATACGCCTGTGATTAACTAACTTTGTATAATTGTTGTATAGCTTCTTATGATGGACTAATTAACGAAGTACGATATATAAATATAGTTAACTTTAGTATGATTACAGTACATAGTCTACTCCTTCTCTATTACTTTATTGATTATTATTAAGCCACTTTAATTCACATATATCTGCTGTCTTCTGTCTTCTGATAATAAAAGGCCCTTTGGAAGGGATGATTATCTCACGCCCCGTTTAATTTTGATTGGTCAATGCATTGTCCGACCAGGATATTCATGGTGTATTAACTTTCGTCATGATAGTCAAGAGGGTCCCCATGAGCTCAATCAAGGGCCACTCGTCAATAAAACAACAGATCCTTTTTGTTTGTAAACCTTTCTCTGTGCAACTGATCGGTATAGTTTCCCCATTTAGGTAACCTTCATGCTCGATCGTGTCAAGTACCTATTGATATTTTAAATGCCGACATTGACCATTTACAGGGTGTCCTTCCTACATTGTTTGATTAAATGCATGTATTAGCATAAATGATGGTGTAATTGAGGTTTTTATTGTTTGTATATATAAAGAGGATTTCCATCAAAGACTATTTTAACCAATCATACAACAAAAAGGATAATATGACAAACAAACTAAATAACAGGAGGATTGGTGGAAGTGATATAGAAGGGAGGGGGGGGGGTTCAAGGGTATGATGCGTTATGGAGTAAAAAATAAAAAAGCAAATGACAAAGTAAAAATAAATGCAAAATGACAAAAGAAGAGATATAAAGTAAACTAGATCCAACCCATAGAGCGCCACACCTATTTCGATTTCTTGACCATCGTTGTCGAATCCAAACCATTGGGTAAACGGAACAAGCCATGTTGAGAGAAGGAAGGAGAGGCGATGGAGAGTGGAGGTGCAGCGGAGGTTGTTATGTTGACAGTCGTTGCACGTTTAGGACAATACCTGTATTCCGGGAATGCTTCCTTGTGGGCTTGTTTTTCTTGTTCTGCCATTTGATGCCAAGGTCGTTTTTCGTTTTCGGATAATGAGGACCAACGCCGAGATGCACGTCTACAATTATAAAAAAATGAGTTACAAAAAAAAAAAAAAAAAAAAAAAAAAAAAAAGAGTTCTTGTCCTCCCTTTGACTTACTTTGAGATTTCTTCGGCTCGCAAAGTTGGATCTTGTGTTTTCAATGCTTGACCATAGTGGCAGCGAAACTATACACAAAGTAAAAAAACAACAACAAGTGTTAATGATGAGAAGAGTGGGTTTAAAAAGTGACTTACATGAATCCATGCATTTCGAGGACGCTTGATATGAGCATTTTTAGTTAAAAACATGCTTTGATCCAATTGTTTTTTGTCTTCATCTGATTTGATTCGGTGCCAAGTTGTATCCAAAGGAGTGGAAGATGGAGAAGAAGAAGGAGATGCCGAGGTTGATACCGATCCTAAAGATGAGGATGTATGCAAGTTAGCGGCAGAAGCACAAGCAGCAGTGAGAGTGGGTGACGTACATGTTTCTTGACCCTGGAAGGGAGTTGTTGTTGTTGTTGTTGTTGTTGTTGAATGACATGATTTTCTTTTCTTGTTGGATTGATGAGTAGGAGATGAATTTGGTGTAGATAAATAAGATGATGAAGATCGATCCATTGATTGTGAATGAGACCGACGAGGTGGTAAAGGTGAATAAATAGTTGATAATTGATGTGTCAAAGTAGGAGCAGTAGCACGTCTAGTTGTAAAAGACACCAAAGGAGGAGCCAATTGATGAAATAATTGAGGTCGAATCTTGAAAGTCGAGTTCATCATTTCATTCACTTGAGGTTGTGGTTCCAAGTAAGCAGGCAAGACACTTTTCTGAGGAGATGCTGGTGAAGGAGGACCATCATCTATAATAGTAAGAAGAATGAGAGTTAATAACATTTATAAAACACGTCCCTTTAATCATGATTGTAAATATAAATAAAAAAGTAAAGATAAACAAAACAAAATAGAGATAAACAAACAAATAACAACGTCAACGTTAACGTCAATCGTCATCAAATGAGTGTAATAAAAAAAAAAAAAAAAAGGAACTTACCTAAAGGAAGATGACGTCCATAACTTGATAATGCAGGAATTGGTGGTAGATCAATGGACGATGCAGATGATGGTGGTGTTGGTACAGTAGATGATGGGTAATAATGAGAATCGATCATCAATAAAGAGGGCGTATTGACAGGGTTGATCATTGTTGCCGGTGATGCCATGGCCGTATTTGTGTGATACATTTCTTTTTCTTTTTTAGAAATGATACGTATAAATTGTTATATAAAATAAAAGAGATAGATATAAAATTGAATGTTATATGATAAAAGTAAATGATATAAATGAATATATACAATAGAATGCTATTCAATGACAAAACGATGATGAGTTTAGACAAAGAAATAAAAAGAGGGGGGAAATGGATTGAACCAAAGTTCGTTAATAAAGAAGAAGGAGGGAGAAAGAGAATAAAGAGAGAGGAATGGAAGAAGAAGTCTTTTTTTCCCTATTGGTTGTTGTAATATTGATATGTAAAAAAAAAAAAAAAAAAAAAAAGTAAAAAAAAAGTGAAAGAGAAGTAAAAAAGAGAGATTGCAAAAAAAAGGCACGCTAAAAAAGAATCACAATGGACTGGGTCCGATCGGGATTTGAAAATTCAAAAAGAGTGCTATTAAAGTATTAAACATCAATCCAAAGGTTCCACCCGCTGGTATTGAAAAGAACTGATGCTGTGTAATTGTTCATTTGAGTTGTTTTTTTCTCTCTCTCTTCTTTGTACACCTACCAATTAAGCTGATTATTCGACATCAAAGCCTGTGCAACATCCACATGAAAGATAATGAATGAAAACAATGAAAAAGTGATATGGTAATCTAGTTTTACCCGAATAGAAGAGAGTACATGAAATAAAAGAAACATGGTTGAGCCTCCGAATGAAAATTGGTTGACACAAAGGTGATCCCCCTTTTCTTCTCCTGTAAACAGGAACAGATGTGTCAAATAAAATCAAGAGCCCCCTGACTATCTTTTTACTTCATTTTAGCTCGACAAAGAACTCTTTATCATTCACTCTTTTTGTTTACTTGCCTATTCCAAGGTGTGATCTATAATGTCATTGTGATTGGTAAGCCAATAGGAAGTCTTCCTTTATTCCTGTGTAACTTGATTTGCACCCCAGAGGACCGTGGCAAAGTTCACATTCCGACAGTTGCCTCCATTCGTTTTTTTTTTTTTTTTTTTTTTTTTTTTTTTTTGTCGCCACCTTTTTTTTCCTTTCTTCCTTTTTTCTCCTTAACTTTTTCTTCTCCACCATTAATTATGCGGGTATGGTTTTTTAAAGCGCATAGTGACGATTACCAACACCAGACCGAACAACAAGGCTATGAACCTCACTTTATTCCCGTCCTCGACCAGCAATATACCACCGAAGAATTAACACAACTATTACAACAAGGACCAACATCAATATCAGGCATCATAATCACTTCCCAGCGATCAGTCACCACTTTGTCTCAAGCGGCACCACAACTCGATGAACAGCAATGTCAGGCATGGCAAGGCCTACCTCTTTACATTGTAGGCGACACCACCACAAGGAAACTACGAGCAGGATTGGAAGGACAATTGTTTTTTTTACCACATGAACCATCACCTCCCATGGTCACCACAGATCATGCTGCAGCACTTGCCGACCATCTTGTTCAACAACCACCAACCCATCTCTTGTTTTTAGCCGGTGATAAACGAAGAAATGAATTGCCGAATCGACTAGTGCAAGGTGGTTATCGATTGACGGAAATTCAAACTTACCAAACATGTCGACACCCTGATTTGCCTCGTCGACTGTCTGCATTACAACAACAAGAGCAGGATTGGTCGGTATTTTTTAGTCCTTCCGGTGTGGATTACTTTCTCTCCCTCCAACCGACTTGTAGATCCAAGATCGCTGCTATTGGAAACACCACCGCCTCACATCTTCAACAACTAGGTTATCATGTCCATGCTATTGCCTCTAAACCCGATATCACTCATTTGCTGAACGCCATGGTGGATTATGATCAGAATGTAAATTAGCTATAGTAGTATAGTATCCCCCTAATCCCTATATATATATATATATATATATAATAAAGTAAATCATTACCCATTATGTCTTTAGTCTTTTAATAGACGGATAAACATGTTTGATTATAAAAAAGTGCATGAATATAAAACCCATATATAGATATTTGACAACTGTGATCAGGATCCAGTTTTTGTTTTATTTTATTTTTTTTAAAAAAAAGTATTTGCATAAAAAAGATTATTAACTAAAAGATCTAACTATTACATACCAGCCGAAGGAGCTTCATTGACGACCAAACGGAAGATATCCGGACGAGAGTAATGACCAATGGGATCCAAATCCAGTTTACCTTGAATGATTTCATCCATATTCAAATCAGCCACCAGTAAATCTTCTTTATCACGGAGGGGACCTGCCAAGATTTTACCCAAAGGAGACACAATGACACTACCACCTAAAGAACGCAACGCTTTCGGATCACCTCCGTCCAAATCACTACCGGCATGACCTTCTGGGTAATCTTCTTGACGAGTGAATTGACAGGCCGAGAGGACAAAACAACGACCTTCCATCGCCACATGTTGGATAGTAGATTGCCAGGTATCACGATGATCCACAGTAGGGGTGCAGTATAATTGGACACCTTGGTTGTACATATGATTACGGAGTAAAGGCATATAGGTTTCCCAACAAATCGAGCCACCAATACGATATCCATCCCGATTTTTCACCACTGGCATGGTGGATCCATCACCAAATCCCCAACAAAGTCGTTCGGACGCCGTAGGCATGACTATTGATAAAAAGAAGGGGAAAAAAAAAATCAGTTTGACTGTTATAGACCCATGTATTTTTTTTTTTTTACCTTTTCGATGTTTGCCCACATAACCTTGATCAGGGTCAATGTATATCATACTACAGTATAAGGTACCTAATAAAGATATCAAAGTCCGTCAGTTTCTATATATTTTTTTCTTCTTCTTTTTGGTCATTCAGTCTCTTACCAGTTAATTCTTCACGTTCAATCACACCTGTAACAATAAAGATATCATTGGCCTTGGCGATGGCGGCAATACGATCCGTCACAGGCCCAGGGACCAAGATGGCACCTTTATGATACTTGGCAAACTCCTCCCGGCCTTCCGGAGTTCGAGCACCAATAACACAACCAAACGAAGAGTTCTTGGGATAACCACCAATAAAAGCTTCACTATGTTAAAAAAAAAAAAAGGTTAAACAGTTTTTGGGTAAAGAGGGTGAGAGGATTATATACTTACGGGAAAACAATCATTCGAACTTGAGAATGATAAGCACTGTTAGCATAATTTTCAAGCTTTATCAAGGTTTCTTCCAAGTCAAACTTGGGAGTACCCACTTGAGCAACTGCAACACGGAATACCGAAGTCATTACTTTTTTTGTTAAAAAAAAAAAGAGAGAGAAAGAAGTAAAAGGAAAAAAGATTGTACATGGCTGTCATAATGTATCAATTTATTTAAATCGGCGCTTCCATCCCCGTGCATCTACACCTATCAAAAACTAAAAGAAGGATAAAGTTGGGTTTTATTTATTTGGATATGAGAATACTAAATGACTATAAACATGAAGAAGGGGTGTGTGGAGACTAGTTTACTAATGTGATAAAGAAGAGGAGGCTACTTGGTCCTTTGCATGGCGTTGGATTGTTGTTGTGCAAAGAGTTGAGCAATACCATTAATGAGAGTAGGATTAATGATATTCTGAGCTTGACAAAACGTACGAGCCAAAATGGTAGGGTCATCCAATTTCCGAATCTCTACCGGGACCTTTGTACCATTTTCCAAATCCAGGTGAATTCGCACCACCACCGAGTTATGTGAAGGAGGGGGAGCGGCGATTCGAGTAGGTGTTTCCATAAATGCTGGTCGACTGACACCATCCTTTCGATAGTAGTTCTTGGGTAAAGGTGGACCGGTTTCTTGATCTGAATACCTCGTTTTACAAGGATCAGAGAACCTACCTGATTTGAGAGCACTGGTTTGTTCATCCAAGAATTGCATTGGTGTTGTATTGTTAAAAGTTGACCATTGACTCTTGCTTGATCCCCATCCATCATTGTTGTTTACTTGTTGTTGAGGTGGTGTAGTAGATATATTGTTGTTGTTGTTGTTGCCCATAAAGTTACAATTCGCCCATTTGCTGTTGTTTGATCCCCATCCATCATTGGTTTGTTGTTGTTGGAGAGGAGGTGTTGGTAATTGAGGAGGAGAACCCCACCCACCTTTACTTTGTTGTTGAAGAGGAGGTGTTGGTAATTGTGAAGAAGAGCCCCATCCGCCATTGTTTTGTTGCTGTTGTTGAGGAAGTGATGATATTTGTAGAGTAGATAATCGTCCTGCTGTGTCATTATAATTTGCTGTTATTTCATCCCATCCTGATACCCAATCCAAATCATTTGCTGTAGTCTTTCTTGTTCCATTGTCATGTTTGGATCCCCATTGCTGAGAAGAGAGTGATGATGATGAAGTAGGTTGCTTTGCATATGAGAATCCTGGAGGTGGTGGAGGTGATGGTTTTCCTGTACTTAATGGGTATCGTCGTTGGGGGATATTTTTAAATCCAGGAGGTGGCATCATTGTTGGTTTTGAAGGTGAGGATGATTTCTTGTTACTGTCAAATCCAAATGATGAAGAATCTGATTTGACAAGACTATTGGACCAAGATGCAGATGCGCCGTCAGTATTAGATGGTGATGATGATGATGATGATGATGATGGTTGGTGTTGTTGTTGCTGCTGCTCTTGTTGTTTTTCCCAGAATGGCGTTTCCACCAAAGTAGCACCCCAACCAGAATTGTTAGTGGTAGGTGGAGGGCGACGGATGGTGGATAGAGGTGGTGGTGCTTGTGCTTGTTTATTAACCGGCTTTGTATGACTGAAGGTGGTGGCTTTCTTTGTTGTTGTTGTCGAGGAGAAGGTTGTTGGTTTAGGTTTATTTGGTTGGCGTTTCCCCTTTTTGTTGTTCCCACTGGACCGTCCCTTGCGTGTCGTTTTATCATTGTCACCTTTCGGTAAAGGCCCACCTTTCAATCGATGCTTCAAAATGTCTTCTTCGTCTATCGGTTTATAGTTTTTGCCTTGTCTGTGTAATCCACCACTACCCTTTAAGCCTTCTGATACTTTTGCATTAGCCCCAAGCAGTTCTGACCAACCTTTTGCACCAGTCAGATCTTGAGATGTTGATTCTTGTTGACTTTGGTCACCCCAGGCACAAAGACTTATAGGAGCATAGTCATCATCGCTATAGTCACTTTCCATATGTCGAGACAGGATTATAAAAAAAGGGGGGTTCGATTAGAAAAAGTAAAGAGGAAAGAGAAGAAAAGAAAGAAAGAAAAAAATAAAATACAAAAAGGTAGGTCTTGAAATCGCCCGGAATCGGGATTTGAAATATAACATCCACCCTCACTTGAATCACTATATCATGACACTTGAAAGAGTATACCCGATTTTATCATCACTATTACTGAAACCAGGTCAAGTATTAACTGCATCAACACATGTGTTTATACAATGAGGATGATGGGTGAAACCAATTACGATTCAAAACAAAATGGCGGGATTTGAATGTTTGAAGGGGAAGGTGGAGATTCAAAAACCAAAGTGAATCTCACATTACCTTGCACCTTCCTTTTTAAACTTTCTCAAATAACAATATGGGTATGTAGAACTGACGATAATCAGGGATAAACAAACGAATCAATATTAAGGAAAACGATAAATATAGCGATGGAATAGATGGATGCATGAATGGATGGATGGATAACAGATGGGAACATTTTACTCACCACTTTTTTTTTTCTTTTTTTCTCATCGTCTTCATTATTCATTTAGGTCAACCTAGCGGTTTGAATGCTGCCCGTAAGCTTCGCAACACTCGTCGTGAACAACGATGGGCCGACAAGCAATATAAGAAGCGTGCCTTGGGTACTGCTTTCCGCTCCAACCCCTTTGGTGGTGCTTCTCACGCTAAGGGCATTGTCCTCGAAAAGATGTAAGTACAAGGGAAACAACAACAACAACAACAACAACAAAAATGAGTATAACGGGGATAACTAATCATTCGTCCTTTTTTTTTTTTTTGTGTATGATGTAGTGGTGTTGAAGCCAAACAACCTAACTCTGCCATTCGTAAGTGTGTCCGTGTCCAATTGATCAAGAACGGTAAGAAGGTCACTGCTTTCGTGCCCAACGATGGTTGTTTGAACTATGTTGACGAAAACGACGAAGTCTTGATTGCTGGTTTCGGTCGTAAGGGTCGCGCTATTGGTGATATTCCTGGTGTCCGCTTCAAGGTCGTCAAGGTCGCTGGTGTTGCTCTTATTGCCCTCTACAAGGAAAAGAAGGAAAAGCCTAGATCTTAGATTATAGTCATATACATCTTCCACCCTCTTTTGTTTATGTTTGAATAAAAAATGTTGTCTTTCTGTGATGATTGGGTTTGTTAGTCTTACTGCAGTTATCAATTCGGCATATTAAAAAGGCTGTCGGGATTATAAATCCCTCAGGGTCCAAGGGTGCTAGTTACATCTCATTATGCAGATGGTCGTGTACCTGGTTAAGAATCATGTCTAATCAATAAAAATACCAATCATTAAAAAGTGTGTGTATCCTATACACATAAGTATTAACCAAATGTCTATCACACCCTTTTCTAATTCTACTCTACCCCAACATAGCCAAGTTATATGTAAACAATATAGTTAAAAGAATCATTTATTATAAAAAGTAATAGATAAGACTACATATAGAGCTATTTATTTACTATCATCATCATTTTTCTTGTTCTTGTCCTTCATATCATCCAGGGCCTTTTGAATCCGGGCATCGTTTGCATCCACACCAGGTAAAGATCCAAGCACTGCTGACATCATGTCTTGATCCCCATTATTATCATTCATGGACATTTCCAGAGCACGTTGTAGTTCGGCGTCTTCATCCATATCAACATCTTCGTCCTAATGTAAAACAAGGTGATTGGTCGGTTCATCCCTGCCTAGTTTATTATTATATATAATTTTTTTTACCTCCACTTGTGCGTCACCCATAGACATGGCCAATGCAGCTTGTAATTCAGCATCTTCATGACTAATATCATCATTCTGTTGTGATGAATCGACCACCATGGTATCATTTGGCGCAGATGTGTTTGATGATTCCCCTTTTCCTACTGAAGCTTCTTGTCGAGCCTTTTCTTCTTCGAGTGAGATACGTAAAGCCTACATAATTATAACCCAACAATCAGTAACCACTTTTCCATCCGTTATCACCTGTTTTTTTATTTTATTTTACCAAAGCCAGTTCAGGATCAAGGTTGGGATCAATACCGAATTCAAAGTCACCACCACCAGAGGAGAAGTTTCCAGAAGCACCATCTTCGCCAGCAATGATTGGAGTAGACATCAACATATCACTCAAGAGGTGAGGACCAGGAGGAATAGAGACCAGATGACTACATGAGAAGCCCCCCCCAAAAAAAAGTGATTAGACATCGATGAGTTGTTGTTCCACCACTTTTTTTACCTGTTATCACTGTTGTTCACATTGGTGATAAATGCTTCCAGTTTGACAGTATTTTCAGCTTCTTCGCCAAAGTTAATGATATCAATCGCCACATTGTTCTTTTTCAGTTTCTTTGCTAGTCGTACCAAAGTCCTTTCGTCACAGTCCAAAGGGCTTGCCACAAACACAATAATCCGTTGTCGTTGATTTCTGTTTTGTCGATGTCTTAAGGCAAGCTAACAATAAATATCATTAACACTTGTCATTCTCCCCCCCCTCCATCATATATATATTATTACCTGGGCAATTTGAATACTGGTCAAAAAGTCACTTTTACCGTTGGCCTTGATACTGTGTAAAGCAGACAAAATCTTGCCTATATCCGAAGTTAATGTCACCAGTACTTCAGGACTTTTACCCGCCGCCGTCATTAGACCCACCGTGTTTTCAGGGTTGGATTGCGTTTTACGATTAAAAACAAGATTCACCGCTTCGTTTTGAGCTACCAGTCGAGTTGGAGTATAGTCACCATTACGCATCCATTCCGAGTTATCCACCCTAAATATATAAAAATAAAGAATGAGTTCTTGACAATCGTGTTATTTCCCCCTAGGACTTACACAATCATTGAAGCTTCCATGACCATGGTTATAAGTATGTGTTGAGAGTATAATAAGTGAAGAAGAAGAGTATATAATGTCGGATATACAAAGGACGATCTTTTTTTTTTGTGAATGAAAGAAGAAAGAAAAAGATGCGCGCCCCCCACCAGGGAAAAAAATGTCCATGACGTTCATTTTTTAGTCTCCCTGCGAAAAAATTGGCTGACGGGCTTTGAATATTACTCGATCAAGAAGAAAGAATTGATACTATCTACAAAGAGTATCTTTGTTCATGGTCGTAAAGATCAATTCTAAAAGTAAATGATTTTATTATTGAACAGTTTCATGCATTCTCGGCTATAAAAAGTTGATTCATGCAAAAAGGAAAGATTTAGTCACTTTTATGATTTCAAATCCCGGCCACTGCACAATGGGCTTGTCATTATGCTTTCTACATCAATGGTTACAAATCAGTTTGACTGTATCTCTCTCTTTTAAGAAATCATGACTTTCACTTTGTAGGCTCAAAGATGAGGGTAAGAGGAATCTATTTAAACCTCGCTATCACCCATTCGATCATCCCCCTGATTTCCCCCCTTTTTTCAACAAACTGTGGGGTGAGTACTGTTCAGCTTTTTCTTTTCTTTTTAGACGTATATATATATATATATTTTAGTATCAACGTGATCATCACATTTATGATCCATTTACAGCCTGTATCCATCGATGGCTTTGGATTGCCTATCAATTCATGCAGAATACTGTAATCAAGCCATCAAACTAAGGACATTCTTTCTTGTTTTATTTTAAATTATATGGACTATGGACAGAATATACAATATGAGAAGAAGGGGAAGATGTAAACTAGTTCTAACCGCCACCATGTGTAATTTTATTTCAAATCTGCTTTTGTTGAGCTTGTTGTTGCCTTGGTGGTGATACCTTGTTGGGTGGAAGCTGATTCTTTTTGTTTATCTTGAGCCACCATCATTGTTTCTGTTTCCTTCTTTTGTTGCAAGTAGAGTTTGTATTGCGCTTCCAGCTATTATATATAGATATATAAAAACATACATTAGCATGATATCTGTATCGCCCAATCCCACCTTACCTTTCGAGTCACTTCATGACTACGTCGCAACAACAAGATGTTAGGTTCACGTCCTATTGCCAAAGTAATAATTAGAAAAAAATTATAAAAATCCAATCAAGATGGCCACAACTTACGATAGATCATATAGTGTTCCCAGCCACTGGAGATACTTATACCCAATTGACGGTATTCCCTTTCTATTAACAGTCTCTTTAGTCCACGGTCGGGCAAGTAGGCAGCAATTTGTGGAGGCAAAATGATATGTCTATAGAATAAAAAACCAAGGTTGAGTAAAAGAGTCAAGTCAAAAAGTGTCACTGTACCTGTATTGATATTCGTCGTCTATGGGAGGAAGAGAGAGGTGTTAATGGATTCAAAAAGTTTGCCAATGGTTGCTTTACCTTTATAAATGGGCGATCGCTTGATGTATTCCCGGAATGTGGCTACATCACGTTGCATTCGTTCACGGGCACGTCGACGCTTTTCCGCCTTTGCTTCGTCTTGTGTGGTGGATTGATCAGTATTATTATTCGTCGGCGGTTGATCGAGTTGAGGGCGTTTTGTAATCGGTTGTTCCAAGTCCACAACCGAGGAAGATGCACGTTTCATGATCACTGTAAAAGTAAATTACAACAAGGTGGATAGAAAGGTAATCGATTGCTTGAAAAATAAAAAATAAAGGAAGGGAGAAAAAAAAAAAAATCAATGTAGCGCCCCGACATACTCACGAATACACCAAGCGGGATTTGAAAATTAACTTTTCGCATTTTGACAGCGATCAAAAGGCAACAAGGTGTAGTAAGATCATGTGTTTATTTAGTCAAGTAAAAATATACATATATATAAATAGATAGATAGATAAAATACAATAAGTGTAGTAAGAGGTAAGATTAAACAATATAACATAAATTCTAGGCAGGTGGGGAATCAGACTGATCTTCAACAGGATGGATCAAAAAGGCCAGCAGACAACCCAATGCTGAGAGACCAGCACACATATAAAGGAATAGACTTGGCATAGTTTTGACCGAGGCACTATAAATAAAGTTGATACCAACTATAGCAATCATAGCTAAGAGAAGAAGAAGGGTGAGTTGCATGATTTTTTTTTCTTTCATGTGAAGACTTACTGGCAATAGATTCAATGACCGCTTGAGCCCCGCATAAAGCCCCCACTTCAGAAGGATCGACCAAGGTCGTATACAAAGACCGAATCGAAGGCTGGGAAAGGATCGCCCAACATTCACACACCAATGCTATTGTAAATCCATGTTCAGTCGTCACCAAACCCGCCATCAGCCAGCTACAAGCCCCGATCCCGAGCCCCACTCGAATCATATACGAGTCAAAAAGGATCCGGTGTTCCACCTTGTCAGATTCCTGCCAATAGGACTGCAGTTTGATTAATATCCAGGGCAAAACAACCGTGATGACAAGGAAACGAATCAGGGACATGACACTGGCGAGTAATCCACCTTCATAGGCCGTCCATTTGAATTTGAGCATGGCGTATAAGAGTACAGGAGGCTGGGCGATGGTGGCCATGACGAATTGGATGGAAGCAAGGATAGGGACAGCGTAACGGTTGATGTGCCGAGGTTTTGTTTTGCTGAGGATGGATAAGGCCGAGAATAAGTTGAGTTTCTTCCATAGGTTCGAGTCTTGTTCTTCTGATGCTTTTCTTCTTGCCCGTTTCATTGCGTTTTCGTCCAGGGATTCAGGCATAAACCAGGTGATATAGATATAAAAGCCCACGTAGATTATGCTCATGAGATAAAAGACGCATACCACACTGCCTGTTTTCTATATTACAATACAGTAAAAAAAAAAAAAAAGGTACGGTGAATAGATGAGTTCAGTATCGGGGTTTCCATTTTGGGGTTTTACCAGAATGAGTATACTTGCAATGGTGGGACCTGTATAGACAATAAGATTAGTATCCTATTTAACTGATAGATTTCTCTGTCATTGACTTACCAAACACAGCACCAGCAAGAGCGGAGGCAACCATCCGACCAAAAGCCACAGTTCTGAATTGCATGAATCAAGTCAGGGACGAGTTAATAAAAAGTTGACATGCCAAGAGTTTTTTTTTCTCCTTTACCTCGTTTCTGGGGTAGTGCAATCAGAGATATATGCTTGAACAGCCGCCACAACGATCACATCACCTGCCAAGAGTCCATGTGCCAAGGGCGCCACTATCAATGGCGTTACACCAACCCAGTTTTGGAAGTTTGCCACGGTGATATAACAGAGCATCGTCAAGATTCCGCCAAGTGAAAAGATTCGAAACACCAAGCGTCGACCATGTCTATCAGAGAGCGATCCATAAAAACTGGCCATAAGGAAAGCTAAACACACAAAAAAAACAAAAGTCAGTTTTCTTATTCTTTTTCTTTTCAATCAACTTACTACTTGCAGAATCAACAAACAAGAGGATGGCTTGAATCTTGGAGACAATAGCTTGGACTTCAGGAATGGCACAGTCTTTTACATCGGGTATATCGCCATCATAGTTGTCCATCATCCAGGAAAGAATACCTAATCCAGAGTTTACTGTTCTTGATTGATAGTATCTACAATAAAAAAAAGTGTTAGAGTCACATTAGATCAAGAAGGGTTTTTACCTATCACAAAAGATATCTTGATACCATTGCACCATTGGAGCCATCATTGCCCTAAAAGATGAAAAAATAATAATACACACATGAGTATCATTTATGCATAATAAAAAAAAAGAGAGAATTCTTGTTTTACCCCATTCCAATAGTGAGAAAGAATAATGGAATAATGACATGCCAAGATGATGCGTTTCTTTTTCCTTTTTCGTCACCCTTGTTACCCAACAATGGATCTTCTTCATTCAGAGAAGAAGACGGTCCTTCATTGTTCACAGAATCTAATCCTTTATCTCTTTTAAGCATAGTTGTATATACAGGTTTGTTTAATTTGTTATAATGTAGATATAGAAATAAAAAAGGAAACGTAAAGGAAAGAGAGGGGAAGAAATCAAAAGTTTTGAGTTATCTTTTATGAAACCAATTTGAAATCCCGACCGTTCGTTTCGACATATGCGCCGAGTTATCACAATCATTTATGGAAATAGTTGAACAGATACATTGGGTTTGTGCTCCCAGGCAAGGGATGTTAGCCGAACTCTAAATGATGGTAGAGAATCATAGCATTGTGCCTTGTAGTCGGGGGTTGAAAAACGTACGAGGTGAGGAGTTTTTTTTTTTTTTTTTTTCTTCTTTTTTCTTTTTCTCTTTTACTTTTTACACACATTCAACTAATTACGATGACCGATAAGGAACATATACACAACGAAATGAACGCTATTCTTGATGAAAGGTAATATTGAATCACTTGGGCAAAACCCACCAACTTGGCTTATTCTTTTTTTTTTTTTTTTTTTTTTTTGTTGTTGCTTCCCTTTAGCATAGAACAACCAACAGGACTGATTGATCTTTTGGGTGACACTTTGCAAAGCTCTCAAAACGCCTTCTCATCCTTCTATCCGGTAAAGTAGGTATAAAAATGGATTTAATGCTTGCCTTATATATTTATACACGATTCACTGTAGATACTTGAAAGGATTTTACAACAACAACAACAAAACCAACAAATGGCACAATCGATCAATCCAGTACTGCAACAATTGATCATGAACAAGGTCAGGATCGGTAAGATTAGCAACCACCGTAGTGTAATATAGGATACTAAAGTGTATTGGATTAGATACCCACTTTCATACTTCGCAAGACTCGCCCCTGTTGACCATCACTATACATAACGGAACACCTTGCACCATTCAAATATCAACAGGAAGGCTCATGTTGACTCCTCGCGTCAATTTTACTTGTTTGAATGACCAACGATCAAGTGAATACGAAAATGGTGTACAAAAGGTAACTATATATATAAAAAAAAATAGAAGTATATCACCCCTTGGTTACTCACTCACTTTTTCAGGGCACAACCTTGGACCTAATATCCTCTTGTCAACATACAACATCGGTGAATGGACAACTATCTAGTCAACCTGAAGAATCTCTCTTTTTACCAGACTTGACAACAACAACAACAGCAACACCTATTTTATTACCTCCTAATGCTGACCATCAAGAAGTTATATGCATCCAAACAGCCTCCCCTATACAGTATGATGGCCTTGTTGATATTCACATCCCGATCCCAGGTCACGAGGTGAAGGCAATGGATGATCAACATAGTATCCATCCACTCCATCTGACACATTCCTTTGGTATCTATATTATTGATCAGGTAAATAAAGAAAAAAAAAAGGGGGGGAATATATTACTAATAATTGTTGTTTAATGGGTGATAGATTAAAAAGGTGGTGGTGAACAAGGAGGAAAATGGGCCAGATTTGATTGACGAACAAAATGCCATAGAAAGGAATTACCGTGGGGATTTTATAAGAGATACCTTGGCGATCCATCCGGTGCTGGGACTTGAAAAAGGCATGCTTATTTGTTTGGAAATGGCAACTGTAAGTAAACATTCTGATGCATTGTAGTTATACTAACCCTTTGGGCATTACATATAGGACGATGATGGAGTGATTGTTTGTAGGATAGAATCACCTTCTTCATCTTACATTCAAGTCCGATTCTTCGGGAAGAATAAAAATGTGGTTAGGGATTTGGTCCATGAACTAGATATATTAGCTAATTAGATATTTGAATGATATAAAAATAAACACTTTTTTATTATTATTATTATTATTTGTATATATTGATTATGTGGGATGGGTTAGAAAAAAAAAAAAAAAAAGGAGACTATGAGGTGTATATGTGTGTGGGGGATAGATATATAACTAGGTAAAACAATAACAATAATAATAAAGAAGGTCAAACAAACCATTGTTGGGGATAACTATATACATAATGATAAACTAGAGCTACTAAACATGCCAATATCAATAATCTAAACAATCGCCAAATGTATTCGGATACCAGTAAGAGTCGATCAGGTTGTGTATGAAGTGGTGTTGTCTGTTGAATTATAAACTGGTCGCGCGTCACTGCTTCTTCATCCAAAGGGTCATGAGGATCTTTTAATGATATTGATTGTATTGTTCCTATTGTTGTTGTTGATGATGATGATGGTGCTGATATGGATGGTGCTAATGAACATAGTGCTGATGTTGATGATATAACTGATGGTGAAGAAGAAGAAGGCTTTGTTCTTTGTAATGGTGAAGAAGAAGGCCTTCGAGTAGATAGTGCAGAAGACGAGGATAAAGAAGTGGTCAAAACATTATTTCGTCGTTGTTTCAATGGTCGTGTCGATGTGAAGAGTTGTTGTCGTCGTCTTGCCTGTCGTTCAAAACTCTTTTCTGCCAGTTGTTCAATCACTTCTTGACTTCGTAGTTGTTCTGTGATGATACCAGCCATTAAAGGAGCACCTGTTCTTGCCAACACCCGTTCGACAAGTTCTTGTAACACCCCTTTTGCATCTTCCTCCTTGGTGGCTTCTTCTAATGCTGCATGGGCCAATTCCATAAACCGGTCAATATCATCACCCCCATCAGAGCTATTGGATGAGGGAGGAGGTGTACATCGACCCAATGATGTGCGATCGGTAGGGAATACATGAGGTTCGTATCTTGCTGTTATCATCGTCGTGTATTGGTTAGTTGGTATTTGAGAGTAAAAAATGGGATATATTATATAATTAACCGAGTGGAAGAGTAAAAAAGAAACGAAAAGAAAAGAAAAGAAAGAAGAATGCCCCCCCAAAAAAAGATAAAATTTATAAAAAAGACACCACCGGAGGCCCAGAGCATCCCACTTGAGGTGGGACAAGTCGGTATTTGAATACATTAAAAAAAAGAGTCAGCAGCCGCCCAGCAAAATAGAAGCATGCACAAGAACAACCTATCACCTTATTTTCTGTTGGTCTTGTGACATTGTCTGTATGTACTGTCCCAAATAGAGATAAAGTCCGTCTTTGTTTATCCAACTTTATCACATTAGATCAAAGCCATAGTATGTTTTATTGTATGTGCATGACTCTCTTTCCTTCAACCAGCGTGTTTAACAGTGAACAGGATAAATACGATGAGTAACAACGGGGAATACATGACACAGAATCAAACTTTGAATCACTACCTTTTTTGAGGTCAAGTGCGGAGATGGGTCAGTTCCAAGTTTGTCTTTGAGAGTGGGAGAGGGGATGCTATTTTTTCAAATTCCGCTATTCGGTTTACTTTTCTCAAGTTTAGGTCGCATTTTTTTTTCTTTCTCTTTTTTATCTTGTTCCGATGAACACAAACAATGACTCTTCTCTTGATCCAGTGACGATTGATCCTCCACCCCAAAATGACCCGGAGAGCACTGTGACCAAAGTGAACAAGTCTGACACTTTATCCCACGATTCGACAATAGACATGGACCACGACATGGATACGATAGGCGATAACACTGAAACGGCTGATCAAGGACAAACATCATACAGTATTTACAGATACGACTGGACTCATTTGATAACAACAAGCCTGGCATCCACTCAAGATAGATATAATGTCACCACCGGTCAGTCTCTCACTCTGGATCAACCTTCGAATATTACACCATTCCACTCAACTAGCAGCAATACAAATAACTTTTTCAAGTCATGTCAATGGTCTCCTGATGGTACTTGTCTCTTGACAAACTCTGAAGATCGCATGATAAGAATATTTGATATGTAAGTAAATGTTGGGAAAAAAAAAAGGTATTATATCTTTGAATCTGACACCTCTCTCTTGGTTTTTATTTATTTATCTAGTCCATCGTCGATATATGACCCTTCTTGCTCTGGTCCTATGACTCTTATACCATCTCTGTGTATACTGGAAGGTGAATCTGTTTGTGATGTAGCGTGGTTTCCATCCATGAACATTCAAGATCCTACTACTTGTTGCTTCCTTTCTTCTGTACGGGACCATCCTGTTCGATTGTGGGATGCTATGACAGGAAAGGTAATTAATTATAAACATATATATAGATGATTACCAACCTCTTCTTTACATATTTAAATAGGTACGAGCTTCTTATTGCGTTGTGAATCATCGCGAACAATTCATAGGTCCCAATGTATTGAAATTCAATCTAGATGGAACAAAGTAAGGTATCACAATGTAGGTGATTATATACTAACATTTGTTAATAGGATATACTGTGGATACGAAAACATGATTGAAGTATTTGATATAAATACCCCTGGAAACAACACGTCGACCAAGATCAGCACCACACCCAATCGCAAAAGCCGAAAAGGACAAAAAGGCATCATTTCGTGTCTGGACTTTAATCCTGATTCAAGTGGAATGTATGCAGCAGGATCTTACTGTAACTCGATTGGACTCTACGATGAACGAACGAACGATCTTTGTTTGAAACTGACGGGTATGAAGGGAAATGGGGTCACTCAAGTTAAATTCTCACTGGATGGTACTCTCTTGTACTCGGCTTCACGACAATCCAACTCTATTCTTTGCTGGGATGTGCGTCAATCTGGGAATATTTTGTATGAATTGGATCGGAAGGGCAAAACTAATCAACGGATCACTTTTGACCTGGATCCAACTGGGTCCGTGTTGATCACAGGTGATCAGGTACACACACACACACACATGATAATCATTTTACATATGCTAATCTCTTTTTTTTCTTTTTTTTGAAAAAAGACTGGACATATCTTAGCATATGATTTGACAACTCTGGATACCGAAGACGTTGAAACTAAACCAAGACTATTGTCATCATGGTACGCCCATCAAGGTAATAATTAAAAAAAAAAAAAGAGGGAATCACTTTTTATACCATGGCTTGACACTTTTATTTATATACATATATAGATACCGTTTCCGGAACCACCTTTAATCCATTATACCCCTCAGTCATAGCCTCTTGCTCCGGTCAAAGGAAATTCATGACCGACCTATCAAGTGATGAAGATACTTCCGAAAACAGGGCGCACACCATCGATAACAGTTTGAACATATGGCAATTATCTGGACAATATGAATGGTACTCAATTGACACTCAACCAATGGATACCTTCACTTGATATGTTAACTCTCCCTCCCTCCCCCCAATAGTAATAGATCTCATTGGATATACACACACATCCATAGCATATAGTATAATTAGTCATTCCTTCTTTGTATCCATATAATAAACACTCGAGCCGTTACACAACTTTTCTCGGCCCTTTTTATTTTATTTATTTACAAGAATCGAATAACATGTTGTTGATGATTGGCCAGTGGTTTACATTTATGCAAAAAAGTGAAAAGATCGTCTTTGTCTACCGGGGTTTGAATTCATTTCATGCTCACCCATACACAATCCCAATTTAAAAGACTTTAAAATATTACCCATAATCTATGTGCCAACTATATTAGGATGGTATCTCCCATTTCTGAAATGCGTGTACATTGCATCACTGTTTCTTTTTTTTTTTCTGTCAATTATGCATTCAACTACTATGTATGCAGGGTATATATGTGGTTATATGGAATGTAAGGGGGCTCTTCGAAAACCAATCTGTCATAATGATTTGCCCCGAATGGTGGCTACCAACAAATCAAAGCAACTCGTAAACGACAAATTCCCACTATATTGTATCATTAGTGTTACCCTTTTCTTTCATGTTATGTCCATATTATAGGGAGAAGCTGACATATTTTGATGGTTCGGTATGAAAGGGGGGGGGACTGCAAAACGAGAATGTGGGGTAAAACCAGAAAGTAAGCAGAAATCACACGAAAGCGGCGTTTGAAATATTCACCTTTGTCATCAAGTTCAAAGACTTCCCTAGTTGTAGCTCCATCCTTATAAATAAAAAAAGCATCATGTGAACCAGCCATGTTATCAAGGTATTTGATCGGTCGATCTTGCCATTGTATCGCCTGAAGACATAATCAACCACTTTTATGGAGGTTGGTATAAAAAAGGAAAAGGACCAATGGCAATGCGCAATTTATCGGGTGTTGAAATATCTTGAGTACACATCTCCACGGGTATAATTCCCCCACTTTCCATTTCTTTCCTTTTTCTTCTTCTTCTTTTTACATTAACACTCCTTATCACTTTTTATCCATTCCTCCCTCTTCTTTATCTTACTATCTTAAAAGCAATATGGCAGCTCTACCGGATGCACTAGTGGTGGTACCTCTTGAATCAAAGGTACTTTTACCATCTGTTGTATTAAAATGCACATTAAAGGGGAAGGATGCCGCAGACCTCATTCGAAAACACTTTCGGCCGACTGAACAACGCAAACCTACATATGTGGTATGCATTCCATTGAAACCGACGGATAAACCTTTGCCCAGCTCTTCTTCTTTAACGAACCCAACACTTGAAGATACTATCAACAAAAAGACCTCCACCATTACAAAGCAGCAATCTACTTCTCCAACTAATGACGATGATCATACTGTACTACTCCAACCTCATGAACGGGATATGCTCTATGATTATGGTTGTGTCGCTCGTGTCCTCCGCATCCAACGGTCCAGTCTCGGTGTTTTTACCATCTTTGTAGAAGGTGTTGGGCGGTGCAAGATCGATCACTTACTCCCATCGATTGATCCTGCCGTCACTCTGGCCAAGGTTATTCATTTGGACTCTCCCTCAAAACAAGAACTAGAAGCTGCCAAGGACGACCTGATTGCCTTTCGTGCCCTGGCCAAGGAATTCCTATTAAAGATGCGTGAATTGCAATTGCCGGATACCTTGACGAATCAACTGTCCAAATTGATTGATAATGTGTCTCCTCTGACTTTGGCGGATCTGCTGGTATCGGTGATAGAAACCTCGTTAGATGAAAAGCTCTGGATGCTCTCGGCAACAAATGTCAAGGATCGTTTGGCCAAGGCTTCGGAATGGATGACACGACAACTCCATGTGCTCAAGATTAGTGAACAGATTCATTCTAGCATTGAAGGAAAACTTAGTAAAAAGCAACGTGAATTCTATTTACGACAACAGGTAAAGTGGAAAAAGAAGAAAAAGAACTAGAACAAGAACAAAAAACTCACTGACTTTTCTTCTTATTTTATTGTAGCTTGAAACTATCAAACAGGAACTGGGTGAATCGGATTACTCTGGAGGTGGCAAAGATGATGATGAAATGGCAGTATTGGCTAGACGGTTGGACGAGGCGAATTTACCTAAAGAAGCAGCTACGGTCGTCCAAAGGGAATTGAAACGGATCAAGAAATTGCAGCCTTCTTCAAGCGAATGGTCAGTGACTCGAAACTATTTGGAACTGGTGGCGGATCTACCTTGGAATAAACAATCGGATGAAATCTTGGATATTGCACGTGCGAAACAGCAATTGGAAGGCGATCATTTTGGGTAAGTACTTGAAAAGGGTGGTGACTTTTATACCATGTTCTCATATTTTAAATTATAGGCTGGATCATGTCAAGAAACGTATCATCGAATACTTGTCTGTGGCCAAAATCAAAGGCGATCTCAAAGCACCCATCATCTGTTTTGTTGGACCAGTAAGCTCAAACTTTTTGTCCTCTTAGTGATGGAATACTCATATTCATTTATATATATATATAGCCTGGTGTGGGTAAAACATCACTTGGGAAATCTATTGCTACCGCGCTTTCCAGGGAATTCCATCGAATCTCTTTGGGAGGTGTCAGAGACGAAGCTGATATGAGGTAACACAGCATAACATGATGAAAATGTACTGATAAACCTAACTCGATATCTTTATTTTAATTGTTATTGTAGGGGTCATCGTCGAACTTATGTTGGTGCCATGCCAGGATTGATTGTACAAGGATTACGCAAAGTAGGTGTAAACAACCCTCTTTTTCTACTAGGTAAGCCTCAAACATTCAAAAAATATAGACCCTTTTACTAATCCATCATTCTTATATACATAGATGAAATTGATAAACTTGTCCACTCTACTCATTACGGTGATCCTGCTGCTGCCTTGCTCGAAGTCCTTGATCCGGAACAAAACAACTCTTTTTCGGATCATTACCTCAACCTCCCTTTTGATCTCTCGAATGTTCTCTTTATCGCCACTGCCAACTCGGTCGATACCATTCCTGAACCTTTACTTGATCGTATGGAGCTCATCCAACTGAATGGCTATACCTTTGAAGAAAAACTTCATATTGCTCGGTCACATCTTTTACCCAAACAAACAACGGCACACGGATTGGCATTGGATCAAGTACAGATGGATGATCAAGTCTTGCTTAAACTGGCGGAAAATTATACCCGGGAAAGTGGCGTACGTAGTTTGGAACGAACATTGGCTTCTGTTGCCCGAGCGAAATGTGTCTCTTTGGCTGACTTGCGTGAAGCTGGTAATGAACATGATTACAACCCCAAGGTGGATCTAAAAGATTTGGAAGATATCCTCGGTGTACGTAGTAGGGAAAAAAAAAAAAAAGTGATCAAGAGACAACAATGAACTAACCGACGTTTACCTGCATAGATGGCCAAATATGAAAAAGAAGTAGCGGAACGTGATCCTGTGCCAGGTGTTGTTACAGGTTTGGCTTATAGTGGGTCTGGAAATGGTGGTATTCTGTTTATCGAAACATCCAAGATGCCTGGAAAAGGTGAACTCCAATTGACAGGTAAGGATCAGGAGAGAGGGGAGAGACTATCCAAATGATGATACTTGACTCTCTTTTTCTTTTTTTTTATGGTTTTAGGGTCTCTGGGTGACGTTATCAAGGAATCAGCACAAATTGCTCTCACTTGGGTCAAGTCTCATGCCTATGCACTCAAAATAGCATCTTCTAATGATCAAAACATTGTTGAAAAACACGATATCCATGTCCACTTCCCCTCTGGTGCTGTACCAAAGGATGGTCCCAGTGCAGGTAAGCAATGATTATCTATAGGATGTCGAATGCATTACTAATGATATGGTCTAGGTGTTACTTTGGTGACTTCATTGGTATCCTTGTTTTCCGGATACTATGTACCCAGTACCACGGCTATGACAGGTGAAGTCTCCTTACGGGGTCAAGTGTTACCGGTGGGCGGCATCAAGGAAAAGGTAGTCTCGGCTCATCGCGCGGGTATTCGCAAAATTATTCTTCCTTACCGTAATCGAAAGGACGTCAAGCAGGATGTACCGGAACGAGTCCAACAAGATATCGAATTCGTTTATGCAAAATCGGTATGGGATGTATTGGAAGCGGCTTTGATCACCGGCGACACGGAAAAATGGACGACTCGATCTTACGAAAGTCATCTCTAGTTAGTAGTAGTTAGATTTATAATTAGGATGCATTAGACTTTGCTTAATAAAACTAGGGGTAGATAAAAGTTGAAAGTATGGTATGGTGCATAATAAAATGGAATAATGATGCGGGATGTGTCAAGCCGTTCTTGATGATTGATGATAACAAAAGAGGATGTCTCGAGTGTGATCATGGGGTATGGAGTATTTTGACGTTTTTGAGTTCCCAGTGATGTAAATACGGAACGTAGTTCTACTTTAACATGATATTGACTTGGGGCGGGAATCGAAACAATTTCTGTAACTCCGATCAATGCCATTAACTCGGGTGACCTAAACAAGACAAAGGAACAATGTTGAAGATTAGTGAGCCTCGAGTCGGAGAATGCCAACAAAAAAAAGGGGGGGGGATGATCTTACTACGACCATTGCATTTCATAAACTTTAATCTAGTAAAAAGTGTTCACAGTAATAGATTTTTCTGTTATCTAACAAGTTCCGATTAAGCGAGTGATACTGGTGGATCAAATTAAAAAAGCGAACCAAACCAATGATCACCTCACATAGTCGGATCATCATCTACTTTTACCTCGCACGGTAAATGAAAAAAATAACTGAAATGTTTTATAAATGTAAACAAAACCTCAAATGATCATGGTGAAAAATCCAAAAGAAAAAAAGACGGGTTTATACACTTTTTTAAAAGAAATGGGAGAAGCTCACCATCGTCATATACCTTTGGCTCTTGTGTGACAAGCGGAGTTTTAAAATAACCAAAAAAAGTTTTCTATGGTTCTTTAGTTTGATTTTCTCTATTTCCTTTTTTCTCTTGCTTCTTTTCTTTCTTTACCTTCTATTCGTTTTTTTTTTTTTTTTTTTTTTTTAAATCAGGGCAATTGTCAACTTATCTGATTCAAAACCTAAAACAACACACACATACTATTATACTATCGTTGCTACGTTTTTAATTACAAATTACTGGATCTTGACATTTTTAACCAACTTATTTTACACATACTTGATCTATAAACTCCTTTGAATGACAGTCCATGTTATACCTGGGGAATTTAATCCTTTTACTATTGCCATTGCTATCCTTAGTGGTGTGATTCTCTTTTATGGTTATGTTTCCATGTTTGTGAAGGAACGAATGTTTCTGTCGGAAGCTTGTAAGTCCATATATATATATATATATACAGTATACTATTCACTTTAATACTAACTCTGATCACTTTGATCATTTTTTGCTAGTTGTCGCACTTATTGTTGGGATTATAGCGGGACCACTGGTATCAAATGGATTTAATCCTTATAGTTGGGATAATACTGATATGATCACCAAAGAACTTACAAGATGTGTGATTGCCATCCAGGTATGACAAAAAGAAAAGTGTTATACTTGTTACTGCTACTAACTACTTATTTATTTTCCGCATGTGTGTTTAGGTCATGGCTGTTGGTATTGAACTTCCAAAGTAAGTAAATATTGGGTGGGAACTGTTTGGAATTGTTTGTTTTATAGATACTGATCATCCATCCATCTTTTCTATTCTATCTACTTTAAGGCATTATTTGAAAAAGGAATGGCGAACCATGTTTATGTTTTTGATCCCTATCATGATATTCATGTGGTTAATCAGTGGTTTATTCATTTGGGCATTAATTCCTCCTCTTGACTATGTAAGTAATAATGATGCCATATGACAAAAATAAATAAACCACTTGATGATTAACCATAAACTTCTTTATCTTCCTTTTACTAGTTACATGCTCTTGTCATTGCTGCGTGTGTATGTCCAACTGATCCAGTAAGTCATTTGTGTGGAAAAGTAACTATTTTTAACTAACCAACCTAAAACTTGTTTTCCCTTTGTAGATCTTAGCGAATTCCGTGGTGAAAGGTCGATTTGCTGAAAAACATGTACCTGCACATATTCGGAATGCATTATCAGCGGAAAGGTAAAACACCAATTAAAGGATCGACTCTTTAATAATCATCATCTCTTACATTTTTAGTGGTGCTAATGACGGTATGGGATTCCCCTTCTTATTCTTGGCTATCTTTTTAATTAATGAAGATAGTGTGGGTAGTGCTATTGGTAAATGGGTATATATCACTTTACTCTTCCAAATTTTACTCTCTTGTGTTATTGGTGCCGTCGTTGGTTGGGTTGCTTGTAAAGTCTTGCAATGGTCTGAAAGAAAGTAAGTAACCCTTCTTTCCTTGTGTCTTTTTACTCACATGTTTTCTTTTTCTTTTTCTTTTAATAGGCATTTAATTGATAAGCCTTCCTTCTTGTCCTTTGGTATTGCCCTTGCCGTAAGTATCTCTCTACCACTTTGAAAATGGATACTTCCGCTTTTACTAATGAGAACAATTATTGCTGATATAGCTATTTTTAATGAGTATGACTGGATTCTCCGGTAGTGATGATGTCTTGGCCTGTTTTGTCGCTGGTAATGCCTTCTCTTGGGACGAATGGTTCCGAAAAGAAACGGAAGAAGCCCATTTCCAGGATGTGATTGATATGATGCTTAATTTGGCTGTCTTTGTGTATATCGGCACTATTATTGTAAGTGACAACAAAAAGAATAAGGAAAATGAACACTAATATTCTTTAATTAGCCTTGGTCGGAATTCGGGAATGCCGAAATCGGGTTATCCCCATGGCGCTTGGTGGTAATTGCCATTCTGGTCCTTCTCTTCCGTCGACTACCTATTGTGATTGCCTTGAAACCTGTGATGCCGGCGATGAAAACTTACCGAGAAGCAATCTTTAGTGGTTGGTTTGGTCCTATGGGTGTGGGTGCTGTCTTTTTGGCCATGATCGCGAAAGAAGAACTTGAAGAAGTATACGAAGGCAAACCTCATCCTGTGGCTTTGGAATTGATCAGCCCTGTGGTTTTGTTTATTGTTCTCGCTTCTACCTTGGTCCATGGTACCACTATTCCTCTCTTCAAGATTGGTAATCGTATCCGTACTCGTACCCTCTCTGTCACCAGCACCGGTAGTAATCAAGTCCTTCGCCTTCCCAAGATTCAATTTGGTCAACAGCTAGGTCGCAAAAGTGCCGATGATGGGGATCGCCGAAGCCGACATAGTCATCATGAAGGTATGACCGAAGTACAACGTAACACCATCATCAATACCCTTCAACAACAGGAACGAATGGAGGCAGCACAGAAACAATCGGGTGATTCTGGATCTGGACAAACTGCTACGGATACCGACTATGCTGCCATCGACATGCAGCAACAACAACCACATTACAATCAACAGGACGACGATGACGATGATTTTGCAGAAGAAGACTTTTTACCTGGCGGCGATGACGAAGAAGATGAAGACAATAACATGATGACTCAACATAGTATTCGGTTTTTGGAACCTGTCAATCCTCGTATGACAGCAAGTAGCTCATCATCACCATCTGGCAACAGCACCAATTTGGAAAAGAATGAAAACAGCGTATCTAGTTTTAGGGGATGGTTACACCGGAATCATAAGGATGCATCCACATCTTCTCCAGACGCACCAACAGGCACCATATCTCCACCACCACCTCCTACTGCTGCTGAAAGCGACTCTCAACACCATCCTACTCCACAACGGCAACGATCCGAGGAACTCGATCCCAAGCATCCTAAAATTAACGTATGGGACGAAGAAACTCATATCATTGTGGAAGATACTGATGGAACAAGACACGAAGTATTGGATAAAACAGGGGATTGGAAACCAGAAGTACAAGCTGTCGTTAAAACTATGGAAAAGGATATGGCCAACAACCCTGAATAGATTGATTCAAATATGCTTTATTTCAATACTAGTTATACCCTCTTCTCCATTTATTATTACTATTGCTTTACTTTGTATTATGTCTCCATTTGCTACCCTTTTTAGATTTTATATCATTTGACATTTTGTACTATTAAAGAACGTTTTATTATACTATCTTAACCATTATGTCCTTTGTCGATTGACTATACAATAATAATTATAATAAAAAAAACTGTCTTTTATATCTGTGTTAACATATACAAACTTTACTGGCCCACAGCACATGTGCATGAAATATATTTCAAACCCCTACCCACCAAGTCTATTGGTTTGTCTTATTCTCCTTCAATTAACCAAGATGTTGAGCTTGGCCTTAAAGATTCTGATACTCAGTACTTTTAAACATACATAACAAACTACCTGAACCTAATTTACTCCAACATCTACCAAATTTAGTCTTAACACTAGTTATTAACCCAAAGCTCCTTTGACAGGTGATGTCAGCTTGAGGTTTTTTTCTTTAGTGTCGGTCGGGGTTTGAACTTCCTAAAGTGGCTGGCAAGATTTCCCTTATATTTTTTTTTCTTTCCTTTCTCTTTTTAACTTTTTTACCCTTAGACATCCTTTACTAGACTGCTGCCAACACCACTGGCTTTTTATCACCTTTTACCACCATGACCACACCTATAGTTCCAACTAATGCTTCACCAAATCCTTCTCCTCGTATCTACTCTCCTCTCTCGTCATTCCCCTTGAAAGACCAAAAACCAGCAGGATCACCCATGAACCCACTCCACTGGTGCTCGTGGTTCTCTTATCAAAAGTCCAAGCTTAATCTACCTAACCCTGGCAAGTTTGAACGTTTACACAGCGAAGCAAAAGGTATAGTAATTGATATAAAAAAAAGAAAACACACGTAGAAAAACAAAACAAAAACAAAACAAAACAAAGCGCAAACAGCTACTTATCCACATTCTATTATAGACACCTTTGTGACCAACTACTTATTCGACGGTGCTCAAGCCAACATTGTCAAGGAATTGTCCGCCAACTTCCATGTCCAACATCAATTCTCCTTGGGGTCTCAAGTTATGCCTCCCATGTATAACTTTATGTCTGGTTATATGACAGAAAGAGTAAGTTGTGGAAATGATTAAGGTATGTATGATACGAGTATATATTAACACCTATTTTTTATTTGTTATTGTTATAGACTATGGCTCAAGGCACTATGGATAACGATACCAATTTGAATGCTGTGGTTCGACACGCCTGGTCTCCTCAAACCGCCACCAAGATTGTTGCTCAACTCACCTCCATGCCTGGTCAATCCATGTTACAAATCGATCAAGACTACACCGGCTCCGACTTTTCCTGCAACATCAAGGCCATGAACCCCAACCCTCTCGAATTTACCGGGTTATATATGGCCAACTACCTTCAATCGGTCACACCCAACTTGGCTCTCGGTACCGAAGTCGTCTTGCAACGTCCTACAGCCGATATGGAAGAAACAGCAATGTCATTGGTGGGTAAATATACTGGTAGTGATTATGTCGCCACTGCCCAATTCCAAGGTCTCGGTGCTATTCAAGCAAGCTACTATCAACGTATTAACGAAAAGGTCGAATTCGGCGCTGAAATGAACATTATGGTGCAAAATGGTCGTCGTGAAGCGGTGGCTACAGTGGGTGGTAAATTCGACTTTAGACAGGCGACATTCCGTGGTCAGATCGATACTACTGGCAGAGTGTCTGCTGTCTTGGAAGAAAAAATGGCACCTGGATTCTCCTTCCTTGTCAGTGGTGATTTGGATCACATGAAGGGTCAAAGCAAATTTGGCGTTGGTATCATGTTGTCTGCTTAAACTCTCTCTCTATTTACTCGTTAACTTATTTATATACACCCCATATAAAATGTATACTTCTCCCTCCTCCCCCCCCCGATTTTAACACATTGCATCCATATACTGTTTATTATCCCTTTATGAAAACAAAATGTAATATCAATAAATAAATTATGTAAACATTTATTATATCTTATACTGCTGGATCTGGTCTTTGATGGCACTTGTTGATGTCTCACTGGTACAATTGGCGGCGTTTGAAAAATGTCTTGAAAAAAAAAAAAAAAAAAAGAGACCTGTTTGCCCACTCTTCTTCTTTTTT
Organism: Chlamydoabsidia padenii; assembly: GCA_025330725.1. Lineage (NCBI taxonomy): Eukaryota > Fungi > Mucoromycota > Mucoromycetes > Mucorales > Cunninghamellaceae > Chlamydoabsidia > Chlamydoabsidia padenii. The sequence continues at coordinate 29,780 of JAIWND010000016.1, forward strand.
TACATTCAACACAATGGCTGAATATCTGGCTAGTATCTACGGAACGGAAAAAGACAAGTAAGTAGATCAATAAACAATTAAATTGTATATCGTCTTGTATAACTAACCTCCTTTCCTCCATCATCATAACAGAGTCAATTGCTCTTTTTATTTCAAGGCAAGTCTACTCTTGTAAAAAAAAGAAAGGAAAAGATCCTTGTCCCACTAACACTTTATGATATTCAGATTGGTGCTTGTAGACACGGTGAACGCTGCTCTAGAAAACATGTTAAACCGACCTTCTCACAAACGATGCTAATTGCCAACATGTATAGAACACCAGGACAAGATCAACCCCAGGTACCACCCGCTCAAGATCAAGCCGACTTTGATTTGTTTTATGAAGATATTTTTACTGAATTGGCATCCTTTGGTGAAGTAGAAGAAATGATCGTATGCGACAATGTAGGTGATCACTTGGTGGGTAATGTCTATTGTCAATTCCGATATGAAGAAGATGCAGGCAAGGCGGTGGAAAGCTTAAATGATCGATTTTATGCTGGTAAGAGGATGATGAAATAAACAGGGGGGGAGGATATCAATGAATTAATCGTGTGTGTGTGTATAGGTCGACCTCTTTATGCGGAATTATCACCAGTAACAGATTTTAGGGAAGCTTGTTGTCGACAAAACGAAATAGCCGAATGTAACCGTGGTGGGTTTTGTAACTTTATGCACTTGAAACATCCTTCCAGATCACTTTTACGGGATTTAAAAGAAGGACAACGTTTGACGATTAGGGAAAAACGACGGGAGGCACGACAAGTGGAAGAAGGCGAACGACAACGAAGGCGACAATTGGAAAAGGACGAGGAGGATAGACGACGATATGCTCCAACCGATGATGTAAAGGAAGAATACCATGATGCTCCCTCTCAACCATTGGCCACGTAGTATTAGTAGTAGTTTGTAAATGATTTACTTCAACAACAATAAAATGCATCATCTCTTTTTTTATGTACCACACATGGTTTAACACTATAAAATCGCTCAATGTGGTCGGGGGTTAAAATATATAAAAAGGGGGTAAGTGGTCCTCTCCTTTCTCTCTTTCTCTCTCTCTCTCTTTTTTTTATCCTCGACGTTGGTTTCACTTATGAATCCACTTTTATTTGCTCTTTGTCTATCCACCTTGATTTTCGTCCATGCACTTCGTAAACGATCTTTGACCAGGGGTGGTGCGACGGGTGCTTTTGTATTGGGGTTAACAACCTTTTCATCTTCTTACTGGCTCTTCACCACCGTGCTCTTGACATTCTTTTTAACCAGCTCCAAACTAACCAAGGTAAATATAAACTATAACAAACTTGTTTTACAAGACCTAACAACGGATACTGTTTATTATTATTATTATTATTACTAGTTTAAAGCTGAACGAAAACGCCAACTTGAAGATGAATATGATCAATCTTCAGAACGTAATATCGTGCAAGTTGCGTGTAATGGTCTTACTGGTGGTGTGGTTGTCACTTTATTTCACTTTATTGGTGATGCTTCTTTGACCTGTTATTCATTTGATAAGTGGCAAAAGGTGCTTGTTTGGATGTATATTGGGTAAGTCAAATGAATACAAAGACAAACGTGTTGGTTGACTCCTCCGCTTTTTTTTTTTTTTTTTTTTTTTTTTATTTTATTTTTTTAAAAAATTGTAGACATTATGCCTGCTGCTCTGGTGATACGGTAAAAAGTTAATTCTGACACGATTGAATTCTAGGTTTAACGACATTTTTATCTAGTGGGCTAGTGAATTGGGTATTTTGAATAAATCATGGCCTTATTTGGTGACGAAATGGAAACGTGTACCTCCTGGTACAAATGGTGGTGTATCTCCTCTTGGTCTTGCTGCATCTTTAGCAGGTGGTACCTGTGTTGGCTTGGCCGGTGCTTTATCTTTACTTTTAGATCAACGTTGTGATGGGTTTCATTGGGATTTGGTCGTGCTAGGTGCTTTGGCTGGTCTTGGTGGCTCGATGGTAGGTTGGGATGGAAAATAGAGCGGGTTAGCTTATTTTTTTTTTCTTTCTTCTTTTCTTCCCCTATTGATGCCATAGATTGATTCGATTCTCGGTGCAACCATCCAGGAAACACTTTACTCAAAGGAAAAGAAGATAGTGATTTCGGCTCAATCTAAAGACACTCAAGCTGTCAATGTTGGTGGATGGAATCTCTTGGATAATCATCAGGTATATACATTCTAGTTGAATCATTCACAGCTTACTTGAACGTTTTGTTTTATTAGGTTAATCTTGTATCTTCCTTGTTGACTTCTGGACTTTGTGGACTGGCTTCATTGTACTTTTATAACGTTATTTAGTTAGTTTATATCAATTTGATAAAAGAATAGTATATAATAAACACTTTTTTTTAAAAATAATATTATACAGTTGTAGTGCATCTTTCATTGGCATTAATCGGAGTTATATTTAAACCCAGTACCTCGACAAGTATGGGATGTAGGCTCTGACCCTAACACTAAATGCGTGTAACTGATCTATAAAATTGACAAAGTCATGCAGAAGACGGTATTATGTTGGATAATTGAGATTTTTATTATATAGTGAGATCAATGTCATTGGTATGTATTTATTTACTGTACAAGATGGGAAGGGGGGGGGGAAAATAGAGAGTAAGAGAAGATGGATGTCATAATCCTAAAGGTCGACTATATCTAAAAGGTCGACCATTGCCAATCAGCAGGGACAGAGGGTATTGGATTAAACGCTATAGATAAATAAGATTGATCAGCCGCCAATAAATCAAAATGATAGATTTAATTGATGATCAGTTTACCTGTATTATTACTTTTCTTGTCATTCTGCTTGTTAATGATGGATATGTTTTTAGATGGAAATGACGGAGAGACGATATCTATTACAAAAAAAGGAGGGGTTAGTTTAACAGTTTTATGATACATCTTCTTTCACCTTCTTTCCCCACATCAGTCACGCCTTCCATTGCATGAGGTTGTTGAGTCATTATTCCTGGATGTCGTTTATTGATAGAAGTTAGAGTCCTGATTGATGATTGTTGTTTTTGTAATAATTGTGATGATGATTTATTCGTTGTTGTTGAATTTCCTTCCAGCCAAGAGTGATAATCTAATTCACATGAATCACAACCACGTGAAAGAATACCTTGATGGTGAAATCGACAGTCTTGATCCAATTTAAAGTAAGAGGAGCAATGTTGAGCACAGTAAATATTACCACATCGTCGACAATGATGTCTGCGATCAAACAATCCAAACGACGTTGTACAACCAGGATATCCACAATGCGATGCTTCCGAATCAGGCTAGAATTATACCCCAGAATCAGGATTTTGTAAAAAAACCAAGTGAGTCAGTCAGTATATGTAGTTCTTTTAATACAATAAGCACATTGACTTTATGGGTCAATTAGCAAAAACACTACTAATGATAATAATATTTCCCCCCCCCTTTTACAACTACATATTTATATTATCCTCTTTGCTTACCTTCCAATGATGCCTTGATGGTGGTTCCATAATGTGTTGATTATTAAGACTTGCCACAGGTTCAGGAGTCGAAGGGATGTTTGAGGTTGTAGCATCGGAAGTATGTCCTGGTGATATACCAGCCGTTCGTTTAGTCTTAATTATCGGGTGGGCTATCATGCTGTACTGATTCCAAGGAGGCAATAGATGTATGAATGAGAGAGAGAGAGAGAGAGACAGACAGACAGAGAATTAAAAAAAAAAAAGTCCAGATTATATAAACATTTTTAAACCGCGATTTAGACAGAGTGAGTTTTTTTTTATTATCAATAAAGTGGGATATAAAGGCATATACAGTTATCAAGTAATGATAAATGGGAGTATAAATAAGCTATTTCTTTGGCACCACTGATCTTTTATCCGCGGAAAAGTCGAGACCAAAGTGACGAAGTACAGGTCCAGCAATATCAGAAAACACAGAGTGAGAGTCTTGATAAAAGGTATGTTTGGCTCTGTTGTCCTGTGGTGTCCTTGGAAGAGCATACTCAAAAGCCACGCCCGTTTTCGCCAGTTCCAGAGCCTGTTTCATTTCCTCCTGTCGTCCAGTTTTCTTAAGAAGATATATCAAGTTGATCGTCACTGTGATTTCCACCGCTTCATCACGGAGTGGTTCGGGTACCTGGTGTAAGAAGAAACATCCATAGTCAATGGATTGCTGAAGAGTTGGCGCATATCGTACCAAGCTGGAAATGGCTTTTTGGAAATTGTCGATTTGTAGTTCGCTATAGTTGACTTTTGTCTTTGACCAAGGATTATCGTTATCTGAATGGCGTGCCCGGAATCGGATCATGTCGCATAGTTGGGCAAAGGCGTGTTCAGCTTGAGGGAACTGTCCATTCTTGCAATAGTGTACAACACTCCCTCGTGCGTCCATGACATTTTGTGGTGCTGGGCGTTCTTGTTGGTATGATTGGCGATGAGTCATTGGTGGTATATGAGAAGAGAAAGAGTGTGAGAGATCACAAAAGAAAAAAAAAAAAAAAAAGGTGGGATTCAAAAAATCACTTTTTTTTTTTTTAAAAAAAAAAAAAAAAATTCCGCATTTGCATTCTGTGGTTAAACTGTGTATACATTAAAAAATCTGTCATTAACAAGATACATTGTCCTTTAAAGTTTCACAATGTGCATGCTTTGATCTCACACTGACTCATTGGTCAATGCATCAAGTCTTCCTGAAATAGACTGATACATTGTGAGAAACCTGACGATACAAGCGGTCTAGATAAGGTCAAACTTGTCAATTTTTAAAACCCCGCATTTTCGATAATATGACAAAGTATCCAGAATACACAATGTGATGATGATAAAAAAAAATGATAGGTTTGTTCCTCGATTTCTATCTTTCCATTATGTTTTCATGCTAAAAGGTTTTGGATGGCATTAATAAGAAACACACGTTCCATCTTCAGAAGGTTGAGAAGGGCATAAACTACGTAAAACGTTGTTCTCGTTTTTCTGATCTGGATGATTCCGATTACCCGATGACTCCTCATTGTTGATGTTTTTCTACCTTTATCAGAATACATACGCTAAGACTTTACATGATAAATCGAATACTGAGAAACAGAAGAAGGAAAAATAGAAAATCGGGGTTTAAATTCGGAGGAGGTCAAATCATCCAATCATTTACCGAGAATTCTCTCTTGTGCGGCATGATCCTCCCAAACATAAAACCAAATCTGAAGAGCGTCACTTACTTTCTTCTTCTTCTTCTTCTTCTTCTTCAAATTAATATATGAATCATCAAGAACAAAACCAAACTACTATACAATTCGATGAATTACCTGATGGAGGTCGACACAAGTACAATAATGAAAAGATTGCCCAAAAGCCCTTGACAAGAAGCTCCACTGGTCAAAGCAGTGCCAGTTTTGATACAAAATCCGTCCGATCTGTGGTCATGAAACGCATGAATTTGGTTAAAAGGTATAAAAACAAGAAAAGGTTAAACAATGCTATGGATCAAGCTGAAGACCGAGTGGAAGGTCCTCCTTATCATACCATGGATCTGAACACTGTTACGAAACTGCTCAACTCTGACTTGGAGGATGGCTTGAGTGAGGAAGAAGTGGAAAGACGAAGGTCCGAATATGGATTCAATGAAATGGAAGGCGAAGGTGGTGTTAATCCTTTCAAACTCTTATTGCGACAATTCCTTAATATTATGGTGCTGATTCTGATCATAGCAATGGTAAATGAAACCCCGACAGCATATAATTATTTAATATTTCGATATTCCTCTTCCTTTTTTCTTTTACTTACCTTTTATTTTTATATTCTCCCTTAAATGCAATCAATTAGGTGGTGTCATTTGTATTCAAAGACTGGATTGAAGGTGGTGTCATCCTTGGTATCACTTTTATGAATGCTGGTATTGGCTTTATTCAAGAATTCCGTGCTGAAAAAACTATGGATGCTTTACGACAAATGGCTTCACCAACAAGTGTCGTGGTTCGTGGTGGTCATCAAAAGACTATTGGTACACGTGAATTGATTCCTGGTGATATTATCATTCTCAAAAGTGGTGATGTTGTTGGTGCTGACTGCCGCATTGTCGAGTAAGTCATGGAACCGAAAAAGCTTTTTATAACACTTTGTACTCACTTTTTTTTTTTTTTTTTTTTTTTTTTTTTTTTTTTTTTTTTTTTTTTTTTTTTTTACTCTTGATAGATCCTTCAACATGGACGTTGACGAAGCCCTTCTGACTGGGGAATCTCTTCCTGTTAATAAAATGTAGGTGTTTAGATAATGTTTGGGAACCAGGCTACTCATGACTCTCTTCATGTAATAATAGATCGGACAAGATTGAAGGCCCAGATGATGTACCACTCGGGGACCGTGTGAATATGACTTACTCGAGTACTATTTTGTCTAAAGGACGTGGCAAGGCTCTTGTGACATCAATTGGTATGAAGACTGAAATCGGACGTATTGCTAAACGACTCTTGGACAGTGGCGACAGTCAAAAGACACCTCTTCAAAAATCAATGGATCGTATGGCGTTGGCTTTATTGGCAGTGGCTATTATCTCGGTTATCATTGTATTTGCCTGTGCGCTATTCAAGATCAACGACGATGTGATTCTCTATGCTATCTCTACCGCCATCTCTGTCATTCCTGAAGGTTTAGTAGCGGTGGTGACTCTGACTCAAGCTTTCGGTGTTCACGCAATGGCACAACGCAAGGCTCTGGTGCGACGATTAGCTGCTTTGGAACTATTAGGTGCTGTGACAAATATTTGCTCTGACAAGACGGGAACTCTGACTCAATCCAAGATGGTACTGACACGATTATGGCGACCGGATACTGGATTCTACAGCATCAGTGGATTGGGATTCGATATCAAGGGGGAATTGACTTCAGAAAACGATAACAAGGTGGTTGACGATCTGTCCATTGGATTACGCAACTTGACTACTACTGCTTCTCTTTGTAACATGAGTGAAGTGCGAAAAGACAAGAAAACCGGCGACTGGAATGGCATTGGTGACCCTACTGAAGTGGCTTTACAGGTGTTTGCTCACAAGATGAACATGGGGAAACCTGCTTTGACAAAATCTAGATCGAACTCTACTGAAGAAGAAGAAAAGGAAACGACTGGTGATCAAGGACTTTGGAAAATAGTGACTGAATATCCATTCGACTCGACAATTAAACGAATGAGCGTGCTCGTCAAATCTCCTCAGGGCAACCATATTGGCTATCTCAAAGGTGCAACCGAACGTGTCCTCCAATGCTGTGTGGGCTATTGTCAAGATAATGGTGATATTAAATCTGCTAGTCCGGAGGAACTCGAATCTCTCATTTTACCTCAAGTCGATGAATTGGCTTCGGGTGGTTTACGGGTTTTATCTTTGGCTATGCGGAAAATGAAAACGGATGGTCAAGTTTCCAGCGATACTTTTACTCGTGAACATATCGAACAAGACATGATCTTTTTGGGCTTGGTTGGTATATATGATCCTCCGCGGGAAGAATCCAGACAAGCTGTAGAAAGCTGTCATCAAGCAGGTAAATTTTTTTAAAAAAAAGACTAATCGTTTGGAAGCGAAAAACTCACTGATATGATTATTCTCATATAGGTATTACTGTACATATGCTTACTGGAGATCACATCGCCACTGCTACTGCCATTGCTAGAGAAGTCGGCATTGTACCTGGAAACTATCGACTCGACAATAAACATTCGGTGGATTTGGTCATGTCGGCACAAACATTCGACAAACTAACAGAAGATGAAATTGACCAACTACCCGAACTTCCACTGGTGGTTGCTCGATGTAGCCCCGATACCAAGGTCAAGATGATCGAAGCCCTCCATCGGCGCAAAAAGATCGCTGCTATGACAGGTGATGGTGTAAACGATAGTCCTAGTCTCAAGGAATCTGATATTGGAATTGCCATGGGTCAAGCTGGATCGGATGTGGCCAAACAAGCGGCTGATATTGTCCTGGTGGATGACAACTTTTCCACCATTGTTAGTGCTATCCAAGAAGGTCGTCGTGTGTTTAGTAACATCTCCAAATTCGTTGTCCATATGGCATCTGCTAATGTGTCTCAAATCACTCCTCTTTTGATTGGTCTTGCATTCAAGGATACCATGGGCAACCTCGTCTTTGTCCTCAGTCCGATCTCTATTCTCTTCAACAACCTTATTACGAGGTAAGTCCTATTAGATAAAAAAAAAAAGAAACACATGGTCGATCTAACTCTTTTTTGTTTTGTTTTACTAGCTCACCACCTGCTATGAGTTTGGGTCTGGAACCTATACATGCCGACCAAATGACGACACCTCCACGTACATCCAAGCAAAGTCTTTTTTGTTGGTCTAACCTGGCGGATATTCTATACTATGGTATTATGGTTGGTTTGATTTGTCTATGCAATTATTTGGTGGTCATCTGGGGTTATGGCAACGGATATGCGTCTCTTGGTGTGGATTGTAACAAGGAATGGAGAGAAGATTGTACTCTGGTATTCCAAGCTCGTGGTGCTCTCTTTGCTACTTTGACGGTCATCAATCTACTACACGGCTTTACCTGTCGCGATCTCCTCCATTCCACTTGGAGCATCAGTGCCATGCGCAGGTCTCAAAACTGGTACCTTTATGCAAGCTTTATCCTTGGCGTCATTCTTCTCGTTGTGGTCCTATATGTGCCGGTATTGAACAGGGACGTATTCAAACACGAAGGTATCACTTGGGAATGGGGGATGACGGCGGCTTCGGTGGTGGTGTATATCTGCTTGGCTGAACTTTGGAAAGCGCTCAAGCGTAAATTTTATTACAACTTGTAGACTGTTTGTATATATTGTATGTAGTGTTTTATTTTATTTTTCAAATGTGCTAGTCCTCTTTGTGTCCGTATTATATTTCTTTTTTATCCCTTTACTCTTATCATTAATCCTATTTTAAAATAAAAACCATGTCACCTATGCTGTGTTTGAACCAAATACATTTATGCCGACCAATTTAAAATCCCGACTTTTTTTTTTTCCCCTGGTATATGCTGAAGAGACAGGGCTACAACATATAAAAAGATTGGTACCTGGTTTATACTTTGCATAAATGTAGATCCCCAGATGAGTAACCAACCATATGACAAAAAGACAAATACTGTAGACATACAAGACAAATCATTATAATAGACACTAGATGCTAGAGCATGACCCAATGAAGTTATATGTTTTATTAATTAATAAAAAAAAGGCAGATAAGATATACTATCACTATTACTGCCCATAGAAAAAAAAAGTTAACATGTATCCCATATTACTGTTAGGTAAAAATTAGTATTTTGTTCTACTTACAAAAGTTTTGTTAGTAGAGGGAACCTCCTCTATAACGTCGTTCCATGTCGATAGTCCAACCCAGTTAAAGTACCAGTAATCTTTTATCCATAGTTGACATGGGAAGAATGTGTGCGTCTATTGATGTTATTTCTTCTGGATGGCTAATGCATTAAAGGATTGTAGTTTTGTGACCAGTTTTGTTAAATCTGTTTGTTGTTTTTGTTATCCCAAATGTCATTACCAGTACCATCGTCATTGGTAATTGCTGCTGTCATTATCATCTGTGCCACTTTAATAGTCACTGGTGTTGTTCAATGTGTATTATCAACGAAAGCAAAGCGAAAAACGAAAAGGAAAGAAATACTTTTGTAAAAAAGCATGGATTATCCCCCGCCCCTGAATCCCCCCCATCACAAAGTTAAAGCGCCGATTACATCAAATCAAGACCCCCCATGGAAGAAGTTTCATGTTCGACTGGACCAGTATTCTGACATGTGTATCAAACAATAAGAATCATTCTTTATTAAATTTAGTGTTTATAAAATAAATATATATAAAAAGAGCAAAAAGGGAATAATGATCTACATCTAGGGGATACAAGGTGGGTTTAAATGATAAGTAGGGTGTCCAGTATCGCCTTGATGTAAAAGAGAAGGTAGTAGTAACCTAGGAATGTTCCGGCTAAACAAAGATGATTGTGGCTCGAAAGCGGAAGATGGCATGTCAACATGGTGTAATGGCGGTAATATCAATGGATGATCCCGGTGATTCATGTTTCCCGAACCATAATCCTGGGCTCCGATGGTACCTGCGTCTAGATGTGGCGGTACCTCTAATGTTGTTGTTGATGATGAAGAGCAAGTGGATAAAGATGAAGTAGGTGGTGAGAATACTAGAAGAGGAAGCGATGGATATCGTCGTTGTATTAAGAATTTCAATGTTTTTTCGATTTCCTGTAAACGTTGTTCAATAGCTCGTATGGTCTGTGTCATTGGTCTTCTTGAAGGCGATCGTAATCTTGTCCTTGTGTTCGATCCTGCTGTCGGGTTACTTGTTGTAGTTGTCGATTCGTCGGTACGACATGGTTTGCTTGTGGGATGCCGCTGTTGTGGTGCAATTGTCGCCATTGTATACTGGCAATTAGAATAGGACTTTACACATGGAGCACATGGTTGTTCGTTATCACACTTGGTTTTTTTCCTACGACATTCCGAGCACGCCCTGACCACCTTTAATCGTTTCCGTCGTGATGGTTCATTAATCGACTTGTCCATGGTAAGGGGAGTTGTGAAAAAAAAAAAAAGAGCGGAAGAGAAACGAAAAAAGAGGGGGGAAAGGATTTCAGTTTTATTGGTTGATTTTGTAATCTAGTCTACCCGATTTGACAGACCATTCAATGATACACTTACTATTTTTTTTTTTTTTTTTAAAAAAAAGTTGGTGATGATAAGATTGTATTTTTATATTTGCCTTTCACATCTATTAAAAAGTCTTCACTTTAATGAACTTTTTTTTTTTTTTTTTTTTTTTTTTTGTTGTTGTTGTTGTTGGATGGCAAAAGTATCGGACCTTAATTTCCCGAGTGAAATATGCACCAAGTATCGACTCTGGGTCTAGTACATTTCATATTTTGTCTTTATGGTTCTGGAAATGCATCAAACGTTATAGCTAGTCAGAATGAACTGATCTTACATCATCGTATAGCTCATCGAACGAAAGGAATTTAAAAACTTCTTGATGTCGGGTTTTGAAATGACTTCAGGAACCATCATCCGTAGCCTTCCATCCGTTATATGGTGTCACATTGACGAGACAAATAAAAAATCATCCGTTTTCTACCTTCATGTTATATACAAGTCCTTCACAATGATCCTGTGAAAGCCTCTTCTCTTCCAAATGGTTAAACCAAGCAATGATACTAAAAAAAAAAGGAGTCGCAAAATGAAGTATTTAGAGGATAAAGGCATCTTTATTAAATTCATATCAACTATAAATACAATGACTATTGTTAATGGTTTCTATACTAAAAAAAAGTTGGATCACAAGTATGTGTTCAAATGGTAGGTTTCTTCATCTTCTCTGTAGGTGGTGATGAGAGAGCTTCGTCGACTTGATCTTGAGTTCGTTTGCCAGTACTATATATAAAGGGTTAGTCAGTATTGTAATCATTCAATACAGTCGTTTACATTTTCACACACCTTTCGGAGCCAAATACCATGTCAGGTGTCAATGGGAAAGAGATGCAGTACATTTCTTTTTTCGGAGCTACATTTCGTACCCAGTGTAACTTGCTCGCGGCAGGATCGTAATGAGATCCAATCGCTCGTTCTACCCTCTATAAATAAGAATTGATTTAATCCATTTCATACCTCTTTTTCTTTACTTGTTTACCTTTGCAATATCTTGGTCTGGTTGATCACTTTTAGTAAAGCAGTGACAATGCACCATGGGCAGTTTGGGAGCAGGATCAAGTGAGTCGTAAAGTTGTTTTTTACCTCGATAAAGCCCCCGGAACGCATCCAGAAACTCTATTGCTGTATCAGGTAAGTTCATCACGAAATGGTCAAATGTTTTCCATCCGTCTTTAGTTGCATCCTTGGTCGAGTCCAGATCCTTCACCGCTTGTCGTATAAAGTCGCGCCCGTCCATGTTGTAAGGTTTTAATTTGGCGTCAGAGATCTATCAAACCAAAAACAAGAGTGATTATTATGCAAAAACCTGATCATTGTTTTTCATTACCTTATTAATTGACTTGTTTGTTTTTAACCAGTGATAAGATTCAGGATTGAGGTCATTGGCGTATACAATAGTACCGTTTTTAGCAGCAGGTATAGCAAACGGTCCTACACCAGCAAAAACATCACCTATAAAAAAGGTCAACTTTTAGCAGACTTGTCATCCCCCTTTTGATTATTTTGCTTACTTACAAACCAGTTGATTCTTCCCAAATGACTTGACTAGTCGATCGTGTTCAGTATGAAGTCTTGAATTCCAGTATACTTTGGAGAAGTCAAACTTGAATCTACATCCACTTTCTTTCTACAAACAAAAAGATGTAAAGTCGAGCTGGTGATGAACAACTCCTTTCCTTTTTTTTTTTTCTTTTTCTTTTCTTATTCCTTACCACTTCAGTCACCATGTTAGTATCACCGGCCAAGACTTCCATTTGGAAGAACCGAAAGGTGGTGTCGATGTTATTGAGCTTGTTGACTACGCTAGTGATATTCTTGTTTTTCTACAAGGCAATACAAGTTTATTTTTTTATTTTTTAACCCAACCTGGTTTATACTTACATCCAAGATGACTTGACCAATTAAATGTTTCCAGGGGAACAGTTCTTCGCGTAAATTCATATGTGCTAAATAAACAGAAGCGGATTAATCATCGCACACCCATTATTCTGTTCTTACCAATATGTCCAACTTGTGTGTATGCCGAAGGGATTTCCTTGACTGTATTGGGTATCACAGCGTGTAGAATTTGTTCTAAACAAAACAAAAAGCAGTGAGTGATTTCTCGTTTTGCATGATTCTCACCAAAATTTAAGTTACCTGTGGTCCAAGAAGTGTAATCCAAGTTGATAGTATGGTTGACAATTGAGAGCCCCTCATCCTGAATTAATTGCTTGGTTTCTGGAGACAAGTCACCGGTATCTATTTCAAAATAAGTCAAGATATCATTAGTATACGTTTGTATCAAATATGGGCTTATTCCTACTTACCAACAAGATCGTGTCTTAAAAGCAAAAGTCGTGTTTCTTTAGATTCAGGATCGGATATAACGTTGCGCATTCGAGGTAGATTGAGTATGTCCCTAACAAACAACATTTAAAAACAAAACAAAAAGATTACTGGATCAATAATAGTGAAGACGATCATACTTACGAAGATACTGTTTTTTGGACCAATTTGACTTTTTTAGCAGGGATACGAAGAGCAAAAGACTGGATAGATTTCTTGAATGCTTCTCTGTTCAATGCAGTCATACCATGGTGGAGGGGCGGTGTGAGCATATCTGATCAGGTCAAGTTCAAAGATTAAATGGGAAGAAGAGCAGCGGAAAAAATCCTTTCTTTTTTTTTTTTTTCTTTTGTCAACTTTTGAAAGCGGGTTTTGAAAATTCAAGGCAGACTCGATTTGGTCTTCCCGGTTTCAAAAAGGGTTCCCCTACTTGTAAGTACATCTCTCTATCTGTCATCAACTTTTTTTTTTACGCATTATTTTGATTCAATGGGCAAGAGAACTTGATAGACCCTTTGTTTTGGAAAGAGGGCTGGACTCTTTTGTCCACCCACTTCAAATCCCGTCCATCGGTTGTCTTTATGTTTGAAATCTTGCTCGGAAAAGCTTTAATGAATTCATCTATTTCCACAAACATGATACTATGCTCATTGAAACTCTTGTATTATTTTTCTTTCCCTAATACAAAGTTGGTGGGAAAGAAAAATCATCAAAAGCTGAGTATCCGGGTATAGTAGCTCACATTATCGTATGGGGTTGGTACCCAGTTCAGCCATTTTTGAATTTTCAGGGGTTGGCGGGATTTGAAAATGCTTCACTTTGGCAGCATTGCCTCTTTTAGTACGATTGAGGAGGGGGAGGAAGGTTAAAATAACTAATCGCTTTTCACATTATGGAAGTAATGATAGTAGGTAGCTGAAATCTTCGATATTCTTTGATCGGGCTTCTTTTCGGCTCAAAAAAAAAAAAAAAAAAAAAAAGAGAGAGAATCATGTCCTTCAAAAATGGTTTCTCCTTTCTTTTTTTCCTTTTCTACTTCTTTCTCTTTTTCTCTGTTTCTTTCACCTGATGGAGAGTAATGATAGATACTCTTCATCTTACTGTCAAGGTAAGTTGTGTAACACTTGAAATCACAATTGTCTATCATGACCAAATAATAGTCTTTCTTATGCTAGACGACGGGTCAACCATTCGACAATGTCATGATTTTAAACCCCCGCCACCATTGTCTGATGGAAATGATCATTTCTTGTCATGGAAATATCTACCAAGAAACATTTCAAACACCTCTGTTTTAACAAGTATAATGTAAAAAAATACAAACATGTTGTTGAAAGATATGTTTTCGGTTGGTGATGAATATTGAATTGACAGGTATTGTTGGATAATGGTTACTTTAGTTGTGTGGTTGCTGGTAGTGGTACTCTCGGGATTCCTTATGCTCTCAGTCAGTCTGGTTGGATAGGAATGCTTTTTCTGCTGATAAGTGCATGTATATCACATTACACTGGATGCTTGATCATACGATGTCTCTACCTTGGCCAGTAAGACCTAAACCAACAAAAAAGGAAATGGGCTTGCGGGGTTGTCGAGATTTAAAAATTCATGCATATTGCTTTTTTATCTTTTAAGGCCGAAACGGTTGGATGGTTTTCCAGAAATAGGGCATGCGACTTTTGGTAGACCTGGTCAGGTTGTAGGATTTATCTTTTCGCAACTATTGCTTTTCGCCACTCCAATCGTTTACTTTATCTTGGCAAGTGGTAATATAGCTGATCTGCTGGCAAGTGTGGGTGTCAATCTGGATTTTAAAGTTTGCGCATGGATCGTATCCGTCACTGTTGGTGTTCCTTTTGTTATGGTCAGAAATATGAAGGACGCTTCTTTCATGAGGTAAGCAACAAACTTTTTTCTCTCTCTCTCTCTCTCTTATGCGTTGGGTATTCTTATTCGAAATATGATAGTCTGGTAGCCACACTGGCATCTATTTGTCTGATCCTAATCATCAGTGTCGTTTCAACCTCCGACTACGATGATGTCAATCGTCATGTTCACCATGATATTGCAATTCCTCGACAGTTTCCCATGGCATTTAGTACGTTTAGCTTTTCGTACTGTGGCAATGTCATTTTCCCTCAACTGGAAGGTTGTATGAGACAGCCTCGCCATTGGTCCAAAGTGATGCTGGTCGCCACCATTGTCATTACATTGATGTATGTCATTATTGGTTTTGTGTGTTACATGGTTTATGGCAATACTGTTTTGAACCCCGTATTTTTAAGCATCCCACATGGTAATTCCTCGGTAAACCGTCCTCAACTCTGAAGATTTACATAGGGAGAGGAAAAAAAAAATTAGGGACGAGAATTTGACTCCACGTTTTTCTTTCTTAGGTTATGCAAGAAATATTGCCATGATTGTAGCCACCATCCATGTTTTACTGGCATCCCCTCTTTATCTATATGTGTTTACTATTCGCATCGAATCTTGGCTTGGTCTTCCCACAAATAACGCGGCACTCGAAACCCCGGATCGACTTGGTCAGTTGCATGAATCTGTAAATCTTCATCATCCAATGACAGACAAGCAAAATTATTTTTCACCTCCGATCTTCCATGCCCCGCATAAATCCAATGCAAGTCCTCCAGTTATCAGCTCTAGTGATGGAACCACTGATAGTGATAATACTGATCAAGTGACAGAAATCGATGTTTATGGTGACAATGATGATCGCATAACAAGTAGCAGTAACATTACTATGATCATCACCCATCCGAAAGAGAAAGGGTTCATTGATGCTATCCCCGACAATCAAAGCCTTTCGAGAAGAACCACGGCTAACCATTATATTGTAATAAGAAGCGTTCGATTTCTAGAATGGTTGTGTAATCATTCTGTATTGGCCCGAGTTTTGCTTCGCAGCCTTGAGATTGCTACTTGTGCCCTTATCGCCATGCTTGTACCTTACTTTTCCGATGTCATGAATTTGATCGGGACCGTGGCTGCTGAATCATTAACATTCGTTTTACCGTGTGTATTCTTCATCAAACTTACTTGGCAAAAACATTCCATAGACAAAAAGGAGCGTCAAACATTCTCTGTTGTGCTAGAAAGTGTTGTTTGTGCATCGATCGCTTTGTTTGGTGTGTTCTGTATCTGTTTTGGGATCGTGGATGCTATTGCTGCATTAACTCGAGATCTATCAAAACAAAATTAACAATAAAACACATAAACAAGGGTCCAAGATGATATATATATATATATATTATATGTATCAATTAGTTTTATTATGAATCAAGTTTTAAAAGGTCAAATAACTTCTAATAAACTACTGTAGACGATGTACAGGGAATGGTGCAGCCTAGGGTGTCCGTTTCGTGTCGTGTGTCAATTCTAGGAGTGGTCTAAAGTAATGTTCCTACCAAGTAGATCAACTATTAGTAAGTAAAAAAAAGTTGTATCAGATTAGTAACGTTGGGTCCTGTGTGATAAGGTCTTACTTGAGTTGGGTGGGTGGGTCTAGGTTGATTCGTATTCCTAGTTCACCGCCGGAGAAAATCCATTATATAGCCATACAGTAACATATCTACTACAAAAAAAAGAGTTGAAGCAGTTTATTTCTATTTTTACCAACAGATTGAAGCAAAAGATGAGTGTCACAATTTCGTATATCAAAAGATGGGAAAAGAAGAGAGAGATAAGTGATCTGAATTTTTTTTTCTTTCTTTTAAGGCTCGAATTTTCGAATTCCGCTAAAAACAAAAACGAACCCCGATTGTGTGCGCTTTGTTTTTTTTTCCCTCCTTTTCAGCTCTTTTGATCATTCTCATTTTATCTTTTTTGATAAAGTTGCTTCCAAAGCTGGATTATCATGCAAAGAGAACCGAACAAGAAAAACTTTACATTATAAGTATCTACTCCTCCTCATATATTCATTTTACATTGTATAATTGTTGTCAAACTAACACGTTTCTTCTTTTGCTGGGTTTTTACAAGTCATGAACGGTTCGTACTTGATGTTGATCCCTGTAG
This sequence comes from Chlamydoabsidia padenii, assembly GCA_025330725.1. NCBI lineage: Eukaryota > Fungi > Mucoromycota > Mucoromycetes > Mucorales > Cunninghamellaceae > Chlamydoabsidia > Chlamydoabsidia padenii. The sequence goes on from JAIWND010000016.1 coordinate 46,897, forward strand.
GCGTTTTATAGAGGTAACGAATCCAAACTAACAATGACACAAAATAACAACCTATCATATACTAATGCATACTTGGAATTTACTTTTATTTAAACCGAAGGGCTCTGCGGAACTGACAATACAACCTCTTGCTCAATTATCCAATATACGAATTAATTCACGGCATTGTTGTAAGACTAATATACTGACTCTAATCACGAGAAAAAACTTGGTACTAATAGTTTTCAACCTATAGACATTACGAAAACCTATGTTAATGGTATCTCCGTGGACTTTGACTTGTCTGATCCTGTCTCCGAACTCACTCTTGGCAACAATACAACAATCGCACATCATCAAGTATACAAAAGCAAATACTTGGCAGCGTTACGTGATGCGGATGACGGTGAATTATCTATCAGCATACCCGATCATTGCATGAAACAGGTATTTTAATAGAGGGAATCAACCAACTTTATAGATACTTACTGACGTCTCTTTTTACCTTTACTTTTAGATGACTGAATCTGAAGCTCAACTTATCAGCAACCAAATCTTTTTGCAAAGCCATGCAGGTAAATAGCATTTGGAAAAACCATCTCAGCTAGCAGGGTATATATAAAGCAAAGGTACTTAATCTCTCTTTTTAACTGTTTTCGAAGATCTCAACGACGACCATAACGATAAAACGGCAAGCTCAAACGAACCCAATATACCATCCTATGCGCCAATTGTAATACGAATCGACTTTAAACTGGAGGATCCAAGAGCCGGTATAGTTTTTGTTGAACCGGACGAAGAAATCGCACCTTATGTAAGTGAATTGAACAAAATAGGGATCACGAACAAAAGTACTAAATGGATATTTATGAATTACATTCATAGCGGGCACATCATCTTTATACTGTCAACCAACCCTTACCTGGTGCGACACGGGCATGGCTTCCTTGTATCGATCGTATTGCGGAACGGTGTACTTGGGATATGGAATTCGTAGTGCCACGAAGAATGGGTGGTACTGTTATGGACATGGATACTGATTCAACATTTGATGAAGATGCTACTGTTGTTGTCTGTAGTGGCGAAGTGGTGGAACAGGTAAAAGAACAAGAAAAACAGTGGGGAAAATAATAAATGAATGTACAAACTAATCATCTTTTTCATGTAGGTCATTCATCCAAAAGATCACTCCAAGAAAATTGTCCACTATAATCTCTCTGTCCCGACTGCTGCTCCCTTTATTGGATTTGCTATTGGTCCTTTTGAAATGATAAAATTGTCACCTTCTCAACTACAAGAAGAGGTCCTCAATGCTGCTGAATTGGATGAAAGTCAACAACAAAGTCTAATGGCCGAAATTAATATGATGTCAAATATCTATGCTTTTGCTTTACCTGGATTCCGTGACGAACTGAATATTAGTTGTACCTTCTTGATGCATGTAAGTATATAAAAGAAAAATCGACCACGAGTCATAAGACGCTTACTAATCTTGTTATCATTATCATTAGGCGATGCATTTTTATGCTCAGGAATATGGCTCATATCCCTTCTCCGACTTTAAACTGGTCTTCATTGATGATGCTTGGTGCGACACTGCTTCAAGTGCATCTCTTGCCATCTGCAGGTAAGCCCAAACAATGTTTAATGGATGGAGGTATCATGGACGACTTAATAAATTGTTTATTTATTTAGCTCACGACTCTTACACGATGCAAGCATTATCGATCAAACATATCATACTCGGCACGCATTAAGTCTAGCCCTTGCAAGGCAATGGTTTGGTGTGCACATTATACAGAAAACGTGGATGGACACTTGGTTGATTGCTGGACTTGCCAACTTGATGGGGTCTCTATTCATAAAACGACATTTGGGTAACAATGAATATCGATTACGATTGAAGAAGGTAAGATAATACAGATAATGATGTAGGTAAAGCATTGATCATTGAACAATGTTTTGTATTTTGTAGGACATGGAACTATGCTGCTCTTTGGATGTCAATAGGGCGCCTTTATACAACCCTGCTCTACCATCGCCATTAGACCCAGATGATTTAAGCTTCTTGGAACTCAAGGCTCCTTTGGTGTTGTATATCCTGGACCGACGTATGTGCAAAGCTGGCTCCACTCTTGGTCTCTCTCGTGTTATACCCAAGATCCTCGTCTCTGCGATGAGTGGTGAACTGGCTCAAAATGCAATCAGCACTCACTACTTTATGCGACTATGCCGAAAAGTTAGTGGATTCGATACCAAGACCTTTGCCGACCAATGGATTTACAAAAGTGGTTGCCCCAAATTCAATTTTGCCTTCAACTTTAATCGCAAGAAAATGGTGGTGGAATTCTTTATGAAGCAAGAAAATACAAACTCATTTATCTCCAGCACACAGGATGGCGAACGTGTACCTTTGACAGACGGCGGAATTGTCAACTATCAAGAGTTTATGACTCCTTTGTTTACTGGTAGTCTTACAGTACGGATTCATGAAGCCGATGGGACACCTTACGAACATATCTTGGATATCCATTCAGCAGAACAAAAGTACGAAGTCCAATTCAACACGAAATATAAGCGGATTCGACGAAACACCAAACGATTCAGGGCGAAACAAGCAGCAGCGGCAGCGGCAGTGGCAGAAGAAGAGCAAGAAAACGAAGAAGGTGCGGAACCAGGAACAACAACTATGCTGGGTATTATTCCTAGTTTGGGATTGGGTATGCCTGTATTTGAAGATCCTGTCAAGAAACAAGAATGGCAGATCTACGAATGGGGACAAGGTGGCGAAGATACCAGTGGGGCAGCAAGTGCTATGTTTGATTGGATTCGACTCGATGCTGAATTTGAATGGCTTACAAGTATTGAATTCCAACAACCTGATTATATGTGGGCTGCTCAACTTACCAAGGACAGAGATGTGGTTGCTCAACATGATGTAAGTCACCGAAAAGGGGGTGGAGTATATGCATATGTCAATGAAACTGATCCTCAACCTTTTTATTTATTTTATTTATGATCTCTAGGCTGTCACTGCCTTACAACATATGCCATCACCACAAACTTCCACCAGTTTACTTCGGGCTCTTCTTGATCAAAAATGTTTTTATAAGATTCGAATGGAATGTGCATATGCATTGGCTTCGGTAAGAAGAAATAAACTTGCTAATGGATGAATCGCTGTTGATAATTATACTAAACTCACTCTCTCTCTTTCTCTCTTTGTTTTCTTTTAATAGTGTGCAAGTCCGGCAGTGGATTGGATTGGGCTTCTTCAACTAGGCAAGATGTTCCGAAAACGCTACTGCTTCCCTATCAGCTCTCCAGACGATGGCGACGATGGTATACCTTTGGCCCTGGCCATTCCTAAACCCAACAACTTTAGCAACATCCCAGACTACTTTATACAAAAGGCGGTGGTGATCGCATTCTCTCAGATTCGTGATAACCGAGGACTGGCTCCGGAAAAAGTACGCAAACTCTTATTGGATCTCCTGAAATACAATGACAACATCGGAAATGAAGTAAGTCTATAAATATATAATAATGAAATGCATGATTTAACTTTTGTGTGTGTGTGTGTGTGTGTGTGTGTGTGTGTGTGTGTGTGTTAATTGATAGTTCTCGGATTGCTATTATATTGCTACTATGATATCTGCTCTTGGTGATTCTTTGATACCGTCTCCTAATGCTCAAGATGCGCTTACTGTTGACACTACTGAAGGGAAAGAATTGATCAGCGCTGCTCTATCTGAAATCGAGCGCTTCCGTACCTTGGATTATGTCATTCCTACTTATCACAACATTGTCACAGTATCATGCTTAAAGGTAAAACAGTAAAATCAAAATACTCAGGAATCTAACTTTATATTGTGGAAACGTTTAGACTATTACAAAGCTGATGATGAATAGTTTGATGGATATCAACCTGGCTACCTTTATGCCTTACACAAGGTAAAAATGAAGAAAAGAATAATGATTATATGATAGAATACGATGAATCTTTATTGATCTTTACTTTTTGGTTTTTAGATATGGAAACTACCTTGAAGTCCGACTCACTGCCTTTGATAGTCTCTTTGTCTTGGCTGGTCTTCTTAACAGCGAATTGACCAATTACTTCTTGACCGTGATCAAGGAGGATCCATGCGCTTATGTCTCTCACTATGTCTCTCGTGCAATGCTGACTTGGCTTGGCTTGGCTCTCAGGGACAAGACTGATACTATCCAAACAAAAGCTTTTGAAGAATTCGCTGAAGAAGAAGGCAAGGTGGTCATCGAAGACGAAAAACGAAGATTACAGAAAACGGTACAACAAGAATTCCAGGCCAGCGTGGAATCCTTACGCAAACGGTTTGGGAACAATACTGAATTACAAGATAATCTATGGGACCTCCTCAAGTAAGTCACCGTAACAAAAAAAAAAAAAAAAAAAGAGAGACCTTGTAATAAGGGAACTAATCTCTCACTCCTTTTTTTTCATTAGCTCTCGGGAAAATGTCACTATTGATCACTCTATCCGGAAATACCTCTTGCAGTTTTGTGAATACATGTACAAGCCTATTGATGTTGGATTAAAGGTGACCATCCGTGTGCCCGCGTTACAGGTAATACTAGATTTACTTTTTGAAATTTTTTTATGCATGACTCAACTTGATAATTTATCTCTTCTACAGCCTCAAGAAGCTTCAGAAGACATATCTGAGCCAGCAACACCTACTCAACCTATTTTACGGATCAACAAACCAAAGCAACCCATAAAAGATAAGAAGGATACTGAAGGTAAGTTTATAATGCTATATATCTAAGCTTATTTTTACTGTGGCTAACATGCTTACACTTCATTTTATTAGGGAAATCAATCAAAATACTATCCTCTATTCGATCATTTGTATCCGACAACAGTGAAGGGGCACCTGAACAAGCTGGTACTTCATCTACCATATCACCTCCAGCCTCGCCAATATCACAACCAATCAGTAGTCATTCGGAAACAAAGCTCACTACAACTGTCAAGCCTCCAAAACCACCAAAGGTCAGCATCAAGAAATCATCCAAAATGCCATCCTCAGAATCGAAAAAAATTAGGCGGATATACAACAAACTACAAAAACATCGTGCTGCTGCTGTATTCCTCCAAGAAGTTGATGAAGAAATGGATGGTGCTCCTGGATATTATGATATTATCAAGAACCCAATGGATCTCGGAAAAATCAAGAAAAAGGTGGATGAAAAGGTGTATACTTCCTTCTCTCAATTTGAAGCCGATGTCCGCCTGATGCTCAGCAACTGCTATATCTTCAATCTACCTGGATCTCTTGCTTACGACCAAGGACAAATACTGGAAAATGTGCTGGAAAAGGAGCTTGCCAAGGGACGAGAAGCTGATGAAAACCAAAACATGACTATTGTGGAAAGCCGTGAACCGTCACCAATAGGAAATACAACCACGGTTCTCCCAACAAAACCAGTGGACACCTCACACTTTGATGCTTCACCTATTGCACAATCTGTGGAGACTTCACAATTAACTTCACCATCACGACCATCACAATCACTAACTCCATCTCAACCTCTACAACAATCACTGCCAATACATCCACCACAAAAACTACATCGATCGGAACCTCCACCATCTTCTCAAACCACACAGACACAACCGACAGCAACACAATTACAACCTAAACATTCTGTACAGTCATTCTCACAGCCTCCACCATCACCACAGCGTCTACAAACTTCCAAGTCTCAAGCATCTACATTGGTACAGTCTCCCAAACACCAGCGACCACATGGATCAGAGCCTCCACCAACCACAGTACGTCCTCAACCACCTCCTACTGTAAACCAAGAACCAACTGTCCATCATCGACCAGCACCAACATCGATGCCACCAACATCAGCTCCTACCTCTGTCCCTCGCACTCGGACCATCAAGGATATATGCACCTCTATCCTCACCAAGACAATGGAATCTCGCCATGCCTTTGAATTCTTGCGACCTGTGGACCCCATCAGCCAAGGCATACCTCAATATATGGAAATTATCAAGCGACCAATGGACCTGGGAACAGTCAAGACCAAATTGGCAAATGATCAGTACATGTCGGTACAACAATTTGATGATGATATCCGGTTAATGCTCTCCAACTGCTACAAATTCAACCCACCAAACACTTATGTCTACAACGAAGCAAAGCAGCTGGAACAAGTATACAACAAGGAATATGACGCCAACTTTGGTACTAATCGACTCACTCAATCATCCAGTGCAACAAAATATCCTACAATAAGTCCTCAAGTCACTCTACAGAGTGGTCATCCAGTTGCACAGGCACCCACCACCTCTCTTGCCACAGTACAATCTATGAACCATTCGTCGTCAAATCCACAGAAACCAAATCAACCAACTCCTCCGGCTATGACACCCATCAAGAAGGAAAAGCAAAGGAAATCATCACTCAAGACTGTCTCCTCTCTGCCTGTGTCTGCTTCGCCTGGTGGTTCCTCTGTCAACTCTGCAACAACTTCAAAGCCCAGTGCTATCCAACCTCTGATGGACTCTACAAACAAGGAAAAATGTCGTCGCATACTATCTCAATTGTGGAATCGACCTGAATCACTTGCTTTCCATTATCCGGTAAGCTGCTTACAAAAATGAAAAATTAAAAAGGCTAAAGGTAATGGATGGCTAATCTATTCTATTTACTATCTATAGCTGGATGTTGTTGCTCTCAACATCCCTAGTTACTTGGACATTATAAAGGTAACAAAAAAAAAAAAAAAAAAAAAAAAAAAAAAGTCAAAGGGAAAGACCGAGACCTAACATCTTTATATCTTGTAGCGACCCATGGACCTTACGACAGTGCGTGAAAACTTGGAAAATGGTACCATCAAGACGGTTTGGGATTTTGAACGGGACATTCGACAAATCTTTTGGAACTGCTTCCGCTTCAATGACTCGATGTCCGCCATTAGCCAACAAGGTCAAGCTCTCTTATCCTTCTTCAATCGACTTTGGTATAACGACTTTGCTGAACCCGACTGTCTTAGTGGTGATGACGAACGTGCTGCCAAGAATCTTATGGCTGCCTTGATGAAACAAGAATATGCGGCGCTGTTTACCGAACCTGTGGATACCTACGCGATACCAGAGTACAAGGAACGTATCAAATCACCAATGGATCTTCGAACAATGTCTGAAAAGCTGGCTTCTGGGCGATATACGTCTTTAAAACAGGTGGATGCGGATCTTCGCCTTATGTTTGACAACTGCTTCAAATTTAACAGCCCCAGGACTATTGCTTATGATCAAGGAAAACGGCTGGAAAGGTACTATCTCAGCAACGGCGGAAAGGAAGTGAGATCACGTATCAAGGAACAGCAAAGGCAAACCACCCCTTCCACAAGCGATACTACACACAAAAGCTCACCGACAATGGCATCGACATCCAAGCCTGCGTCGAAACCGGTGTCACCATTTCACTCACGACATAATTTACCATCTCCTGTCAGAACAGCAACAGCAACAGCTCTACCCGAAAAGCAAGCTTTACCACCAGCCTCATCACCATTTATTCAGAAGCCACGGTCGACAACAACTCCTCCGTTCAAGGCATCTGCGGTTACACCTCCTGTGCGACCAGCATCAACAGGTACTTCTCCTACTATAGCGGTTTCAACCACACCAGGTACAATACACCCTCCAGTATCAACTCCATCGCCAAGTACCTCTACACACACAAAACTTTTGCCTGGTCTTCATACGAGGTTGGACGCTCTTCTAGTCAAGCTGAAGAAAAACAAGAATGCAGCTCCTTTTCTGGTCCCGGTAAGTATACAAAGGTAGTCAATTGGCTACTAAACAGTTATGTTAATCATTCTCCCATCTTCTACTATAGGTGGATCCTATTGCCCTGAACATTCCTCATTATTCTACAATCGTACCTAACCCAATGGACTTGGGCACCATGTAAGTGATACTTTTTTATAATTGTTTGAAGGTAAAATATAATCCTCAGGGCCTCCTTTTTTAACTCTTTTTCTTTCTTTCTTTCTTTTTTTTTTTTTTATAGGACGAAAAAACTAAGGTCTGGTGGATACAAGTTTGTTAAGGAATTCGAGGCCGATTTCCGATTGATTGTGACCAATTGTATCCTATTCAATAGTCCTGACCATGTGATATCTGGCCTGGCGAAATCTCTGGAAACCATATTCAATAAAGAAATACAGCCTATCAAGGTAAAAGAAGAACAGTTAATGGCGGGAATCAAGACAACTGGATCAGCAAAGACATCGGGAAAGAAATCAAGCTCCTCGACATCTACTATTAAACCCGATGTGAAGAGGTACAAGCCGGTGCTGGACAAACTCAAAACAAAGGAGTACTATGGTGCTTTCGCCATTCCTGTGGATCCTGTGGCTCTTCAAATTCCAACTTACTATGATTATGTCAAGGTAATATATATATATATATATATATATATATATATCATGATCTTGATTATTAAACACAATTACTTTCATTCACAGCATCCGATGGACTTCGGTACAATACAAAAGAAATTGGACAAGTATCCTAATGCCGAGACCCTTCTGCATGATATCAAGCAGGTGTTTGTAAACTGCTATCTCTTCAATCTGGCGGACGATATTGTGGCTCAATGGGGAAGACTTTTACAACAGGATTTCACCAACCTTTGCAACGAAAAGGGGCTAAAGACAGTGCACATCGACATGGATAAAGAACGTCAGGTAGCTGAATCTGAAGGAGCCGTCCTACAAGATCTTACGTACTATGACCCATCAACATATGCCAACTTGAATTCAGCGACTCCATTTGCCGCCCCAGCAACATACACCGCACCATTACTATCACATCCTTTACCTCAAGCGTCAATGACTATATCGCCATCCAACGACAATAAACGGGCATATGAAGATACTTTCTATGGCTATCAGGTAAATCTTTCATTCCCCGCATGTATGGCAATGAACTAACTTTTTTTTTCTTCTTCAATCTAATAGCATGGTGATCTCAAGAAACCAAAAATCGAACCTTCCTCTTCCGCCTCTAACGGGAATTATATGTAGTGATAGACAATTTGTAATCACGTAGTATTATCATTCCCCTTTATCCTGTTTTACCTTTTTAATAATGTATATACTTGTACAAACAAATAAAAACATCTGATTCATTCGAACCCTTTTAAAAATTATGTAATCATTTATAGCATCTGTTTACTTTAAGGGTGGTATGGGGATAAAAGAGTATGAAGGTCCTGGGCTATCGGCGTTTGAATATTATGTCTGCAGGATTTACACAGCATATGTTTTCGGGTGATCATGTTATTTAAATACCATCTCGTGCCTGATTTTTCAATCAATCATCGATTGTTTGGCAGGATGGCTTGATATGTATCTCTACTCATTAGACTTGAATAGGTTTTACCCACAATTGCGCTTTCATGTCATCATTTAATGGTACTTCATACCTACATTTTTATCTTGGCTATTTTTCTACTATGCTCCTCCTTAACAAGTGCATATGATTGTTGACCTGAGGTTGCTAGCAGTATGATGCACTATAACTACAACTGCATTGACTCTTCAATGTGGTTCCCACATTTCAATCACCGCCTTTTTAAAGGCCGGACGGAAAAAAACCCTATAATTCTACTCAGATTTATTTTTCTTTTCTTTTCCCTTTCTTCATTCCTTTTACTTTACATTTACCCTCTCCTTCTTTACGATTTTTATTTTATAATACAAATCTGTTTACTAGTTTACACTTCTTCATATCTTGTTCCTCTTCTTTAAAACTTCAATGTTTGGACAAGATGAAAATGAAGATACAACACTATTTGAACTGGTGGACGTACATGGTCGGCTAACTTTGGATCAGGTCTATGGGAACGGACTACACGCTCTGAAAAGACTTACCATATGCAACTTGACAGATCGACGAATAGTGGTGCGGATGCGATCAAACCTACGTAATCAGATCACCTTCCAGACAGAAAACGAAAACTTGGTGGGATGGGATGTTGGTGACAATACAACGAACACAGTCGCTTGGTCGCAGCAGCAATTGAATCAACAACAGCAAGAAGACACATCTGTTTGCAACAACCATAGACAGCCTTGGAATGAACTTTTCAACATTGTTAATCATATCGACGAATTGATCCTCAACCCTCGAGAAACAAGACCATTAATCCTTGGCTTCTTACCTGACGCAAGAGAAGATGACGACGACACCAGCACAAGCGGCGGTATCTTCACCCAGGACAACTCTGAAACAGACACCTTCAACTGGTTTAATGTAACTGGCAGCTTATTCTTCTTTGGTTACGTGGATGCAGTATCAAACATGGCCGACTATCAACAATCTATCAAATTCCGGGCTAGTGTCTGTCAATCAACATTATGGACGGATGTAACTGAGACTGGAATCAACTTTGACGATTGTGTCATGGGGAAAACTTATCATCGTGACTTTACGGTAAAGAACAAATCTGACATTGACCTATACTGGAAACTGAATACTGTGGACATGTTAAATGGTTGGTTGGACTTTGCTGATGCTGATACTGGTGCAACATTTATGGATCAACAATATGGGCCCATTGGCGGATGCTCTTCTCGTAGGATTCGTATCACTTTTACACCAAAGGACGTGGGGGAATTCAACTATGACTTGCAATTAGAAAATCTCAATGATGCCCGAAATGTGGTGCAATGCAAGATACATGCTATTGTGCGATCGGTAGCTCACAAGGAATCTTTGGTGGTGGCTAGTGGCAATTTGATCGATTTTGGCGATTGTATCTCTGGTCAATGGACGGTACAACAAATGGTGCTAAATAACATCAGTGAAACTCCTGTGGAAGTCCGGTTTTTGCCTGAAGGTGGGGATGTTGTCTTTGATATAAAATCAAGTCTGGATACGCCAAATGAACTTGCTCCTGGCTCTGAACAACGATCTAATTTGGTGACTCCTCCTACAACAACACTTGCCAGCAACAGCGACTTTTCGGCAACTGATAGCGACTTCTCTCGGTCTTCTTCGCCAATCTCAATGGAATCATCAAGTGTTTGGGGTGGTGTCCGCATTCACACACCGTCGCAGGCTGCAACCTCAGTACGATCTACTGGTGATTTAGACGTCAAACCACAAGCAACATCATGTAAGTCATGGCTCCTCCTCCTTTTTTTTTTTTTTTTTTTTTTTTTTTTTTTTTTTTTTTTTTTTTAAAAAAAAGTCTTGACTATACCAAACTAATTTTTCTTCTCTTCTTCTTTGAAATAGTACCAGTTGAAAACTACTCTAGGATTGAAGATCTACTACTCAAGCCTGGAAAAGAAAGGACGGTGCAAGTCTCCTATCGACCTCAAAAGGATGCCAATCTGATGGATTTCAATGCTGGGCAACTTATACGGCGTAACTTCAGAATTGTCCTTGAATATGGTACCTACCGAAGCACTGAACCCAAAGAACGGAAATCTGTACAATGTCGGGCAAGAACATGTACTTCTTTTGTGGAGGTGATTCCCAAGGAAATCAACTTTGGTGATACTGATGTTGGCACTCTCAAATCAATACCCATCAACATCTTCAACAGATCCGATATTTTGGCGCGGGTGGAACTGGAATTCACGTCAAAGGTGCTGAACTGCCTTCGGGGGGAAATCACTATACAACCACGAAGCTACGTCGAACTCAAGTTGGATCTATACCCACGCAAGGTGAATCCTGAATATCGAAAACAAATTACACTGGTGAACTATCTCAACAATGACAACGACCAAATTATTGAAGTACAAAGCACCAACATTGATAAAAATAGAGTTACCTTCCACTCTCTGTTTTATCGTATTCTCACTGCCACCGGTGCTAATTACTTGGATTTTGGATCGATCGCACTCAATTCACCATCATTGCGCACATTCACAGTGGAGAACATTCGGAACAAGCCTTTGACTTTGGATATCACAACATCAATCCCTCAAGACCTGGTGATATATGTCAAGAAAAAGCGAACCAACAAAAGCACCACAAGTCCTCAAATCGGCAAAGGCAATACACCATCTGTACCGTCTGCACCAAATTCCATTGCAATCAACAATCATGATTCTAGCATCAAGAAGAAGGATCGTCGAATGCATCTACACCGTGTGCTTTTGGATCGAGACAACAGTAGCATCAACAATGGCCCCATTAATAACAGCAATGGCACCGATGGTAATAGAGGTGATTTGTCTCTCGAACATCAGCAGCAACAAAAGCGTATTCATCGTGCCGACCGGGCTACTTACTCCTCCACAGCATATCTGGATTTGGCGACGGCACCTGCACAGCACAAGAATACTAGGTAAGAATGAAAAAAAAAATAATCCAACAACTTACACTGGACAAAATGCAATATATAATGGTAACCCTTTTATTTATGATTATTCTTATAGCAAACGGCGGTTACTGCGATCTATCAATAAGAAGGAACTCAATGATCTGCGGGATTTGGCTGGTGTGAAGTCTCAACAAGTTAAAACTGAAAAGAAACGGTCAAATGGTCCTGGTAAAAATCTATTGGTTAACAATCATGGTGCTGCTACAAACTCCAACAACAATGGTATCATCAATGGGCACACACGGGATAATCAACACAAACGTAAATCTCATCATCGACATATGGGGATCACTGCTGCTCGTTACAAATCTCGGAAGAACTTGGATTGGTCTGATATTGCTGGACAAGCTCGTGTGCCTTTTGAAGATCTCCTATCAGTGCTCGAACATGGCTCGAAGGCTCCTCCTCCACTATTTCCCAAGCAGGCTGCCGAAGAACAATTTGTCCGACATCAGTTGGCTTGGCGACGTGAATTGGAACGACTGATCGAAAAAGGTGATTTGGTCCAAACATCACTTGTGCACGTGGATCCCGAAGGCGAAGAGGAAGTGGTGATCGTCTTTACTCCTAATGGTGAAACCAAGCCTCATGTCAAAAGTGCTCCCAAGAAACAGGATGGTCGGATCTTCTTACGATTGGTGGATTTTGATCGGGATATCGAACAGACGGAATTTGAAAACTTGCTCGATTTGGATCAATGCAACATACCTCTACGTGAAGTCATTGTCCGTGCACAACTTTGTCGATCTGTGATGGATTTGGGTCAGAAGAATATCAACTTTGGGATGGTGGAACGGAACGAACGGCACGCCAAATCTATAGTGTTACACAACCGGAGTGAAACGCCATTGCTCTACGCCATTCGGAAATCTGGTTCCATTGCCTCTGGTGACATTGATCTCGGTGCTGGACGCTATGGTGTAGTGCGGTCTTTTGGTAAACGGGAAATCGAATTCACCTTTGAACCAACTTTGCCTGGTAGCTTCATGGAAAAATTGACAGTGGAAAATATTCGGGATCGTCATAATGATCAAGTTTTATCTCTCAAGGCTATCGTGCGTAAACCTTCAACATTCTTCATCCAGTCTCTGGAGTTGGCATTTGGACCTTGTCTTGTGGATCATATGTGTACTCGAACCGAAGCTATTGTTGTCACAAACACCAACAAGCAATCAAGAATGTTTGAAGTGCGTGTGGACCCGAACGAAGCAATCTTTGGATGTTACTTTGGTGAATTCGACTTTGTGGTGGACGACGACGAATCAAAAAAGACATTATCCAAAGAAGCTGAAGAAGAAATCGAAAACCTAGAACAAAAGCTCAAGATTGCTAGACGGAAAAATCAACCAGACAAGATCAACAAATACATCAAGAAATTAGCCAAACTCAAGGATAATGGTGCTGCTATTCCAAGCAGTCCGACCGTGGATGCAACTTCAACATCGACTGATACAACAAATGGTGATGGGGGCAACAAGGATATGACGGCAATGATATTCAAGAAGACCTCTGAAAGCGTGGTGTTTCCCCTGGATCCTCATGCAACCAAGACAATTACTGTTTACCTCAAGGCTGCTTTACGACCATTAAAACAAGGTGAATCTTATCAAGACATAGATATGCTTCCTTTACATGTCAGGGGTCGCATCATGGTCCATGAATACAAGAACACAGATGTCTGCAAAAGCATCATGTACACGGCGTTGATATGCAAGAACCAGGCGGATTATAATCGAGAACTGGCTTTGGAAGGTCAACAGGCGGCAACAATATCTCCAGTGGTATCTCCTACAAGCTCTCCATCTTCACCTCCATCGTCTATGGTACCTCCTATACCTGAAGTGGCGGTGGCAGCTGAACCTGAAGAATCACTAGTACTGGAACGAACAAGCTTTGATGGTGGCAAGGCCGAAATAGATCAGCAATCTACTTTCTATGTACGTGTTACCAATCAATCGGACAAGGAATTACCGTACAGCTTTGTGGTGGATGACAATAATGAGAAGAACTTCTTCATCTGTCCAACAACAACAACACCTTTGGTACCATCTGAAACTCGGAAAATCTTGTTTGATATACTGCCAACGACTGTGGGTAAACAACATCATACACTATCAATACGAAACGACATTACCGGGACAATGCAAACATTCACCCTTCAGGTCCTGGTCCACCGCAAACAATACCTGTCATTTCCATCTCTCTCTGAAGATACAAATGGTGAATTGGATCTTGGCTTCTCCTATGTGGATCCTGGAAACAAGTACTCACAGGTGACGCCTCTATTGGTCAAAAACATAACCGATGAAGATGTCTATATCACTTGCCAAAGTAATCTGTCTCACCAAGTGCTTATATTTATGGATGAAACCGGAAAACGTGGTTTGGTGGATATGATGCCTTTCAAGCGTGGCAACTTACTGACTGTGTGGGTGGCAGTACAACCAAATTTATTGACTGGCTATCTGGGCAACTCTGAAGATGAATGCCGAGAACTGGTGGGTGGCATTAAATTCTCTATCTACACCAAAGATGATGGCGGACGGGACACTGGCGATGTACTAACTGAAGAAGAAAAAAAACTGGATGCAGCAACGAATCTGATGTGGACGCAGACGGTCAAGTTTACATCGATTATTGGCCAGTCTCATCTTCAAGTATCTCACCAGGTCATCAACTTGGGCTACACCGATCTTTTGCACGAAGAATTCTATGGGGCATTCACCATTCAAAATAAGTCTGGACAGTTACCTTTAGATTATGAAGTCGAATGTACAAGTGGGAACATTGTCTTGGACAGGCGTGGTGGAACCTTGAATGGTTGGAAAGATGGTACTGGTGCTTTGAAACTACGCGACTCGGTTGGCGATGACAGCCATGGGGATGATGATGATGAAAACTATGGTGATGCGTTGACTACTTCTCTGGCTCAAATTACATTCCGAATATACTCTTATCGACATGGTTTACTGACGGAACGATTACTGGTCACCAATATGCATAACAGCAAAGAAGTGTTTGAAATAGAAGTCAGACTCTTTGTAGATTGTGGAAAAATGGATCTTTTATCGATACCCTCTCGACAGACTCCTCTCGACGACACTTATCACTCGAATCACCGTGAAGCTTACCCTCTTCGTACATTGAAATGGGAAAGTATATATATATGTCCTGTAGACGAAATCGACAATGATGATGCTGGCACTAGCAGGGACAACAACAATAATAATAACAGCAACAATAATAATAATAACAATAATAACAATAACAGCAACGAAGAATGTCATGACAAGGATGATGGGAAGGATGAAGCTACACCAAAACTCAAAATGATACAGCTACCACCTCAAGATGAACAACGACTTTATATCCGGGAAATAGAAGTGGCGAATACCTCTGGACAACCTATGATGCTGACAGCGGGAAGTGATATTGATGTGAAGGCACAATGGGTGGTACAGGATCAAGCAAAGAAACAAATCATGGAATCGACAACGGTGGTATTGGCATCCCCTTTTACACAATGTAGTGATCAAGTAGCTCTTCAACCTGGTCAACGTTTGCGGATACAACTATATTGTCCATCAGTACACAAACTCTCGGCGGAATCAAGAAACCTTGCATTACAGGGACGTAGCGGCTCACTCGAAGGTATGCTGGTGCTATATGATTCTAGACAACAAGTAGAAGTTTTGGCGATGGAATTACAAGCTCTCTTTTGTGTATCTCTGGCTGCTTTGTCTGTGGAACGAATAGATCTAGGGAAAATCGGCCATATCAATTCCTGGAAACCTACAAAATTCCAATTCTCTGTGCGTAATTTGTCTGATGTCCCTGTATCATATACCCTGCAAGCATCACCCTTCCTTAACTTTGTGCCTTTGGACAAAAATGGTGTGGCTCTTATAAATTGGGACAAAAACTTTTACGTTCCGGCAAAGAAGTCGCAAACTGTCGAAGGTACCTTGGAAACTCTGGCCATGGTTGATCAAATATCCGGACACCGGCGGATCGATATACAAATTATAAATCAACGTAACCCCAGCAATTACATGATGCTTCGACTCAAGGCTCTCATGACATCTTTTGAATTGTTCTTTGATGGACTGACGAACGGCGAACTGGTTTTACCGACTCTACAGCACCCTATCCCTGATCCGAATGTAACTTGTGACAACTGGTTTGTGATCCGCAACACAACTGACGATGACATACGATTTGAAATTGGTGCGGATATATCTTCTGATCTCGTGGACTATATTAGGCTGGATGTTTTATCAAGATATTCTAATTCTCCTCTAAAAGGTGGTATCACGGTTAGCGCTCAAGGGAAAATGGAGGTGCGTATACGGGCAGCACCAAATGAAGCAACACGACTCCCACTTAATCGACCTGATTTGATGGATGCTACAGTGGGTGTTATTCTGGCAAATCTCTGGGTGACTACAAGACCAAAGGACGAAGACCAAACTGTCCGGGAGGTGATTCCCGTGCGAAGTTACTTGATGGACACTCCAACATTCTCTCTCAGCGAACGGCGTTTGGACTTCAAGTTGATGACATATTATCGCGAAGACCAAGAACAACAACAACAACAACAACGGGATGATGGCAATAGAAATGAACACCATCGCCAATTGGAACGGCTGAACCGAACATTGAAGATAGATGATGATCAATTGTCAACCTACTCAACACCTGCGATATGCGTCCCTGAAAGCTACTCACTGATTATCACCAATCATGCCAACAAAGTACCCCTACGCTTCAAAGTCACCATCGAAGGTCCAACTGAATTCCCGGCCGAGGAATTAATCGACATCACACCTTTGGGCCCTGATGGAACTGGACAAGTCTTACCTGGTGATTCCCTCTCCTTGACTGTGGCTCTGGCAAACCCTGAAGACAATCTACCTGAACAAATCAAGATTCATGTGGATGACTTGGATGCTATTGGCGATACTCGACAAACTACCACTGTATTTATGACTGAAATTGTATGGGATCTTTGAAGCAATGGGTCGGCATTGGCTACCTAGGTTATGGTTTTACAGATCAAGGTGTTTTAGATGTAGATTCTCTCTCTTTTTTTTTTTTCTTTTTTCTTTTTTTTTTTTTTGTAAATAAAACTGGTGTGTGATCTTATTCGTTTCAAACGGAAACTAAAACAACTATCTAGAATTAAAAATATAGTGCACTACATAATATTTACAATCGGCTTTTACATTTTTACAGATGATATTGTATTACCTACTCCCTTATCATTCAACATTTAAATCCCGATATTCATGCGGACTTGACGATATACAGGTACAGCATATTAGATGGTTATGATGTCCTTCAACATAACCACTGTCTCAACGGAATCTAATCACAATGCATTTTACATAAACGGAGGCTTCTTATACATGAAATAAATACCATCCTTTTTTATCATCTACATTTGGAATTGAACCTAATTCAAGTATACAGTAAAAACTGTGCGGCTTTTCACTTTTTTATTTTATTTTACAAAAGTCCGTTTTAAACGACCTTGAGGCTGTACTGGTCCATACAGTGGACTTGGTAGAATGGCTATTATGTAAAGTTTGTTGATAATAGGCTAAGAAATGCTCATGGTCACTTTTGTCATTAGCATCACTTGTCCATTGAGGCAGTAGAGCTCTCTTAAGATTCAAGGCGAGAGTAAGCGGGTTTTGAAATAAGTGTGGACTTGTCTGTTAATTTTGGACATCAACCGTCTTCAATAGAGCATTGCTTTGATTTTTTTCTAAAGGTGACCTAGAGTACATTAGTACGCTTATGAGGAGATATTCACACAGATCATGTGTTATTTGATAAACACAACATGTAAAGGAGGATGAAAATCAACCATGTTCAGCTGAGTTCAACACGCATACAATTATCTTGATTTTTTGCGATCAAGATGTTTCACACAACTGGCCATTAGAAGGGTACACATACCAGCAGTTTTTTCCTTCACTTGAAAAGTTTACTGTATATTCCACGATTCATGCATATATATATATTGAAATGCCGCTACTTGTCAGTCGCCCATCATGATTAATTGACATGATACTCCGCTAGAACCCAGAAGAGTGGTTCTTTCATCCCGACCTTTAGGAGGAAACTACAACCAATGTGGCTTTTTCTTTACTTGCAATAGTCTTGTTTTGCCCCAATAGAATGGACTGGCAAGTTGATTCTAACTGGGTTTTATGGGGTACGATTGGGGTTCGCTGTCAGCACACGAGGGGAATCGGGGTTTGATTATCGTAAGTGGCCCTCACTGACTAATCATTAGAACACAAACCCTCTGGGACGATTCTTCAAGAAGAACCATCCTCTTTTTTTGGTGTTACCCTTGCTGTCATATGATGATAAGCTGAGTTAATAGTATTTTGCATAGCAAAAATGTCGAGGGAAAGAGTAATCCTGGGTTGATCGTCACACAGAGGCATTTTTTTTTCGAGAAACGCCTTTTTATTTTTATTTTTTTGAACTTTTTCATTTTCCTTTTCCTTTTTTCCCCACACCACATTAGTTTATCATAAATCTCTGCATTCTACTTTAACAATATACCACCCCCCGCTTTTTTTATTCACCTTGCAATATTATAACATAATCTATCCCATTAATAACAAAGAATGCGATTTGCCTCACTCACTCAAGAACTCGACTCGATTACAAAAGACTATGATTATGGCATAGTACCTGGATCAGCAGCGATCTTTGTCAAGGATGAAGTACTAGGTATTGGACGACTGGATTTGACTCTACTGGAAGGTGTGATGGTAGTAATTGAAGTCTCTAATCAAGGCTACAAGGTAAAAGTTAAAATAAAAAAATACTGGCTACCGTGGGAAGCAAGACCACTAACCATTTTTATTTGTTTGTGGGGGGTAAAATAGATCGCCTCCTCGTCTCCACTATCTGATGATCCAGCCACTTTGGCAGCAGCGGAACAAGTACAAGCCTGTGTCGATCGAGAAAGTTTTGAAACCATGGAAAACTTACTCATGACAGCCTCACCAATGTTTCGTGAACGATTCCATTCCAACCTATACGACAAACTTCACCAAGTACAACAACAACAATTGATGGAAGAAGGACAGCAACAACAACACAGTCTGATAAACCCTGTCGTGTCTCCTCCATCCCATTCACGGCAACAACCTACTTCATCGCCCATCTTATTATCATCGCCTTCATCAACATTATCCAATTCTTATTATCACCACAATCAGCATACCAATCTACCCCAGGCTACATCTTCGACCTTGAATAATAACAGTAACAATACCACCTCTTTGGATCAGCAAGATGTGTTGGATGAAATCAACCAATGGATACATTAGAAATAGATTGATAATCATTCCTACCCTTCTATACATAGGCTATTTGGTAGTAACAACACACAAATCATATTATATAAAACAATAAAAAGATAGGATACTGTATATTTATTACATCAACATGGTTTTGTTTCTATTGTTAAATAAATAATGTGATGCTTTTATTTTTTAAGTGTGTGTGTGGGGGGGGGGAGTCTATATAAAGCTCCAAACAGTACCTGTAATGGCCAATGTAAAACATACACCAGACAGAATATACAAGGCCATTTTTTGATAAAGTGAAATAGAGGAGTCAAATAACTTTATATAACACAGGATGGGAAACACACCAGAGATGATAAAAGAGAAGCAGGCACCCAAAAGAGACATGATCCTATCAAAGTCAGGAATACAATAAGCCAATAAAACCACTAATGCACTGACAAGGATCTTGGCCGCTGCTTGGATGAGTTTTCCCCGAAATGTTTGTTTACCACACTGTGATTGGATGTAAGGTTGTCGAATCAAGCTGATGTTCACCGGATTCAGTGTCAGTCCATACTTTGCAATAGGATTTAATGCGATCAAATACACAGCCATTCGATTCAGTGTCTGGTTGTATTCAGGCACCAATAATAAATTTTGCGTGATCTAAGTACAAGACAATGTTAACATTTATACCCTTTTCTTCTTTTTTTTTTTTTTTTTTTCTTTCTTGTTACCTCTTGCATAGTATCTGATCCAAACATTCTATATCCTGTTATAGCCACCGCCAGATAGATCAATGCAGCGATGATATATGTCCAATTGACCATCTTTACATATTGCTTGGGATGTTGCATATCACGATAAATAGTGGCAAGACAGGCATGCCCACAGAATCCTGCCATAATAAGTCCTGTACTTCTTGGGAAGATCATCCAATCACTAGGCCACCATGTTGTGTCCTAAGAAATAGAAGATGATGATTAGAGATTTTTGTTAAATAGCCATGTCATTTTATAGTTTACCGCTGGTTTGATCAAAGACCCTGGACTGGTTGGTTTTGTCAGTCCATCCACAATGATGACAAGAAGGACACTGACTGCACTTAGGATTCCCAGTAAGCTAGAGTAGGAGAGATGTCGTACCGGGATAAAAACCATTGGTGTCAATATGACAAAAGAAGCCACACGGATCAAAAAAGGATGATTACCGGGAAACAAAGAATCCAATCCATCACCGAGTAAGACCACCAGGGCAACACTTAAGTATCACCATCAAAAAAAAAAAAAAAAATAGTGAGTACAATCACCTAATGTCATATGTATTTTGTTTACCTGCAAGTAATCAATTCAGTTAAGAACAAGACAGATACAATAATACGTCCGTGTTGTCCAAACGCATTGTATGCCATGTCACCATAAGTTTGAGATTCGGGATAAGCATATAAACATCTTCCAAGGAGTTTTGCGGTATAATTCGTCAAGCCTAGACAAAAGCAAAAAGTGATCGAGCCCAAGATCCAACCAGAATACTTGAGTATTTAAAAAAAAAAAAAAAACATTAGTATATGAATGGTTCAAGAGATTTTTCCTTTATTACCTTGAATCCAAGAGGTAATGCCAGGATACCCACGCCGACCAGGATATTGACGGAGTTAAATACGGATTGAATAAAACTGGATTTAGCAGGTTGTGAATAGCTGCCTTGAGAATCTTGATAGGTATCCGCAATGGTTGACATGTGCGTTTGTCCAGTATTGACTTGATGTAATGTCGGGTAAAGTAAACGGGTCTGTTCGTTCAAAGTCCCTCTTGAATCCAGCCTTGATCTATCAATAACGACGACAAGTTAGTAATGTTCATATCCCCCTCCAGCGACTGTCATCACCGTATACTCACAACGACTTTATACTTGATCCAATAGATTCACAGTCATCTGTATGGTTAAACTATAGATTGTTAACATGAGGGGTTAATATACAAAAAAGGAAAGGGTGATGTGAGTCAATCATTGTCTCTTCTAGTCAAGGATGTTTTACCAAGTAGTGATTGTCATGAGGACTTGGGACAGTGACATTTTCAGCCATATACAAAAGTGAGGTGCGAGAGCAGTTGCTGACAAAGGATCCAATTCGTTCAGAAAAAGAGCAAGACATGGGTGTATCCTGAGCATGCCTACCGTTGACAGAGTTGTTGTAATTACTTGAATGTCGTGAGGAATGGTGTTGAGATTGCATACTTGGGTTAGGACCAAAACCGCCTCTTTGACCACTTGAAGGAATGTCCATTACAATAAAGTGAGATTGATCTTTGGGAAAGAAAGAGAGAAGAAGAAAAAAAAAAATCTCAATGCAGAAATTTTTCATTTATAGGGAGCGGAATTTAAATTATCATTCAAGCACGCATGGAGCCCCATTCTGTTACAATAACAAACACCATGTTTTGACTGAAACTGAAGTGTAACTACTATTGAGCTAAATAAACACTCTCACTTGAAAGGAAAATAAAGAGTTAACTATTGGGCTTCTTTAACGAGCTATGGACCCATCCTTTATATGAGAAAGAAGGGTCATCAACGCATAATCAGTCAGAGAGATAAAAAGGTGGTTTATTGATAAGCGTCATTGCTATGAACTCTTTCTGAAACGATGTTTGATCATTCAATCAATCCCTTGTACGACATCTTCATTCCTCGCACCACCAAAGTAAAACTTTCAAGAATATCCTTTATTTTTAAATATGGAAATGAAGCTTTTGTGATCAAAGATCGACTTTTTTTTAAAAAAAAAAAAATAAGGCAGCAATGATAAATGCCAATAAGGGTCCACATCATTAAGCCCGACTGAATGTTACTATCCTCTGTCATGGTAAGCGAAACTAATTTCAAATCCCGCTTATTGTCGGGCTTTGAAGTATGTTTCCATAGATGACAATCAAGGTGCTTTGGAATGAAGGAAAGGAAAGGAAAAGTTCGTTTCAGCAAGAAAATCATTGCAAAATATAGTAGTAAACATAAATAAAAAAAAGGGAATAGGATGTTTTAAGCCTTTTCAACAAAAGTGAGCCACTTTAAGGTGCTGGAAAAAAAAAAAAAAAAGCATCACTCGATTTCGATGGGCCCTTTTTGAGTGACTTGACAAAAAAAAAAAATTGTTGAGGCGGCGGGTTTATCACTTGTTTTTCTTCTTTTTTTTCTATCTTCTCTTTTTTCTCCTTCCTTTTAATTTTTTTTTTTTTTTTTTTAATTCTTCTCTCCCTCTCAACTTGATATACATAAAAGCTAGCGACCCTTTGCCTTTATATATATACAGAATCATTAATAGGTATATATACGCTTTTAACACCTCTTGACCTTCTCCCATTAAAAACCAACTGTGACCAAACTCTTCTTTGTCACCTTTTACACACACACACACACACACACACACACACACTCATCAGCACTTGCAGACACATCTCTCTATATACATAATACCGTAAGTAACATTATTGGAACTAGGTTTTGGGGAAAAAAAGTGTGGATCAAGAGGGATGAACTTGAGTCATCTTGGGTTGGAAAAAGTTTGAAAACTCTCTCGTTTGTTACGAGGTGTCTTTTTTTATATATTACTTTTACAACTAATTTCTGACAAGATGGTCTTCCTTCATGATGATGGTGGATGAATACAGTTTGGGAAGGGAAAAAAAAAAAAAAAAAAGATACTAACCATTCCATCTTTTTATTCTTTACTCTACTTTAGAAATGGCAGATATAAACGACGTAAACGTGGACTCTGTGATTGAACGATTGTTAGAAGGTAACAAGATGACTCTAGGATCTTCTTCAACTCACACACATACACTTTATAAATATATATATTCTAGTCCGTGGAAGCCGACCTGGTAAACAAGTACAACTGGGTGAACATGAAATCCGATTCCTGTGCCAAAAGGCTCGAGATATCTTTATGTCTCAACCTATCTTGTTAGAATTGGAAGCACCTATCAAGATTTGTGGTAAGGAAAAACATGGAGTGGAGAGGGGGTGGGGAAATGTTGTTAAGCGCAAGTCTCATTATTATTGTTTATTAACTACTTTTATTTTATATAGGTGATATCCATGGACAATATTATGATCTTTTGCGATTATTCGAATATGGTAGTTTCCCTCCAGACTCAAACTATCTCTTCTTGGGTGATTATGTGGATCGTGGAAAACAATCTTTGGAAACCATTTGTTTATTACTGGCTTACAAGATCAAATACCCGGAAAATTTCTTCATTCTACGTGGTAATCATGAATGTGCCTCTATTAATCGTATTTATGGATTTTATGATGAATGTAAGTTTTATTGTTGTATAGGGGAAAACTTTCTATAGGGGGGTTACAATGGATATTGAACTTACTAACTTGGTTATCATTATAGGTAAACGACGATACAATATCAAGCTATGGAAGACTTTCACGGATTGCTTCAATTGTTTACCTATTGCTGCTTTGATTGACGAAAAGATCTTTTGTATGCATGGTGGTCTCTCTCCCGATTTACAAAGCATGGAACAAATTCGTCGTGTGATGCGTCCTACTGATGTACCTGATACTGGTAAGTCATATATATATATATAATAATAATAAAAAAAAAAAAGGGGGGGGACAAGATGGTTGTGTATATGTGTGTATGGGGGGGGTGATGAAAGGGGAGGGAGAGGGAAAAGGGAAACTAACTAATTCTTCTTGATAGGTTTACTTTGTGATTTATTGTGGGCTGATCCTGATAAGGACATTAACGGCTGGAGTGAAAACGATCGTGGTGTATCCTTTACCTTTGGTTCCGACATTGTCTCCCGATTCTTACAAAAACACGATATGGATTTGATTTGCCGGGCGCATCAAGTGGTGGAAGATGGTTATGAATTCTTCGCGAAACGACAATTGGTCACTCTCTTCTCCGCTCCCAATTACTGTGGTGAATTCGATAATGCAGGTGCCATGATGACTGTGGATGACACCTTGATGTGCTCTTTCCAGGTAAGAAAAAAGAAAATTATTATAAAGATGGGGTTCTGATTTATTTTTGTTATCATAGATCTTGAAACCAGCTGAAAAACGGACAAAATATGCTGGACAAAACGTCGCTGCTCGAGGCGGGAAAAAGAAGTGATTGATTTGAAGGGTAGCAAACACACATATCTTGGTGGGGCTGTATCTTGATAGCCGTTTTACCTTCCCTTAGTACATCTCTCTCCCTCTCTCTTTACTTCGCTATTATTACTCTTCCTTACTTTCTTCGTCTTTTATTATTATTATTTACTCAAATCATTCAATAAAGAACACATCCAAAACTATTCTTTATATATATATGTGGAAACGAAAACCTGGTCATATACAGCTGACATAGTGTATGTGTGGGTGGGTGACTAAAACCTAGTCATGTATTGTATAAAGGATATCATTTTAGTTTCATTTGTCTAGTTTATATTTAGGATGAGAAGCATAGCATTGTTTATTGGCGGTGGTAATAAAAAAAAAAAAAAAAAGTATGTACAGAATGATATATGTATATGAGAGTGTTAACCTAGCGATACTAAATAATAAGGTGGGTGGGATACTAACTATGTAGAATATAAAAGAAGGACTTACCACACTGTCCAATGACAAGAGGTAGCCTACTAATACAAACATCAAGTAAATGATAACAATATAAAAAGTACTAAAGTAGTATGTGAGAGTCGGTATGCAAATAAATGGGGGAAGAGTATGTGTAAAAAAGTAAAATTATATAAAAAGTGGGAGGGAAAGTGAATTCTACCAAGTATCCAAACCATCATGAGTAGAGCCGGACACCATTATTACCATTGTTGCCACTTCGAGTAACCCGTCCTTCTTCAAGCATGGCCAATTGTTTTTGTTGTTCAAGTTGTTGTTGTTGTTGTTGAAGGTCCGATGGTTGAGTCAGAGGTTTTCGATAAGAATAGCTGCCAGTGCCATATTTGCGCTGGAATTTAATCAGTTCCCGAGTAAGCATATCCATAATATCCAGAGACGTTTCTTCTTGTTGAAGTTTCTTGTTTCTCGAGATCGCCTCTTCGGCCTGTCCAGGTTCATCCATCATCATTAGTGGAGATCCAGGATTGTCGAGATCATCCAGGGGAATGGTACTAGCACTACTGAGAGAAGATGAAGGACCGTCTTGGTATCGCACTTCAGGGATGACAATAGATGTTGGTTGTTTGTTCTTCTTGTTCTGTTCAGTGCCAGCACCGAGAGTACCATCGCCTTTGGGAGACGTGTTGTCGTTCATAGATAGTAATGTTGGATGTGAGGCAATGGATTCATCCGCATGTCCATTCTTATTGTTGTTATCATTGTCATTGTCGCCAAAGTTGATGCTTTTATTGGCCATTTCCACCTGTAAAGAGCTGATGTATTCTAGAATTTGCTTTGCTCGTCGGTTCATTTCAGACAAGGTCATTCGAGAGGTAGGATATCGGATCCTTGCTGGCGGTGATTCGGCACGGGACTCTGCCGAGAAACGATCGAATAAAGATGTACCGGTATCTGCTGAACTTTGTGGATTGATTTCATGTGATGTAGGGTTGAATGAAGCAGAGGATAGTAATGGTGATGATGTTTCATTTGGTTGAGGTGTTGATGTTCGTGACCTTGGTTTGTTAGTTTGACGTCTTGTACCACCCCCGCTGTTTTGTCGTCCCTTCTTATCACTGGATTTGGTGTTTTGTGGTTTTACATCGGTTGGTGTGTTGGCTGATGTATCGATACTAACGTCAGGTGTTGCTGCAGATTTTGACCGTGCAGTTGCATTTCGTTTATTCTTAATGGGTCTTGGTGCTGGAGTGATTTTTGCCTCTATAGTGTCACCTAAACATATACATACATAAAAGATGGATAAGTTTTTCTCTATCGTTATCTTTCCTCCACACTTTGTCCCAACTTACCATCCATATGGTTTTTTATTGTATCAAGTCCATTTGTGGTTGATTCTGATGAGGGATTCAAGGTGCCAGTAACATTATCATCCTGAGGTGGTGGTGGGTCTTGTTGTTCGTTCTTGACAGTCGCGTTATCTTCTCGTTTCCTTTTAGTAGAGTGATTCGATGGATCTTGAGTTTCTTCATCAAAGGCTGTAGTAGGAGAAGGTGAAGGTGATTTTGATGATTGTTTGTTGTTCTGGTTGAATACGAGTGCATTACGTACCGCTAACACGTCTTCCAAAGACAAGCATGCTTCTTGGCTGTTCATCGTCATTCGTTTCTTTGGTGCTTTCTTGTCCGGGTTGATGGTTGAGGTCTTTTCTTCGGAGCAGTACGACCGGCGAGTTCTATATGTAAAAGTGGGGAATGAGATACGTCTATGACTTTGTTTTTGTTTCACTTTTACCTTCCACCATGTGTTTTCATCGCTGTGTGGTTTTCCGGTTTGCATTCTTCACAGTAGTATTGATCAGGTATATCATGTTCCGTCATCAGTCCCATACATTCGCAATGTTGCCAAACTTCACATTTATCACATTGTACCATAAGTCCATCGTTATCTATATATAAAAAAAAATCCCCGTTTGGATATTAGTAAGACTGGATTTGTGCATACATTTTCAATGTTTTATGTTAATGATCCTTACGAGTTTCACCACAAAGACATCGAGTTGTAGAACCTTCATCGGTACTTGCTTCGTCAGATGTTGAGTGGGAACGTTCACGTTGTTGAATTTGACGTTGTCTTTTCCTTTTTCTTCCAGTTCCACCATTCCTGCTTCGTCGCTGAGCAGCTATAAACAAAACGATGGTAACAAAAAAAAAGAGAAGAGTTAGCATATTTCTATTTTCGAGTCAGTATATCAAAAAAGATAAACTAAAACGATCATGGATAAAGATCAGAGTTAAGAGATGTTAGAGCATGTTTTTATATACTTACTCATAATACTTAAGTCTTTTGATAGGTAGAGTCAATTCAATCCGATATAAAAGTATATAGTAAAAAAAGAAGAAGAGTATAGAAGGAAGGATACAGTTTCTTCACAAAGACGATAATGGTTTAAAAGGAAGGAGGAAAAAGAAGAGACAAAAATAGCAGAGAGAGGGAAAATAAAAAATAAAAAAGCTGGCACCGTCACATTCATTCTGATATTTTCAAATCCCGATATCCTTCGTTTTAGTTATGTAGCATTCGTATAATAAGTTTATTGGCATTGTAAGTGTAAAATCTAATTGTATTTGGCGTTAAGTAAAAACATTCTACTAAAGACA
The DNA here is from genome assembly GCA_025330725.1 of Chlamydoabsidia padenii. Lineage (NCBI taxonomy): Eukaryota > Fungi > Mucoromycota > Mucoromycetes > Mucorales > Cunninghamellaceae > Chlamydoabsidia > Chlamydoabsidia padenii. Next base: position 74,848 of record JAIWND010000016.1, read on the forward strand.
AGTAATCCACGGGCAACAGGGGGTTCAATAAAGTGGGTGGCCATCCAATACTTGAGTCCATGTCGTAATTGGTTTTCGTCCTTATCCAATGATCGCCTATAAATAAATTCATGCAAAAGAAAGAGTCAGTCAGTTCATGCCAAATCAAAAATGTCATCAAAACTTACATCCCGCGTTCTTCTACGGCTTCCTGTAATTGAGACAATGACAAGGATTCCACACCTTCTTGACGGAGTAACTATATATAAAAAGAGAAAAAAAAAAAAAAAAAAAAAGCGATTAGTACCTATTCCCAGTCATGTTTTACCCCTGATTTTTACCTTATCATCTTCTTTCAAGTAATCAAAGTGCTTGTCCAATCGTTTCTTGAGCATTCCACGTGTTCCGAATCCATTCAGCCCCATGAATCTAGTAATGAAATGAAAAAATGGTTAGATGACCATCCAAATTGATTTTCTGAATGAAGAGAGATTGATTACCTGCAATAAGAGGCCAAATGGACACGATCAATTTGATTCAAATCAAAGTCATAGTCGTAATGTTTGGCGATCTTGGTGAATTTGGGAATAGAGAGGAAGTCTTCGGGAGATATCTATGGGTATATAATATGACAATGTTAGTTATCATCACTGTCATTTGTGCATTAATGGAATACTTACACCTTTGATGTTTTCGGCAGATTTGAGGACGTTGGCGGACATTATTTGTCTTTTCTTGTCCAGTTTTTCACGTTGCTTGTGCTATATATGAAGAAGAGAGAGAGAGAGGGGGGGGAGTGAGAATGCCTATTCAGTATATTCATTACCAATCACATTATCTTACCACCTGACTTTCTTTTAAACAGGTACTTGGAACCACGCCCGGCACAAAGGCAACAAAAAAGGGAATCTAAAATAATGAAAAGAGACATGATGAGTGATTTGGATAAATACACTTTTGTATTGACTTACCGATTCAGGTAAAACCATAAAGATGATACTAAATGGAATAAGTTTTTGCATGTTGATTTTGTTATGATGGATCTATTAAAGACAAACCACTGATGATTAGCATACACACAAGGGTGGGATATATCTATTATTCCTGCCTTACCAATTGATATTCCGTTCTATTTAAAACGTAGTCTTCTTGTTGTACTTTTTTTACTAACGCCTTCGATGCCTTGTTGTTGCTCCACAGTAACTTGAGTCCATCTTTGTAAAACACAACCAGTTCTTTAGATTGCTGATACAGTTTACCAATGTAGGAAGTGGGTGCTTGAGCTTTTGTCACTGTTCCAGAATCCACTTCTTTTGATGTAGTATTGGTTGTTGTTGTTTTATTGAGTTGTGTTTCAGTTGTGGAGGAGAATGTGGAATGTTGCTGTATTGGCTGTTGAGATCGAACCAGGCTGGTGAAGAAGGTTCTAGTGAAAAAAAAAAGGGGGGGAGGGAAGAGGGAGTTACAAATGAGCACTCTACAGTTCTTGCTATTTTGAATGAGTTTATTGATTTACCTTGAAGCCACAGTGTTGAGATCCTTGTATAGTTTCAGGTTACCTTTTTGTGCAATCAAAGGCGATCGGCCGACAGGGACCTGAAAGGCCATAGGTGAGATCCTAAGTTGTGGAGACAAAAGTAAAAAGAATTAACAAGTAAATCCAAAGATTAGTCTATTGATGGTTATATTATGATATACAATCTTCTTTACATACCTAGGATACACACGTAACGAGTGGCGGGCCAACATTGGATTATTAAAGAGAAGGAGGGTCAGTACAGGAAAGAAATTTATAAAAAAATAGAGCAGGTCGGCATTTAAATAATTATTCACCCCTGGTCATGGTCATTATGCAAATTCTGGGTTTGACAGATAGTGATGGATTGATAAGAGTTGGATGGTTCCACAAAAGGGGGTTGTTTTTTATTTATTTATTAATGAGATTACATGATGATTATGGATATAGACAAAGAGTAGGAGAGAATATAAAATAAAATAAAATAAAAATAAGCTTTGTACGAGTTACTTTTACCCTTCAAAGGAAGACTTGACACCAGTAGTATGATTTCGTAATGAGTATCGTCTGTATTCCACCAAAAAGTGAGCCTGTGGATTCCCCATTCGATCCAATTGTATCAAGAGAGAGTTAAGTCTGTGATAACACCATTTTCGTAGTCGGACAGTATCCTCCAATTCGTGCTGTTCATGATCCCGTCTAGTTACCGCTAAGAATACTCTTCCTGAAGCCACCACCTCTTTTGCCATGTCATACCGCTTGTCTACAAAAGTAATATGATAACGTCCAAACAAAGCCGTGAGAGTCATGCTGATGATAGATCCAAGTAAAGAGAAATGTGTTAAATGCCACAGAAGCATAAAGATACCAAAATAGATAAATCCAGCCAGTGTTAAAGTCGCCACCACTTTATTCTGAGCCACTGACTCTGTGTACTTTTCAAAGTAATCAATGCATGTGCCCAGTAGATACAAGGGTGAGTTGATGATAAGGCCGGGTATAAATAAGGGTAATTGACACATCAAACCAAAGGTTGCTAATACCAGCCGAAAGAAGGCTTGTGTAGGAGTGATTTCGTTCTTGTCGTATAATCGTATATCCAATGCTGATAGTTTCATTTGCTTTAGTTTGTTGGAGCATATTATTAATTGTGTTTTGAGTTCTTGTCGTTCCTTGATAAATGACTGTGGTTGATTATTGGTGTGATCAATGTCTTTCAGGTTCAACACACCAGGGCTAAACAGTTGAATTAAACTAGTTGAGTTTATGAAAAGTGAAAAAGTAAGTGTTAGTATATAATAATCATTCCTCTTTATATTACCTTTGTGTGATCCGTACGTAGTAGTCAAGATAGTTATTACGATCATCGCCAAATAAGAGAAATCTAGCTTCAGATGCCGCATTTGCTGTGTCCCTACAAAAATGCATTATAAAATAAGGTTAACATGACATATATCATATGTTTGAATTTACGTACTTACCAATCAGGGGCATTCACTATTCCATTTTCAACCCCCTCAACTATGCGATCCGTCAATACCCTAACCGCTGTCTTGGGATCCTTTTCGTATTGTGATAGTTCGTTGGGACCAATGGTAACAGGTGTGCCGTATCTATATCATAAACAGATATCAAGTAGGTTAAGGACTAGACTAAAAAAGCAGTATATACATAATTCAATTGAGGAAGGTCAGCTTACTCTATCACCACGTTACTTCTCCATTTGTTTTTTGTTGTATAAGTAATTCCAACTGGCACAATTGGGAAATAAGTATTGTCAGAGTATTGTTGTTTTTGTCGTGTGAGGTATTCAAAAGCAGCCCAAGCGAATCCATCTTTGAAAGGCAAGTGGTCCGGTCGTGTATATGAGGTACCTACAATCATAAAAGTCGTGTCAAGTTACAAACAACGTATAGACACTAGGGGGGGGGTTGTTTTTTTACTTACCTTCAGGGAATACAGCAATGACTCCGCCTTTTCCAAGACAATTTAATGTATGTTCAAATAGTTTACCATGACTATGCGACTGAGTATCGACAGGAAGGACACCGCCAGCCAATAAGAGTTGACCAACCACAGGTAAATCAAAAAACCTTTTCAAAGCCCAAAAGTGACAAGGACGACCATGAGGGAAGGTTGCAATTAGCATTGCAGGATCGATCACCATATTCGTATGATTAGAAACCACCAAAACAGGGCCTTGGAGTGGAATGGGTGTTCGGCAAATCACCTTCACATGTCGAAAGTAGGACCATATCGCAAGTCTTGAGAAGAAGTAGAGTATCTTGTAACAGCCCCCTTCACCAACACGTTTTTGATACAACAATGATTGGTCAAGTGAGCTTTTCATTGAAAGAATTGAGGGAGGAAGAAAGAAAGTGGAAAGAAAAAAAAAAAAGGACATCCAAAAATATATATATTGAATCGGCGCTTCAAGTGTGCTTGAATCTTATTGTTCCATACAGTGGATGAGGAATGTTGAAAATAGCCGAGAATGGGCATTTAATATCTTCAATATAGTGATAAATACCCATCTTGTGCTTTTTATTCACTTTAACTAATTATCAAAAACTATGGGTAAAGAAAGAATTATCAAAAGTACAACAAGGCAGGATTTGTGGTTTACTTGGAAAACCCATCATCATCATCATCATCATCATCATCATAAACATGCTTCATATGACGAAGAGTTGCAGGTACTAACGACAAAGTATCCTTACATAAATGAGATTCCATCCCCCAAATTTATCATGCATTTCGTATAGAACTTCTTGGGTAGTAAAATAGCACGTGTCATACTCCAAGCTCAACAAGCCAGTAACGAGGACAATGAGGAGGAAGATGAAAGGTACCCTTTATTCATTCCCAATTGGCATTGATTCTATTTTTAACTTGACCCAATATATAGTCTTTTCTTTCAGATCAAGAAATGTTCACTTGAACAAGTCGATGACCAGGGCGAACTTGACCTTCCTGCAGAAGATATCATTCATTTTTCAAATCCCGCCCCCTCTGTTCCTGAATCATTTCCAAATGGCGCACTGGAGATGGCAGCTAAAAAAAAGCAATGTACTCACAGCCATAGTAAGTCAATGATAAGTATAATGATGATGATGATGAAGATAGTAAGTAATGCATGTTATAGGACCCTTTGAAGTTGACCCCCAAATTGATCCCCAAATAGCGGAGTTTTATTCTCGGTAAATACTTTTCTTTTTTAATCCATCTATTCACTTTTTCTTTTATTGGCAGAGTGGGAACCATCATGCAAAGTGTTTCAATCTCAAATAACCAGATAAGTGATATCTATTTGAAGGGGTTTAAAGTGATACCTCTTCTATCCAACTGGGAAGAGATAGTATTATTAACCCGACCTGATCTATGGTGCCCTGAAGCAACTCATCATGCCACTCTTGTGTTTTTTTCTTTTCACAAATACCATCAACTCAAAAGGTACATATGATGTAAAGTATTACTCTGCTTTTTCTTTTACTAATAATGAGTGATAAACATTTTACATAGTTTCCTCGAGCATATATTGCTAAAGCGCTGCCTCGAGTTTATACGAGCACATGGATTTTTGAATAGACATCTGTATTCCGCACTCCGACAGGTCATTCATGCAAATCCCACCCTTTTTTGCAAAACACTTATCCCATCACTGGTTGGCTCAGGATGTGACTTGAAAGAAGCAAGTATATTTGGTGGTATTCTCACAAAGGTTCATATCCCGGGTCTCACGTGTGCCAACATTTTGCTCATTTTGGCACAAATGTCATCACATTATTCGATCTCTCATAGCGTGTTTATCCTCGTCTTGCTCCAAAAAAAACCTGTTTTGTCTTTTCGTGTAGTGTCATCTCTGGTTGATCACTTTTGTGATATAAAGGGGAAGGAATCCAAGATGCCATTGTTATGGTACCAATCAATGTACCTTTTTATTGATGTGTAAGTACGAGGAAATATCTATTTTTAGCATTGTGATTTCTCAACAGTTCATTGATTTCAGCTATGGAGTTGAATGCATAATGGAACAAAAAGAACGTCTTTTGGAAACAAGTCAATACATGTTCCATCATCATTGGTCTCCAATTGTAGGAGAACTTGTTTTAAAACTGATCGGTTCCAGTGATACTGGCTCCCAACAAGATTAATAAAAGATTATAAAGAAAAGCGGGGTTTTCATTTGCATGATTTACGTTTCAAACACCTATATTGAAGTATGAGTGCATAAAAATGTTGTTAGTTTTTTTTTTCTCTCTCTCTTTTTTTTTTCACTTTATTAAATTTTGTGTGTGCTTGTACAAAACGCAATAAAAACGTTATATCAAGAATGCCATTGGTAAATTGAAAAGCATCACACCACTCTGAGTATCTGACATCATTTTTACTTTTCTACTCCTGAATAGGAATACGCCCTACAGAAAAAGTATGTAGTTAAAGATAATTGTTTTAAATGGAATGTTCTGATTAAAAAGGACATACATGTTGAATAGGATGTTCTTTGAAAATGCAGGACATTGGAAACCACCTGTCAGTCAGCATCGGACTTTAAATCGACCCCTTTTTCTCGACGCATTGCCTTACCAGCATTACCTGAAAGCCAAACGAACACCCATTCGACTAAATGTGATGATTGTTGGTGAATCTGGTCTTGGCAAGAAAACTTTTATCAATTCGCTCTTCCAAACTGATATCTTTGATGATCATCATGATGTTGATCTCGACCAACAGAGCAATCAAAATGTAACAATTCATCCTATTACTTGTAGTAAGCAAAATGATTCATCAAAAAAAAAAAGCTGAATTTTAATCTTTTTGTTTGTAGTGTTGGAAGAGGAAGGTGTTAAAATGCTGTTGACCGTCATTGAAACACGGGGATTCGGTGATAGATTCGATCGCACAAGAGAGTAAGCTATATTAGATTTAGATTATGTTGTCAATGCTCGAGGAGATACTTCAACTTTTTTGATTTGTTTGTATATTTTAGTTTGGATCCGATCCTTCAATACATCAATGATCAATACAAGGTTTACTTTGAAGCGGAGTCGGGATTTGAATTTCGGAAAAATCGAAGCCTGCAAGATACAAGAGTACACCTTTGCTTCTATTTCATATCTCCTGGCCACTGGTAAGCTTTTATTTTGTCATGCAAGGAAACCAGTACTGATATATCCTTTTCTATAGTTTAAAAGAGTTGGATATTGTTTCTTTGCAAGCTTTATCACAAAAAGTCAATGTGCTCCCATTGATAGCCAGAGCAGATTCATTGACAGATCGGGAAAAGGCGGTGTTTAAAAAGCAGGTACAGATGTGGCATTCATGCAAAAAGTCCTTTCTTTTTTTTTTTGGCAAGAAAGCCACACGACCAACTTTCTTACACTCTTTCATGTATTACCTAAATAAGGTTTTAGAGGATCTTCCGACTTACAATATACGAGTCTATCCCAATGATTATCCTAACAAAGACAGGATGGATTTAAACTTTGAGGTACATATCCTTCAAAAGAAAAGAGCGAATCAAAAGTTGGACTAATATTGTCATTTCATTCTAGAAATATATACCATTTTGTATAGTTTGTAGTAATGATATGGTAACTGTTGATGGGAAGCAAGTTCGTGGTCGAGAATACAGTTTTGGCAAAGTACAAGTCGAGCATCCCCATCATTCTGATTTCATGAAGCTCCGCCAATTGCTCATGGAACACTTATTGCATGAACTCGGTGATATAACCCATGATTTCCATTACCAAATCTTTCGAACCCAGTACTTGATGAACGAAAAGTATAATTGTAATGATCGGTCAAGACCTGAATCACTTTTTCCATGTGATGATGATTATGATGCCAAAGTGTTGGAGTTTGCAACCAGTATGCAAAAGGACTTGTATGCTAAAGAAGAGAAGATCAAGAAAGAATACCTTGAAAAAGTAAGATCGGCAGAAACCAGATTATATAATATGGAGAAAGAGGTAAAAAAAAAAAAAAAAAAAGTTAAAAGGTCACCCTTATTGATCCTGCCCCCCCCCTTTTTTTTTTCAACGACAACAATAGTTAGCCAGCAAAAGACAACAGCTGGATGAAGATTTCACACGTCAGTACGATCAACTTGAACAAGCACGATTGCAATTGGAGAATGAATATCCGCACCAACCCTAATGGTAACAATAGGTTTATTTACACCAAACGATAGGATATATATATACAGTAATCCAATACAAACAACATCCATTTTATTAAATGATAACAATAACATTAAAATAAAGCTATTTTGTAATCTAATACTGGTCCTAACACTTTCCCATTCTAGTTATCCAATGGTCTATGATAAAAGTAAATCAATTGCGATTAGAATCAACAACAGCACTGCGTATTAGTACATCTTGTCTGTTACCTGTTAAATCCACCCCGTCGGTTCATATATTGTCTGTATTTCATTGGTTTCTTCACATTAACTGCTGATACATCTGCACCAGGCACCTTCTTGTTCTTCGTCGTGTCAAATCCCCCAAAACCCATCAGCTTTGCCATTTTCGTTTCTTCATCGTCGTCGTCTTGAACTTGATTGGACTTGTCTACTGAAGGTGATCGTTCTTTTTGTGCTGTTCGTCGTCGGCTGTCAGATCTACATTATACAAAGGAATGGAGTGAATTAGTAAAGAGTGACGTAAAAAGGGGGGGGGGAATACAAACCTTCTTGGACTACGAGAGTATCTTCTGGGACTACGAGAATGTCGTTTTCGCGTTTTCGATAAAGAGCGACTTTGAGATCTACGCCGTCTGTAATCTAAAAAATGGGACAAACCACAACAGTTAGTAAAGTAGTGATCGTCTTTTCTCTTTTCGACTCACCGTCTACTTCATCGTGTCTTCTTCCTCGTCTATCACTGCTTCTGTGTCGCCTAGGTGAAGGTGATCGACTATATCTCCTTCGTCTATGTCTTGAAGGAGATGGTGAGCGAGAAGTATGTTGTTCAGGATCGTCGAGGTCACGGTATCGTCTTTGTCGTCTTGGTGAAGGTGAGCGAGGCATGTGGGGAAAAAAAGAAAGAGGAAGAAATGAGGCCTTCTTGAATTTTCTTTTCCTATCTCTCAGCCAGTCACTCGACGGCGGGATTTGAAACTTGGATTCCACTACTTCCTGCTTTCCTTTTATTTTTTATTTTTTTCTTTCCCTTTCCACATTCATTGTGAAACGAGTGATTACTGATTACCTACATTATAGCTCATGTTATGTCGCTTGCTGGTTATCTCTTTGGTAATGTCGATGAACATGGAAATCTTGATAATGATTTAGACGAAGTAAGTAAAAAAAAAAAAAAAAGGATATATAAAAAATGCGATAGGATATGAATACAACAAACATCAAACCCACTGAACCAGAACGGCAAATATTATAACAACCTCACTAACAACCTCATTAACAACCTCTTTACTACTATTCACTTTTTATTTTATAGGATTTGCGGGAAACTTTGCAGCATGTCGATTCTGACGTATTCTCAAAGATCTTCAACTCTGACACTCTTAATCTTGGCGGTGAACGAACACAGAAGAAATCCAACAATAAAAACCAAGATGAAGACGACGAAGACGACGATGAACAAGATGAAGATGACGATGAAGTTGATGCCGAACAAGCCTTGTCTAGAAGAATTCCAACTGTACACTCTTCCGATGCTGTGGACTACTCCGATTTCGACGAAACTGTACCCGATTCACCAATGTATTCCGACAAGTACTATCGACGAGGGATGGATATCATGCAACAACAAAAACCATCTTTGCCACGGTCACGACTTTCTATGGTTAGTGACAATTACGATGAAGACGAAGAAGAAGAAGAAGACGAAGGCCACAACAGTCCCGCATCTTTACCAGTACCACCACCAATGCTACAGACTCCAACTTCATTCAACAACAATAACACCGCCACAGGAATACCAGCTCCAGTACCGTCTACACTATCGAACAATGTCGAAAAGCCTACTTACTCTCTGCAAACGCCTCCTTCTTTATCAGCTTCCACGCCAACACAAGCAAAAATCCACAGGAAAACTGACTCACAAACCAATGGCCAACTCTCTGATGTATCAACGAAACAACAAGTGGATATCAAGGAACTCTTCCCTGGTTTTGAAAGAGACAAGGTATTGAAATTCTCAGATTTATTCATGCCAAACATCAAACGTCCTTCCAAAATACACCCAACTAAAAAACGTAAGAACCCAAAACAACCATAATAACCATCATCTCACCAGATTGCTTACTCTTCCCTTTTTAATGCACTTAGTAATATTTGATGATGGCGTGGAATACGAAATCAGCCGTGACGACCAAGCGATTTTTAATCGGACGTCCAAAGCAGATAAATTACGATGGAAAATGGAACAAATGTCATCAACAAAAAGGAGGAAACTGGATATGGTAATGGATTTGGATGATCAACATTCATCTGATAGTGAAGATATCATCTCTATGATTGGATCTGGTGACGAAATGCCATTGGTAAGTATTCAAAATGTCCTCATCCTCTCACCACAACTAAATTTTTACTCATCTAAATCTTCTTTGGTAGGAAAAACTGAATCCGTCTTTATCTAATGATATTGATAATGACAAACTATACCATTCTGTTGTTTTGGATTCCTGGGAAGATCGAATTGCTTGGGGGTCGGACGACGATCAAACTATACTCGAGTAAGTTTAAAAGACAGATGATATCAAGTGATTTTCTATTCTGATGGACTAACATGTCCTTCTTTGCTTTTAATAACCATAGTGATGATGACTACAGGAACAAGGTAACATACTAGTTAAATGAATGATGTTTAAACATAAAACACATCCTCTTTACTCAACTACTTTGTGAATGTTTGATATATCAATATAGAGAGTGGAAATCAAGCATATCAACAAAGAACTTGAAGAGGGAACTTGGCTATCGGCTATTAGGTGGGACCGTGAAAAACTCGACTCAAAGTTTATGAAGATCAACCTTGATTTGAACGATCCCCATATGCTCTTTGATTGCGAAGAAGTGGAAGCAACCAAGGCTCAACTGGTAGTACCGAAACATGCGAAGAAGGGAAGAAAGCCATTACCTAGACCGATGCCAAAGGTAACTGATTTGAAAAATAACAATAGCTGAAGGAGGGAATGCTTATCTTTTTTTTTTCTTTCTTTCTTTTACTTTTATATACAGGTACCAATCATGTACAATGTCGACACCGAACCACACAGCAAATTGCCTTTGAACCGATTCAATCTCTCCAATGATAAATTCTACGATTCACATTATATTGGCCAACTGGTGCGTGTACGGCAAACACTGGGTGAACTTGTGGTGGATCATGCTTTACCGGCCCTTAGACTTCATCCCGCATTGGTAATTATTATTACGTTACGGCAAAATATAAACACAAAAGACCAACTCTATTTTTACTCTAATCAAATAGTATAAAACTCAATTGACTAAAACTGAACTACGATCATTCCATCGACCTCTATTCCAAATTCCTATTGGCGAGGATATACACTTCTCTAAGGTCAAGGCCACCAAACGCAAGAAGAAGGACAAGAAAAAGCCATTATCTGAATTCATGCGGACGACAAAGGACATCTCTCTCAAGGACAACTCAGCTTTTGTGCTTATGGAATACTCAGAAGAACATCCTCCTATTATATCTAATGCTGGTATGGGTGCCTTGGTGATAAACTACTACAGGAAAACTGAACCAAAGGATGAATTTATACCGACGGTAAGGTGGAGAAAATGAAACAACAATCCCACTAGCTAGTGGACTGACACACACATATATATATATTTAGAATGACATTGGTGAACCTTTTGTATTGGATATTGGCGACACTTCACCTTTTATGACTTTTGGCAACGTGGAACCTGGGCAAACGATCACTGTGCTATACAACAATCTCATTAGGGCACCCTTATTTCGACACGAACCAAAACATTCCGACTTTTTGCTGGTCAAAAGCACGCACAAAGGAACGTCCAAATACTTTATACGTGAAGTCCCCGCTACTTTTACCATTGGCCAAACTTACCCGGTACAAGAAGTCCCTGGACCCCATTCAAGAAAGGTGACAACAACAATGAAGAATCGACTCCAGGTGGTGGCCTATCGACTGATCAAGCGTCATCCTCAGCTCCGTCTCAAGATGAGCAAATTGGCACAACGCTTCCCGGAATACTCTGACATACAAATCCGACAAAGACTGAAGGAATTCCTCGAGTTTCACCGACAAACTAAAACTGGTGGTGGTGGCTATTGGAAGGCAAGAGGCGGTATACCTCCAGACGAAGAAGAATTGCGAAAAATGGCTTCTCCGGAAATGGTCTGTCTTTATGAAAGTATGCTGGTTGGTGAAAGGCACTTGCAAGATCTTGGGTATGGTGACGCTAACGATGAAGACGAAGGCGGTGATGGTGATACAAAATTGGAAGCAGAACAACAACTGGCGCCATGGTTTGCGACACGGAACTTTATCAATGCTAGTCAAGGAAAAGCAATGTTAAAGTTATATGGTGCTGGTGATCCAACCGGCCGTGGCGAAGGTTTCAGCTTTATACGTGTCTCTATGAAGGATATCTTTTTGCGGGCTGGTGAATCTGCCGAAGAAAAACTAGGTAGGTATAAAGACAAAATTGGAGTGGGGTCAAATGGTTAACTTTGTACAAACTGTTTTTTTTATACTAGCTCAAATTGAAGCACGGCCTAAAAGTGCTCATCGATACAATGTGGCGGAACAGCAACAAATCTACCGAGAAGAAGTAAGTGTTGATGTGGGCCGGAAAACAACAACATTTTAATATCAACTTTTTATTATAGATTGCAAGGATCTGGAAGGCACAATTAGACGCACTTCAAAACCCAGAAGAACCTACTCTGTCTGACCATGAAGAGGAAAGCGAAATGGATGATCATGAACCCCAAAGTCCATACATGGTAATTCTTTAAAAAAAAAGACACTTTATATTCTGATGAAATATTAACATGTTTCTCTCCTTATATATAGTCACCTTCTCCAGCCACACCATCCTATCGTCGTTATGATCGGGCATCGTCAGAAGTGGATGATGATGATATCTCTGTCACCGGTAGCTTCAGCTCCAGGACAAGTTATTATATGAACGATCCTAACAAACACCTGGTTATTCGAAGGTTGATGCGACAGCCTGATGGTGAAAAGGTTTGGCAACAAGAAATCATCCGAGATCCTGTGGTCATAAAGTCATACCTGCGACAGCGACAAATGATCGAAGAGGAAGCAACAACGTAAGATCATTTGTATACACAATCATTATGGATAGACCAACTCATCTCTATTATTAGAACGGAAGCATTGGAACCTACAGATGATGCTGAAAGAAATGCTAGGATGAAGAAACGAATACAAGATCAATTGGCCAAACTAAAACGAAATGCTGAACGCCGAAAACAACGACAATTTTCCAAACAGGCAGGTTTGTTGGAAAATCCCGTCTTGGGACTGATCCGGGGCAAGCGTGGTGAAGGTGCTATGGTAAGAATACACAAAGAAGGAGATTGGCGACTCATCATTTTGTATTATCATAGCGTCGATGCGGTAATTGTGGTCAACTCGGTCATATGAAAACGAACAAGAACTGTCCAATGTTTTATGTGGTGAATGGCCAGCAAAATGGCCAAACGGATGGAGGCATACCGCATAATCAAGTTGGAACTCCGGCAACTCCTGCTACACCTTCCGCAGATAATTTTACCCCTATAACTTAGTCATCCACACCCCTCTCTGTATTTAAATTATTAAAAACTAAATAAACATCCTTTATGATCTGTAGAATTTGACACAGATCATGCCTTTTTATTTATTTTATTTGACTGTCTTGGTGGTTAAAGGGGAAAGTTCACAGCAATGTTGATCGGTTTGTATTCGTTCGTGGTATGTATCATATTCGATCGACTGACAATTAAATGTTATTGACAAAGGTGGACTTGATTACATAATTGTAGACCAACTTTATATCCGCCATAGCCTTTTTATGCACAGTTTATTCCAATCGCATATACCAATGTTTTTTATATATATTTATTATGTATAACAGCTATAAATAGGGAGGGAAAGGTAAAGTAAGATAGACTAAAAGGGTGATATCTAGACCTATAATTTCGAGTCAGAGGCATCAAATACTACGTTGTTCTTGATCAGTGTTTCAATGTCTTTGCCCGAGAATCCATGACGAGAGAGTATTTGAATAGTATGAGCCCCGCCTTGTAAAAAAGAAGGATGAGTTTCATCAACAGGCCGCGCCGGTGTTCGAGATAGGAGTGGTGCCGGTTGTGGTGGATGAGCTTGACGAGGCCAGTGATTGTCAGTGAGTGTGTCAGCAGAATCATGTCCAGGTATACATTCTTCAGTCGAAAGTACCGGTGTGACACAAGCATCTGTACCATCAAATATCCTTGTCCATTCCAGCTGGGTTTTTGATGCAAATAAAGTGGCAAACCGGGCCTTCATTGCTGGCCAGTGTTCGTTTTCAAGTTGTCCAGGAAGATCGGTTTCGTTCAAACCCAATCCGTGGAGGAGAGCGGCATAAAACTGAGGTTCAATTGCCCCCCTATATAAAAAGATGGATTGGTGATCTTGTTTATTTTTTAATCCTTACTTACACAGCCATATATCGTTCATCCTTTGTTTTATATACTTTGTAAAAATGAGCACCACCATCCAGCATGTTGGTACCACGATCACCTGACCAGACCAATCCTTGTCGTCGCATGAGGTATGGAAACGTATTGAGGTAAGCCGTACCAGATGTCTATGCAGAATCAATTAGATACAAGAGTGTGTGTGTTTTTTTTTGGTTTTACTTTTTACCATATTAGCATCCACCACTTGTCCTTTACCAGATTTTGTTCGTTCTAGTAACGCCATAAGTATACCCATGACACACATCAAACCACCACCGGCGAAATCAGCTTAAAAAAAAAAAACACAGACGAGACAGAGTAAGTATATGGACAGTAGTATTTCGATTTACCTAACAAGTTCAGGGGGAAAGACGGCGGATGATCTTTACGACCAAGCATCTAACAAAAAAGTAAAGATTAGCTTTCTTTGCCATCCCTCTTTTTCATTACCTCGAGTACACCAGAGATAGCCAAATAGTTGATATCATGACCCGCAGACATCGAGCCAGTCTGACCAAATCCACTAAGACGGGCAAAGATCAATCCAGGGTTTATTTGATGTAATTCTTGTGGCCCCAAACCTAGTTTTTCCATAACCCCAGGTCGGAAAGGATCGAGAAGGATATCAGCCGTTGTCAACAGTTTCTTGAAGACTTGAATGGCAGCTGGATTCTTCATATCGAATGCGATGGATTGCTTGTTTCTTGTTAATAGATCAATGTGGGTTGAGTTTGATCGGTCCACACGAATGACAGTGGCGCCAAAATCAGCTAGTATCATTCCAGCAAAAGGGGCAGGAGCAAGACCAGCCATCTCGTACACTGTCAGTCCGGTCAATGGAAGCATATCAAGTCGTTTGATTGTTGTTAATGTTGTTGGTAAATGGGCTGGTTAAAGTGGGTGTCAATCGAGGGCAGAAAAAAAAAAAGTGTGGGGAAGAGAGAGAAAAAGATGAAATAATCTTTTTTGGCCTCTTTTGAATGATTGTGAAACCCCGACAATCACAGAGTCTTGGCTTTTTGCCTCCCCCCACTAATATCACCTACCAACTAAACAAGACATTATGGTATATTCTCAAGTGAAAAGCAATCCTTCACTTTACGAAAACAAAAGTACGCGATATCTATGTTTGACGGGTTTTGAAATTTCTTTGTCCAAACCCAGGTGGTGGGTGTTCAGACAAATCGAGCGGGGTCGGGATGTAAATCGGATGGGAATCATGCAGAGATATACACAGCATGTAAAAACAAAGTAGATATGATAAAACATGGGCTAATAACAAATATATTTTTATTGATTAATTAAACAATTGATTCTAAACTATTATATTAGACTTGATTAGAGTGGTTGTTAGTGAAGCGATCAATCCAGCCGATAACTATACATAAAAACAAGATTAGTTAAGACAATGGTAACAATAATTTTTTTTTTTTTTTTTTCAGTTTTTTACCTTCATGGTGCCATTTCAAAGAATTGGCAGGTTTGAGGACCCAGTGATTTTCATCCTTGAAGTAAAGTAGTCTTGATGGAATACCTTGACGTTGTAGAGCCGTAAATACAGAGAACCCTTCACCATCGACTAATCGATAATCTTCCCCGCCTATTAAATAAAGTAAAGTGTGAGTACAAATAACTAACTACTATAGACAGCTTCCCCCTCCTTTACCATGAATGACCAGTGTCGGTGTTTTCCAATTTTGCACATAGTTAGATGGTGAGAATTTTTCATAAATCTTACGAGCTTCGGGATCATAAGCAGGGCCACCAAACTATGCATAAAGAAGAATTAGTCATTGATGGTTGCCATTGTGTGTGTGTTTATACCTCTTTTTCGGGGAAATAGAGTTCATCTAATTATATGCCAAGTAAAGATTAGTTTCCTTTTCCTCTGTTTATGGTATATATTACCTGTTGTATAGTATGCAGTGGTGGTATTGAATATCCCATCATGACTGATCAATGCCTTGAAGCGATCGGTGTTTCCATTCATATAGTTGATCATAGTAGCTCCATAACTAGCACCTAAAGCCACCACATTATCACCATCCAAATAACTATACTTTTCCAGAGCCACGTCCAGACCAGTCATCATATCTTCATAAGGGTAAGAAAACCAGTTCTTTTCAATAGCATCACAGAATGCTTGACCGTACCCTGTGGATCCATGGGGATTGACAGCCACCACCACATAACCAGCAGAAGCAATGACTTGATAGTTCCATCGTGTTGACCAACTATCGTTCCAAGCACCTTGTGGGCCCCCATGGCAATAGAGGGCAACGCGGTACTTCTTGCTAGGATCCAACCCATGAGGCTTGACCAACCAACTATGGACACTGTCACCCAAAGCGCCTGTAAAAGTGAATTCTTCGGGAGTCGATAACGAGAATGCATCCAGTCCACTTTTTAAAGCATCGGACATCGCATGTCGATGGAGATCACCAGTGGCCAAATCCAAAGAGTGAGCAATAAGAGGATGATTCATGGAGGACACAGTAAAGAGTAGCGAGTTTGTTTGTTCGATAAAAAACACACCCGAGACAGCATGATCATTGGTCAAAGTCGAGATGGATTCCGTCGCCAAGTCGATAGCAAATAATTTGACCCGTCCCATTTCTTGAGCCACTACATAAAGCACCGATTCATCGCTGGAGAAGATCAGTTCAGATGGACTACGATCCCAATCGTTGGCTACTTGTACCCGAGTCTTGGTTTTTTGATCATAAATCACGATACGGTTGCGATCTGATTCGTATTGAGGTACCTTCATTTGGAAATAAGCTAGTCGACCGGATTTAGGAGCAAAAGTAGGATTGGAACTGGCAGCTGGAATATCATTATTTATAACCAAAGGTGTACCAGACTTATCATCATTATTGTTGAGTGATAGGGTGTAGATATGTTGAGATGTTTGCCAAGCATTGTCGCGTGAAGTGATCTTGGAAACAAAGGCAAGTTCATTACCTACAAAAACATAAATGTTAGTTCCCTTTTTCCAACTACCACACTTTGTGTATCAACTTACCATCTTTTGATATGGCATAATCAGATGCATCACCAGTAGGGAATAGAGGACATTGCTAAATGAGATCAACAAGTTAGTTACCTTCAACAACCCTCTTTTTTTCTACTTACCAATCCAGTTCCTTTTAACAAATTACGAGGAGTACCCTTCAATTGATACCGACCATCCACCAATTCCAAAGAGATAGAGAAAAGAGTATTACGCTTTTCAGTGACAAACGTGTCCCAGTGTCTATGTCAAAAAAACTAGTCAGTATAAAGCGATACCCCACCCCTTCATATACTATTACCTGATCATCAATTCATCAAACACCATCGCAGTATCCTTCTTTGTTTCCTTGACCTTTTCATCCTTGTCCTTTGTTTCTTGTAAAGTGACCACGTCGGGATGCACCATGGAAGAGAATACCAAGAATTGACGTTCATGGTTGTATTTGATATCACCAAACGCCACAGGGAAATCAGTCAAAGCATAAGGTTCTTGTTGTCCATGAATATCCATCACATATAATTGAGTCACAGGTTCATCTGTTTTCTTCCAAAGATAAGCAACATGACAGTCATCCAAGAAGAAGGGTTCTGAATGAGTTTCACCCCAAGCTGCCGTCGTTAATGCTTTCACTGTCGATGTTTTCAAGTTGAGCAAATATAGATGTTTTTGAGTCTATAACATAATATAACAGCGTCTTTAGTATTTTTGTTTCATAATGAGTCTTGTTTTCTTACCTGGTTCTTTTCTATACTGTATTGTGATTCAGCATAAACAGCATAGTCGCCAGAGGGATTAGGTTGGACACCACCAGGACGAGGAAGGGCCACTAATTGCTCAGGAGAAAAGTTGCGTGTCATGGTAAAATGATACAATAAAAAGAAGAAGGAGAAGAAAAAAAAAGTGAGATGAGTCCTTTTTATGTATAGATTTACAAGCGGGGAATTAAAAAAAGGGTGGGAAAAAGGTACGACTTTATTTTTTTTAGAATCTTGATAAATCAAAATTTTACACCTTCAGACGTGAGTTGGTATTGCCCGTTATTCTTTGTGAATGGCATACAGTATGTATGTATTACTATTAAAAAAAAAAAAAACATAAACACAAACATATGCATGGTGAATGATTCCCCAGGGATGATGGCGAATACAACAACAGGGCCCGTTTCATCGGGCAAAACGGTCGTTCACCAAACCCAAAAATGGATGATTATTTCCTATTATGTACCAAAGTTAATCGGCCCCAAAAACAAGGTCCGCATACCAATGACAGAAGGACACAATAGGGGTAAATAAAAATCAACAAGTTTATTATATGAAGAATTGATGATAGTAATCTAAAAGTACACTACGCAGGGATAAGCCAGATCTATACTAGAGAAGTGAGGTGATTAGATAAATATAAAAAAAAAAAGGGGGGGGGAAAGAAAGTATCATATCTTTATCAATGAAGCTGTCAAAAAGCAATTTAGTTCATGTTATTTTATTTTTTTACAGTGATAGTTTGTCTTGTTTACCTTTCTAAATCCTAGTTTTGACCTAATTCACATGATCATGATGTGGTTGATGACTGTGGGTTTATGTTGTTGGAGTAAGTTGATTCTGATAAGATGATCTTCGCGATACAGATGATGATGGGACTTGTTGATAATCCATATCGTCAGTATCAAAGTCAACAGGAGGATGAGAGAGATGATAAGTGTCGGCGGAGAATTCATTGTAGATCTGATTCATCAATTCTTCAGAAGTTCTATTAGTAAGTTCCCCCAGGACAGCAGATTGATCGATAGTTTGTTCTTCTGATTTGTAAACTGGTGTATCCGAGTCCAAGTCATCTGAAGGGTCGTGAATGGGAATGATGGATTGCAGACCAGCTGGAGATGATTGTATGGTATGTTGTTGTGGAGAGAAAGTACACGATGCCTTTGGTGTGTTAGTTCCCGTATTAGGTGTTGTATAAGGTGATGATGTGGTAGATGAGTGTATTGAGTCATAAGTAGTGGATGGTGAAATATCTGTATGATGATGATGATGATGATGATGGCTGACATTTGAATTAGTACTAGATGGGATAACAAGTCGTAATGGATGACTAGTTGTAGTTGGTGGTTGTGACATTGTTGAAGAAGCAATATCATGATGTAGATCAAAATTGGCCAAAGGAGAAGATACAGTAGTAGTAGTAGTAGTAGTTGGTGGAGTCACAGTACCATCTGAACTTCCAGAAGATAAATAACCAAAATCAACTTGATTAGATCGATTTTCAAAGGTACATATACAATAAGATGGTGAGCGATCACAACGTGTACAAGGGTTTGATAAAAGATCTACATGAGAATCGGTTAATAAAAAAAAAATGAGATTTGATGATGACTAGTTTACTTACTTTTAATTTGTAAATCTTGTTGTTGAATCAGATCAGAGTGTTCGATTTCAGATGATGGTGGAGATGTTGATTGAGGAGAGATTGTTGTAGTTGGAGAAGCAATAGTAGTAACAGGAGATCCATTAGGAGGAGGGGAAGGAGTGGATAAGACTACAAAAGATGATTAGATGACTTCATTGAGCTTATACTGTTTATTTTTTCATCATGTTCTTACCATCTGACTTTTTGTGACACAGACATTTTATATGCACTTGTTTGGTCTTCCGTAGATTCCTACAATGAGCACACTGAGAGACAGGTCGTCCTTTTTTACGTATTTCCATTAATTCCCGTTCAGCGTGTTGGCAGCCAGAAGATCGATGTCCCTTTTTTTTTCATAGAGTCATATCAGCAAGGTTAGTATTAGTAAGAATACTTATATTCATATATATATATATATATATATATTTACCTTTATACAAGTCAAACAGGCAAACTTTCTGACCGTACCTTCTTCATCAGTAATGTAAACCATGGTGAGGCAGACCTACACAAGTGCAGGAAGCCTTTAAATCTTGTTTAGATTCCCGTAAAATTTGTTGTTGTAACACGACTGTGATTTAAATCAAAGGGGACAAAATAAAAAAATAAAATAAAAAAGTACCACGTTGGTTAATATCAACTTTTTTGTATCGTTTCTTTTTTTTTTTTTTTTTTACTTACATTTGACGAAGGGGGGTTAATTCACCTTAATATAAAAGTAATACCCAACTTCACTTGTTCGATTTTAATATACAATGTTTTAAAAAAGTATAATGTTTCCAGTTGTACTCTATTAATAGGATATAAAAAGATTACAAGTGGAAGGGGGGTAAAGATAAGGTGTGATAAAAAAAGAAGAAAAGGAGAGAAGAAAGAAAACAACTGCCAAGGCTGACCAAAGAAAGATCATGGAAATCGGGGTTTGAAAAATGTTGATCAAGAGGATTAATTGGAATTAAGCCACTGGATTTTCTTTCCTTCTTTCTTTCTTTATAATTAACAACATGGCCCACGCTAACGTTTGGAACTCTCGCCCTAAAACTTATGGTAAAGGCTCTCGCCAATGGTAAGTAATAGTTGATAATAATCTTGTTACATAAATATGACTTGACTAAAAAGTACTTTTTATGTTGTTTTGTGATACCCTCTCTAGTCGTGTATGTGCTCATCAAGCTGGTTTGATTCGCAAGTACAACCTCAACATTTGTCGACAATGTTTCCGTGAATATGCCAATGATATTGGTTTCCACAAGGTAATAAAAGGAGGAGAAGGGGGAGGGGGAGGGGTTAATAAGGACTGAACTGATTTTTTTTTATTTAAAAAATTTCCCTTTGACACTCTTCACCTGTCAAACTTATAATAGTACCGTTAAAATCGAAACAACATCTAAATTTGGATGTATCCACTCTGGCATAGTATTATTTTATTACCTTCATATCCTATTACCTAGATTAGTCAACTCTTTTGCTTGGGTTTCTCTTCCAAATCCTTGAATTGGAACCATAATAAACTGAAACCCATCACTTGTATCAATATAAAGAATATCTAATCTCCTTCCCACTCTCTCTCTCTCTCTCTCTTCTTTCTTTATTACTTATTACTATTATTTTGACAATGGCAGGATTTACAACATTTACATTAACGAACCCCATTGTACTTACTATTTCTATTCTGGCTGCAGTAAGTGATCATCATAATATTATGCATATAAACTCAATTTTATGTAGATTGGCTGGTTTATTCTCTTTGTTGGTGGTTGTGTTGCTGCTTTCCATGGTATAACATGGTGGATCATTATTTATAATCTCTTTGTGGTGGTACTTGTATTTGTTGGTACTGGATGTTCTAAATTGGCGAATTACAAGAATATGGTATGTAAGAAAAATAGTATGAATGAAACAAAAACACTAACATTATATATAATAATAAATAGGTGATGATATTACTGACTATCAGTATTGTCTATTTAACTTACTTGATCCCTATTCTTTTGGATGCTGAACCCATTGGTGCAAGAGCTGCTGCTGGTGGTGCTATCATTTTGATCATTTGTGAAGTAAGTAAATCATCTTTATCTTTCCTCTTCTTATCTATCTAATACTTGACTATTATAAATCTAGTTTTTGTGGATCTTTTTGTTTGGATCTGATGAAGAATCTTGGGTTCATCAAACTACTTACCGCTATAATGATGCTGGACCTAACATCACAACCCCTGCTGTCATTCAACGTCAATGGGATCGTACCAGTCTCTCTGGTAATAGTCGCAAAAACCAAAACAGCCCTTTGCCTCAATTCAAAGAAAAGAATCATATCGATGATAGTAACTTTTCTCAAGCCACTGCTTTGCATAATTGTAAGTACATTTTATTGGTTACCTCTTATTTTAACCATTTGTCTTTTCTTTTTCTTCCTTAGATCAAGCTAGCCCTGATGACCCTAATGAACTGTCATTTGAAAAGAATGAAGTTTTGGACATTTTGGACCGTAAAGGAAACTGGTGGCAAGCAAGGAAGGCGGACGGATCTACTGGTATTGTCCCATCTAATTATGTAAGTTGGATTTGAAATGATGATACAAGACTGATACTAACTAACCTTGTTATCCATTGATAGTTTAACTCCTAAGTAGCATTGATTAGTTATTGTTATTATGTTAGTTACATTTACATATTATAATACTTTAATAAACTTTATTATTTTACAATACATAGGATGATGATAACTATAACTACTTTTAAAACTAATTACTATCTATGTTTGTACTACTAATACATTATGTGATATCCAGTCAGTCGAATTCATACAAGGGTTGTATAATTGGCTAATACCCATGATTCCAAGTAATCCCAAACCCATGATTCCAAAAGACAGTTGTTTCCCCCCCCCGTTGTTGTATTCCTATTCATTACATGTCTCTAGGCAGCCGGTGAGTCTACTGTTGTTTCAGATGTATAAAAGTATTTCAATAAGAGGGATTAACAATCGTACCTTTTTATTTTTCCATCTTTGGTTTTACTTACGTTTGTATCAAGTGAGTGGGTATGGCAGGTCAACATACATCTTGAGGTCAGTAAGGGCATTGTCGAATTCGAGGGGAATTAACTTGGAAAAGACAAGAAGAATTCATGAACCAGCTATTACGTTCGTTGATCCAGGATTTGCTTTTCGCTTGTTTGATGAAACAGATGTATGAGATAGAATAGACCTTTATATTCCAGTTGCAAAGTCAAAGAAGAGAGAAAGCAAGAGGTCCCTTGAGTCATATTGCAATCGCCGATTTAATTGGATTTGATGCAGAGTGGATGCCCGTTGGTGATCTACCATATTAATGGGTAAAC
The DNA here is from genome assembly GCA_025330725.1 of Chlamydoabsidia padenii. Classification (NCBI taxonomy): domain Eukaryota; kingdom Fungi; phylum Mucoromycota; class Mucoromycetes; order Mucorales; family Cunninghamellaceae; genus Chlamydoabsidia; species Chlamydoabsidia padenii. The sequence continues at coordinate 97,797 of JAIWND010000016.1, forward strand.
AACGTCTATATAAAGTGGCGATGTTTCTTTCACTAGGAAGATCAGCCATAGTGGTTCATGACACTTTTTTGGTTATGCCGGTGAATATATATATATATATATATATATATATAAAGTCTTATTCCCTGATAGAGGGGCTTTTCAAATCAAGATGGGACATTATTTTATTTCTTTCATAAATATGAGATACTATACTATACAAAGACTAATAAACAAATCATACACTAAATGGATAAAGGGGGGAGATGTCTATACTGTCAGTTTCCAAAAAAAGGTCTTTTGCATAATATAACGAAGAATGTCTTGAATTCTGGGTCCAATATATCCAAGAAGCGCATAAGCAATAGGTGATTTCCGTTTCAATAGCACCAAAAACACCAAAACTATAATCAATAGATTAATGGATGCATGTTTCACCAGAGTCTTGATCAAACGAATCCCCGACCATCGTTGTTTTTCCAACTTTTTTTCAGCCAAAGTCTTGCGAAAATGGTCCAATTGTTCAGTCAAAGCCGCCACTTCAGTTTGTAGAGATTCCAGAGCATTTTCAGAGGGTTGGTTCGTTGATTGGTAGGGATGTTGATGTGGAGGTACAAGACCTAGTCCTGATGTGGTGGCAGCTACTTCCCGGTCAATAGTATCTGCCTCTGATATCCCATCATTGTATCGAAACCGATCTACAGGTTGTTGTTGTTGTGCATAATTTCGATTTCGTTCATACCATTGTTGTTTTTGATGCTGTAATGATGATCGCTGCAGTCTTTGTTGGATGGAATCATCAGGGGTCACAGGGCTCGTATAGGTGGTAGAAGGTGTATTATTGGAGGTATAGTTTGGTTGTTGTCGGTTGTAGAAATAGGTTGAATCCATGGTCAATTGTTGTGGATGTACAAGCTCTTCTTCTTCAATATGTTGGAAGAATCCATCGTCCATCGATTCTATAAACAAGGGATTTGTATCTGATCATATAAAAAGTGTGTGGTTTAGATGCACGTGTGAATTTTTATGACTAGCTAGCTAGCTTACCAGAGTTGAGTTGAAGATATTGTATTGAATCATGTACAGTAGGTGCCAGTTCATGTTGAGGATATCGATCAAGAAACTAAAAATAAAAAGTTATGAGTACAACAAACAAGTTTATTACTAGTCTTACCTTGTAAAGTATATCAATAAGGAGCGCAACATATTGCATTTGAGCTTCCAATGAACTGAGTTGACCAAGTTGATCCCAAGCTTTCCTACAATTCATCAAATTTAGTTAATTGACAAGTTTCCGCAAATTCATTATTTCCCTTGTTACCATTTAGCATGCAAGACAACAAGACGAGAAGAGGGTCTAGCTACATGACATTCTCCTTCCAAGGCTTGTTTGTATAATCCATAGAGCCGAAGTTTATCTTGAGTTGAAGGTCGCCAATGAGCATCACCCATAGATAAGGAGCGCACCACAGTCAAAGCCCTAGAGAATTGAAGCTGTACTTCAAAAGGGGTAGTCGTTGAGGATCGTCGGCTGGGCATCGTTTGATTATGAGTTTGTGAGAAAGAAAGAGCTAAAAAGAATCTCTAATTGTACTTTGGGCTTATTTATTTTTCCGCCTTTGTCGGAGAGTTAATTTACATCCCTTTTGTAAAAAGGAAACCTGCTCATTTATTTCATGTGGCATTATCATAGCACTAATTGCCGTTGTCAACTTTTTTTCTTTCTTTTACATTATGAATAATAGACATAAATTTAGTAAGGAAGTTATAGGTATGGAATAACTTTAATAGAATATGGTATGTAAACCAGTTCTCCTCATCAGCATGATCCGACATAAGCGGCGTTTGAAAAAAACACAATACCTCCCTTTTTTTTTTTTTTTTTTTTACTCTGTCCCTTTTTCTCTCTTTCTCACTTCAAAACTTCTCTTGATTTAAACAACTTGTTATATCTTACTTTACCCCAGCATATATTCTATTTCTTTGACTTTTTACTTTGACTACGAATACTTGTAACAGTCATTTACTGATCTGCTTCATTCCCCCCTTCAGCCTTTTGAAACAGTTTCAGTGGATATCAATTAAAAAAAAGTTCCGTTGGACTCCTTCCTCTTGTCGCTGCTGTTGTCATTTTTTACCTTTGTATAGTCTCTCACCTTTTTTTTACATATCTTGTATATACCTTTCTGTTGTTTATTTTATCCTCCATACATCCTCTTTTTATATGCTTTGATTGCCATGACTTCACTACAACAAACTCCCCACGATGTCTACATGCATGCTGCTCAACTACTTGACGAAGGACGAATAAAGGTAAATATTAAACATGAATAAATGAGGTTGAATAGAATCTCCACTAACATTGAAAAGTATTCTATAGGACGCGTATATGTGCTTTTTATCGGTGGTTGAACTATCGACAAAACAACTGCACGGTGTCAAATTTGTCCACCATAGTAAGTAGATATCATAACAAAAACATAACAGGTGGGAGGGGGGAATATGAGCAAGATAAAAAGGAATATAAAGTACACGTTTAACAGGAACAAGAGGAGTAAGGATCTTGGGGGTTGGGGGAACTAGTCGTTGCAAATATATATATATATATAAAAAGGGGGGGGCAAAGGGTGATAGATTATGTTTAATTGACTGTTTTTATTTTATCTAGCTGTAGTGTCAACACCCGATCTATATGAAGTATCATTGTCCATGATACGATCAAGTCTCTCTCACTTGGATGACATTGTTGTGAAACGATCATTGGCAACATTATCACATTACTATGAATCACCAGTATCATCCACTTGTCCACCTCCTATACCAAAATCTGCGACACTTCCTTCTACACCTGGTCAAGATTATCATCTTCTCTTTCAATCCAAGGTGTTACCTTCTACACCAACATCTCAACAATCATCTAACAAAACCAAACCTGCTATTCCTCCTAAACCGAAATCATTGCCTTCTACGGTTCCTTCACAATCTTCGGTATTATCATCATCACCACCATCTTTGAAACAAAGTGTATCAACAGGAACAAGCGAATTATATGGGGCCCTGGCACCAATTGGCACACCATCACCTTCTTATGGTATGCGAAGAAACAGGGGCAGGGGCAATTCGGTCAGCTTTGCGGAGGATACAAATGCCGGCAATTCAACTCAGCAAACGGATCACAATCATGGTGGTGGCGAACGAATGGACAACACCGACAATGAAGATGAAGAAGATGAAGAAGATGACGATGACGATGACGATGATGATGATGATGATATAGTCGTGGATTTTGATAATAGCACTGGTAAGCAGAAGAAAAAAAAATTGAAAGACGATCCAGTAACTAATATCTTTTTTTTTTCTCTCTCTCTCTCTCTCTTCTTCAGCCTTTGTAACTACACCCATGCGACGAAACCAAAGTCACCCTGATATCCTACGGTCTCACACAATATCTGAATCAAGGCCGTCTTTCTACTTGGAAAGGGACGATCCACAACGCAAATCTTTGGACATATCACACCACCAGCAGCATTATGAATATGAATTAAATCCTGTAGATGTTTTGGCCGATTCTATTGTCGATCCTTCCATCCTTGTACCTGCTCAAACCAATCCAGGGGATAGCCTTACACCTCCTTCATCATCAACACCGACGAGCGATTATGTCCCTCTAATTCCTATGCCACCACTCTTATCAACACATCGACTACTACAACATCAACTGACGGACTTGGAGGCGTCTTTACATGAATGCAAAGCCAAGAAACGGGCAATGGCGCTTTTGGTAGAAACTCGGAACAGCAGCATCTCAATGACCCGGTCGAATGGAAAACTAGAAAAAGAAATGGACGAACGGATACTGCAACGAAGTACATCGGTGGCGGAAACTCGGGCGACATTAAACAAGGTGCGTACACTCTATATGAAAGCAGCAACCATACCCAATGTGATGCAATTCCCTCCGTATTTGACAGCCTATCAACTTACTTTGATTGAATCGGCAATCTTTTGCAACATTCCTAAAGACGCTTTCCTAACTCACTCACCACGAAAACCTCATGCTCGAATTGTCGCCTCTACGGACTTTTTCAACTATACCACTCGGGTGATTGAACATTCTATTCTGCTACCACAAGAAGCATCAAGGCGGGCGGAAATGATCAATCGATGGATAAAAGTGGCCACTAAATGTCTCTTGCTCAATAATTACCAGACTTTGAAGGCTATCGTATCAGCATTGGGAACACCACCGGTACAACGACTTCGACGAACCTGGGATTGCATACCAAAGAAAAGAATGACTCGACTGGATCTCTTGAACACGTTAATGTCGGAATCCGATAATTATGGGCGATACCGTGAACACATGAATCTACTGGAATTATCTTCATCAGCAGCAACAAAGAAACAACAACAGCAACATCGACCACAACACCATACTGTCTGGACAAAACCTGTGGTGCCATTCCTTGGGGTGTTTATTCATGATATGACCTATTTGTTTGCAGCTACCAAACCTGGAACACAGCCTCAAAACGATACCCGCGTGCAAGATGCCATGTCTTCTTTTACTGGGTTCCAACAAGCACCAGCGTACCCTTTGATACCTCCAGCCTCATACATCAAGATCTGTCAACCCAAAAAACACTCCTTCCGTCCATCAGCATCCATCATCACCAATGCCATCCAACGAACCTCGGCTTCAGTAAAACAGCGATCGAGTCATATGGCCAATCTTTTTGGTGCATCCACCTCCCTCGATAACAACCATGGGCGACAAATTGAACTCGAACAACAACTGATTACACAATATTTATTGATGCGGCCGTGGGTGAATGAAAAGATCGTGGATGAACTCAGCCTACTTCGCGAACCACCAAAGCCAAGATCAGGATCATCACCAGGCAGTCGAGCCCATAGTGGCACATCGGGTGTTAGTAGTTATCCAAGCTCGATATTCAGCAACACCAGCTCTTTTGCTCGACTCAATTCAACCACAAGCAGCTTGACCAGTTGGGACGACGATATTTACGATGACGATGATGACGATGATGATGATGATGATGATGATGATGACATTGGGGTAGACGAAAGGCGAAATTCGATTACTATCATTCGCGACGAAAACATAAAGTCCAAGCAACAACAACAACAACAACAACAACCTCCAATGATGACATCCATCTCACCAACTACAACAATCACAAAAGCAACAACTCATTATCATCACCCCTTACGGACTGCCCATTCGTTTACAGAGGACTCATCGACATCTACCACCACTAACGACAAAACATCTTCAAATACATCTGCTTCCAAAATCGACGAATCTGGTGGCTCCTTCTCCTTGGTCAGCCATCTACGAAGTCTCTCTTTACCCTCATCCGAAAATACGATATCATTTAGAAAACGTAGTTAGTATTAAAATTTCATCACCCACCTATCCTATAGGCACACATACACACAATGTAGTTACTTATATCCCTTTCCCCCCCCCCCATACTTTTGTTTAAATCAATAAACAGTCGAGATAAAATATGATCTCTTTTATTATTTTTATAACTTGATGTGACCATGGTACATTAACTTTGTTGGTAAACTTGTTTCTAATTTAAGCTTTGTCAAATAATATACTAGTCGCTTTATTGACTATGTATCTTTAATAAAACAATTTATTCAAAAATGACTGTCTATTGTCTTTGTCTATGATATGATATGACAATTTGTATGCGGTGAAAAGACATTGTCGTCCCTCAGCATGAACCTTGGGCCTGTTTTTACCCTCATTGGTCGATTTACTTGAAACTTGGAAAAAGGGAAAACAGCGTCCTTTCAGGGACGAAAATGATCGTGTTTTTTTTATACTTGAATCAGGTTAGGTCTCAGCGCACGGGACACGGACAAAAAAAAAATCATCTTTTCATCATGATAAACCGGGTCACCTACTCTATGACTCCAAACACTACGCCCAACTCGTCCGCCCAACACTTTCCCGCAGACACAGGTTGTACTACACAAGTCGGGATTTAAAGTTTTCATGTCATTCGGCATGAATTCCGAATTTGGCAGACCAACTCTGACCGTTCCAGGTGGTCTATCTACACGGCAACAAAAAAATACACGACCGGTCATGTAAATTACACAAGTCATACATGATTTCCATCATGCTACCTTTAATAAAATGCATGATTGGCATGATGTATTGCGAGTCTGAATCATGTAAATATCCGATCAACACGATCCCATCTTGTAAATAATAACCCCACCCCACGCCCAAACATTGTATAAAATGATATTATAAAAGACTATTTATTATGAGATATATATATATAGATGTAATAATAGTAATATCTAACAATAATAGTAGCTATTTAGTAAAAAAAAAAAAAAAAAAAAACTTGTTGGTTCAGGAAGATCAAACACACCTCTTGATGAGGACGAGATTAATCCATGCGATGTTGGCGGCGATCGATCAGTTCTAGTCCCAGTTTTAGGTGGCGATGATGATGAAAGAAGTAGCAATGAAGAAGTGAAGTTAACCTTGCTGTTGATGAAGAGGAGGAACCGACCGTGTCAGCTACTGTCTTGGATGTGAGTGTTGTTATTGTTGCCTATACTTTAAAAAGTGATCAATCGAATTAGTTCACCATCATGTTCCATATTAATTGATTTTTCATCAAACGGGATAGCTTTTAGGACCATTCCAATCGTAATATGTTTGAAGCAAACCTTTCGCACCGAACCATGTAGTAACTTTAGTGCCCAAATGGTTCCATCCTTTTGTTTCTGGGGGGGGTACTTGGTCTTCATTTTATTCAAGGTGGTGTTAATATGATACGAAGGGCATCCAAGAAATCGACGTTGCTGCTTCGACTACGGTACATTTTTCCTAGGTCGTCTTTTCCTGCATGTGTTGGGTGAGGAATATCAAGTAAAGGGTACGGCTGTTATTCTGGTTGATGTTCCTGCATTTATTGTTGTTCCAGTTGTTGTTGAGTATCCAGTAGTAGTAGTTGCTGTTCGAGTAATCGTTCAAGCTATTCTTCTATTTGTCCAGTTGCATTAGTTAAAGCATTGGTAGTATTATTTAGTTATCCATTTCCATTTTCTACTGCTTTCAATCGTTGGTCTATGGCCTTGATCGTGTCGAGTGATTGTTTGGTTGATTGCCTAAATAACAATAAGAAAGGTAACTAACAATAAAAAGATGTTGTGGCGCAGAAAGGGTTGATGTTTTGATAAATAACATGGTATATAGTGTATTAATGCCCAAATAACATTTCCAAGTGAGTTTTACCTGATTTGTGTGCTTTTCAATAGGCAATGGTGATTATTGGGAAAAGTAGAGGAAGAAAGAAAAGTAAAATCGGCATTTAAAAAACTCGCCATCATTTCAGATTTTACCCTTTTCTTCCCACTTCTTCTCCACTTTATCACCATAATGAAATTGGTTTACACTGTGAACAATGCTTGTACGAATGCTCGATGGTTGGTCTACAGGTGGTATCTTTAATTGAAAAATCAACAACTGACATGGACAACCAATCAATCAACAGCAGCTACAATAGCGTACCTCCTCATCTCAACACCATATATTCGGTGGTTTATTAACAAGTGCTGCACATCGATCGGTGACAAAAAGAATCCACCATCCGATGATCTCCAAGATCCTGGTTAACAGTTTTGAAGACATACAAGCTTCCCCATTACACGCCAACATACTATTTTGGCGATGTGCTATACTTCTTAGAACATCGTGATGCACAATACGTTGTCGTATGGCTTTATCAAATGGAATATGATTATGACAATTGGATGTATTATATAGGTCGCCGGAATATTCGAAAACGAACAGTGGTATTGAAGGCCAATGGTGGGGCTCTTGAAAAACAGTACGTCTTCTGGAATACAATGGTGATTGGTGTGTATACAATGGCAAAGTACCGTGGTAGATTAGAATAATTGTAGTAATAGTTTTATATGGTGAATAAATAAATAAAAAGTAATGTTTTTATCATTGGTATTAATAAAGCTTCAAATTCTTCCCAAACGATCATACATAATATTATTTTATTAAAAAGTATTTTATTTATTTAGTAAAGTATATGTATAGGTATATGCATAGGTATATGTATAAGTATATGTATAATCATAAAAAAAAAAAAAAAAATTAAACTGGGCTTTAGTTTTTTTTTTTATGATTATACATATACTTATACATATACCTATACATATACTCATGTCTACGCTAAAATGACGCTATGTTGGGCGCCGGCCGCTACCTTGAGGACTTTGCGGCCATCCAACTTTTGCCCCGTAACGGGGCGAGGCGCCACTTCATCATCGTCAGATCCATTTCCAAGCGCAGACATTTCACCAAAACCCCAAGCATGGGCGTTTCCAGATCGAGTAGTAACCAAAGCATGATTACTTCCACTGCTTATTTGCACCACATCAGATAGATCGGGGATCAATGTGGGCTGGCCAATTGCTTTCTTGTATTGTGAATTCGAGGCATCCATGGTTTGTAGAGAGTCGATAACAGATTCGGGAAGACCCAATTGGCAAGAGTCAGCACGACCAAAGGCATAAACGGTACCATTTTCCATCAAGACATAAGAGTGATGTTCACCAGCAGCCACAGATTTGACAGGTCCTTGGAGCCCAGGAATGATGGTAGGTTTTTTTATGAGTTCATCGCCAGCAGGCAAACCGCATTGGTAATAATTGTTGAGACCCCATGCATAGACATGATTGTCTTGAGAGATTGCAAACGAATGATAAGAGCCAGCACCAATCGCCTTGATGTTCTTGAGCGCAACGAGTTCAGGTTTAAGGCCATTTTCTTTACGTCGTTCCATCACCCGTCGTCCCAATTGGTATTGTTGGCCATTACCCCAGGCATAGACACGGCCCCTATTTGTCAAAGCCAGACAATGATCAGTTCCAGCAGCAATGTCGACAATAGTATGAGTCGCCAACGGCTCAAACAACACAGGGATGTCTTGGACAGCTAGATCCTTTGAGAATCCAAGGGCACCTTCAGCACACTATGATGGATGAAAGAAAAGAAAAAAAAATTAGTATGTGTTGTTTTGATTTTGTTTTTATATTACTTACTCGATATGTTCCCCAGCAATAAACTTTGCCATCGTCTGAGAGTGCGATCGATACAGAATCACCACACGCAATTTTGACATACTTGACATTGTCTGGATTTTCAACCAATTCAGGCTCGTATTCTTCACCCGATCGACCAAGAGCACGCTGATCATTACAGCCCCAACTGTATAGCTTTTAATAAGAAAAAGTAAAAAATGAGTGACTGAGTCAAATTTTTTTTTTTTTTTTTTTTTTTTTTTACCTGTCCATCTTCTGTCACAGCAAGTGTATGCATCCCACCACACGCAATATCCACAATCTTTTTGTCGTCCAATACTTTCAAAGGCATGGGCCGTTTACGAATTAACATGGAATCACCCAAACCAAGCTGACCGGTATCACCGCTACCAAAAACAAATACCATATTAGAAGTGGAGGCTGACACCATATCAGAAGTGGAAGCAGATGCCATATCAGAAGTAGATGAAGACATCATATCAGAAGTAGAGGAAGACATCATATCAGAAGTAGAGGAAGACACCACACCAGGAGTGGAAGCAGAAACCACACCAGGAGTGGAGGAGGAAATCATATCAGAAGTGGAAGCAGATGCCATATCAGAAGTGGAAGCAGATGCCATATCAGAAGTAGAGGAAGACACCACACCAGGAGTGGAAGAAGAAACCATATCAGAAGTGGAAGCAGATGCCATATCAGGAGTGGAGGAAGAGACCATGTCAGAAGTAGAAGAAGAAACCATATCGGAAGTGGAAGCAGATGTCATATCAGGAGTGGAGGAAGAAACCATGTCAGAAGTGGAAGCAGACACCATATCAGAAGTAGAGGAAGAAACCATATCAGGAACGGAGGTAGGATCCCTATCGATATTGGAGTTAGTCAGAATTTCAGAAGTCATACGATAAAGGGTGGCAGATGCGGAAAGTAGTTTTCCTTTCTTCCGGATGTGTCCAGGTTCATCATCGTGTGGTTCCAAAAAAGTGTTTTGTCGCTTCACTATAAACCAGGAGTAAAAAGGTGTGAGAAAAAAAAAAGAAAAAGTACATTGCTTTGGGTTGACTTACAGCTAAACTGAGACACTGTACCAGAAGTGGGGGCAGGTTCAACCTTGTCAGCAGTAAGCTGTTTGCTTTTCTTCGGGATGTGTTCAGGTTCATCATCAGATATTTCCATAAAAGTATTTTGTCGCTTCACTATAAACAAAAAGATAAAAAGTGTCAAAACCAACATAGGGTAAAAACATTGATATGAGTTGACTTACAGTTTTGAGACATATTGGGAATTGTATATTGCAGAAAAAGAGTAGTGTGCTTGTTTGTGTTTGTGAGGAATGAGAAAGAGAAAGAGAAAGAAAAAAAGAAAAAGGAAAAGGAAAATTGGACCTCTTTTATAGATATTTCAAATACCGACGGGCGATTTTTTCCCCCTTTCCTTTTGCTTTCTTTTTTTTTTTTTTATCGATGGAAGGATTTGGAAAATAAAAACAAAATCTGATGGAACCACGCGTTGGTTGTTTAATTGGATGGTTCCTACTTTTGGACCTTTCTTATCTTTTTCCCATACTAACTTGGGGGGAGAGGGAGTTCCTCTCTTAGTTTTTCGTCGTCATAATTACTCGTGAAAGAGCAAATAAACAAAGAAAGGATGTTTTTCTCTCCTTTGTGTCAATATTTCATGTGGTGTTGTTATTATGTATTGAATCACCGACGACGTTCGCGCGTTTCCATCCTCTATTCTAACCACCCTCGTAAAGCCTCTCGTATATATATATATATATATATAAACAGTAAATATTTACATACTGCTATTTTGATAACAAAGAACGACAAAAAAAGGGATAAAAAGTGACAGTAGTTGCATGACGGGTGGCGGGATTCGAAAAATCGCTTCTGCATAAAAAGGTCTGGTTGCGAAAATGAAGTCCAAATAAATAAAAAAAAAAAAAGATCAGGAAGGTTGTTCGGTGTCGCACATGAAAAAAACAGATGTCGGATTTCCAAAAAACAAATGTCGGGATCTTTTTGATCGACTTGTCGCGCTTTTGGTTTTGACTTGTCGCCAAATCAGTTGTCGGGGTATCCTGCTACCTAATGAAAAAAAAAAATATCATCCCAATCCAAGACATGCCCAAAATCGCCCCATTCCAAAAGACCACAATTCCACAAATATATAACATATACCAGAGCATTTATTCATAAAAAGGATATACGAATAATTTGATAAGATAATATATAAATATGAAGGAGATATAAACTACTTGGAATAATATAATACTAAATAAAAAAAATATATACAACTAAAAAACGAGATATATATAAACTACTTGATTTGTTTAGGAGTTCCGCATGCCTTTCGTTTGCGTGATGTAGGGGACAGGGTATTGCTGTTGCTGCTGCTGCTGCTGCTGCTGTTGTTGTTGTTGTTCTTTTTTTCGATGCTGGTAACCGTTTGTAACAAAATGCTTTTGAGCTGAAAAAAGTATTCCATAATGCCCGGTACAAGCATGACATCGGAAGGTCCACGGAGGAGGTAAAATTGAGCCAATTGCGTCATTCGATAAACACCATCGTAGTTGAGATCCATGATGTAAGTTGAGCAAGAAACACCTTCAATGAGCATGCCACCAACAGCAATCTTGTCCATCCCAGCATCCACCAACCGATCTACCATGCATTTCATTTCTTTTCCCAACTTGACCAAATCCGATTGTGATTGTCCGCATGATGATTTTCCAATTGACTTCACTTCGACCGCAAGCAAGTTGAATTCATGAAGAAATGATGAGCGATAAAATACTAAGTAGTCTGCCATGAGAGTTTCCATGTTGAATGAATCATCCTTGTTCTTTGACACACAGCATTCGCCAAGCTTTCCAAAAAGTTTGTCGTCTTTTTCGAAGATATTGATGAGGAATGGCATGATACGTTGGGAGATAAATGTTGATTCAAGGTAGCAATCGTCCATCCAATGTTCAAATTTGTCCGTCAGCGCCAGTAGTGTATCAGCAAAAACACGTCTTCGTAAACCTTGTTCGTCATCAGGTCGATCTTGCATCCAAAGTAGCATTGTCGTTTTCTTGGCTTCCCTAACATTCGCTTTCAATGACGATGTTGATTTCAGTTGACGATCCAGGTTCAGGCACCAGGTGACAGCATCGTCAAAGATGGGCGTCCAATGTTGCTTGATATCAAGATCATCGAGAATGGCCAAGTGTTCATCGGGTTCCATGTGGTTGGTACAAGATGACTTGCGATCAATGGTGAAGAGGAAGATGTATGAGAGGGAGAGGATGCGGCTATCAGAGAGATTTTCCAACTTTTCAGCTCCAGATTTTGACACATCACAGTATTGCTTCAAAAAATCACCCATGCTTTGCCCATCGACAATCCAATCCACATCAAAGAAGCTTTCCGCCGCAGGATCATATCCACCAGTCAAATAATTGAGCTTCACTTTCCGTAGAGGGTGATGATCGATACTTTCCCAAGATTGCTTTTCATTGTTGATCAATTGGTCGCCACTGTCATCTACGTTTGAGTCACTGCTGGTATCGAGAGCTGTTTTGGGTCCACACATTTTCGTTTTTGTCCACGTTTGTCATATTCTTGTTGTTGTTGTTGTTGTTGTTGTTGTTGTTGTTGTTGTTGTTGTTCTTGTTGTTGTTGTTGTTGTTGTTGTTGTTGTTGTTGTTGTTGTTGTTGTTCCAGTTGCTGCTGTGTAAAGGAGTCGCTTTGTACAGTCCCAATTATATTATTGTGCGTGGAATTAACATTGATTACGGACGTAATCGCTGTTTCTTTTTTCCTGTCCCTCAAGATTCTTTTGCTGTCGCCGTTTGTCTGATTCTAGGTAACAGGTAAAAATAATATAAACAATCATGTAAAATGAGCGTATTTTCGGTTTGAATAGATAGACCTACCTTGATGGCAGTAGAAGCATCCTTCAAGTCGATCATGTACCAATGTTTGTATGTCTGCACTTTTTCTTCGCTGATGGTAACACCTTTTTTTTTAATATAAGACAAGTAATTTGTAAATGAATAATCGGTGGAAGAGAGGTCAAAGAAGTCTAAATAGAAAGACATTGTAAAAAAGCATACAAAAAAAAAAAAAAGAAGGTGCGCCAATTTTTTAACTTCTAACGCGATGCTTATTTTGTGGCTGGCAAAAAATCGTCCCGCTTAACCCACACACAAAAATGCCATCAGAATACTTTTCTGTTTTTTCACAAAAAAAGAACTATCCATGGAACGCATCTTTTGGGAAATCAGAACTCGGTTGAAGGACGACGAATGTCTATAGTATGCTGTCGGATCATTTGTTAAGGCATGGCTTAGACTGTCTACTCAGTTGTCTTGAACTTGGATTCCTATCCGGGGGGTCGACGAAATTCCATATCCTGTGTGGTGGCAAGATTTCAACAGCTTGTCGTTGCCTTGCATTGGTAGTCAAGTGACTGATATTATTTCTCATGTACAGCAAGATGTGAAGAGATGGTCAGAACTAGGTTGAAGGACGACGAATGTCTATAGTATGCTGTCGGATCATTTGTTAAGGCATGGCTTAGACTGTCTGCTCAGTTGTCTTGAACTAGGATTCCTATCCGGGGGGTCGACGAAATTCCATATCCTGTGCGGTGGCAAGATTTCAACAGCTTGTCGTTGCCTTGCATTGGTAGTCAAGTGACTGATATTGCCATCTCTTCCCGTGTGATATACTTGAAATTGAAAGGTAAAAAAACAACAAACAAAAAAGTATGCACTGGTAATGTTATGATGATAATGCACTTGTTCTTGTCTTTTTCAGGTAGGTAGGCTAGTATTGATGAGAACATGAACGCTATTCCAAGTGACGACTACCTTATGGTAAGAAAAAGGAAGGCCTACTTGAAGGTGCGAAGATGAATGTAGATGCTGACTTTTTCCTTTACTTAAGCGAATACAGCAAGAGCAGGAAGAACAGCAGCATCCTAGTAACATAAAGAGCAACGGTGATCGACACGGGTACCTGGGCTGTACATACTGCTCGACGCTTATGATCCTTGAGTAACGATGAACTGTCGCTTCGAAAACATCGTTCTCTCGTTCTCGCCTATCGACTTTTTTTTGGTCAATGTAAGTCAAAACTAGCTCTCCAAACAAAAGTAAGACGATAGTTTGTATTCATTTTCGTTTTTCTTTTCCTTTTTCTTTCTCGTAGGACGTACCAAAATGCAAATGCAGAGGAAGAATGGCTTACTGGAACAACACATACTCTGAATTCAAATAACTGCTATCTAGTTATGGACAATATAGCAATCGAAAAACATAGAACAACCACTTGCTGACCATGGACACTGACTACTTCGCTTGTCTCACCCCTACTCTCCAGAACTGAATCCATCGAACAATTCTGGTCCAAGGTGAAATACTAGATCAAGAAAGAAGCATTGCTGGACTCTGACACGTTATCTACAAGGATGTTGGGGGCATGCAATATGGTGACTCACAAGGACTTTCATGGATATATTCGCCATTCCATCTCCCGCTTTGATAATTGTCTCAATGGAAATACTAGTTAGTGTAGTTTAGTTTATCTTTTTTTTTAAATGATATGATATGATTTGATATTTTTATGTTTATACCCAATAAACTTTTTTGTATCTTTGTCTTTTACATTGTTTTTTTTTTCATTAGGTAGTATGTAGTATGTAGTATGTAGTATGTAGTATGTAGTATGTAGTATGTAGTATGTAGTATGTAGTAGGTGGTAGGTGGTAGGTGGTACGATACCCCGACAACTGATTTGGCGACAAGTCAAAACCAAAAGCGCGACAAGTTGATCAAAAAAATCCCGACATCTGTTTTTTGGAAATCCGACATCTGTTTTTTTCAATTGCGACACCGATTTCAAAATGTCGACAAGTAATTCCGGAAACACTGTTTATATCGGATCACTGATTTTGGACTTTTGGCGCTTCTATCTTATTAATCCATCCTCATAATTATACTTGAAAGAGCAAATAAACAAGATGGATGCCTTTCTCTTCCTTGGTGTCAATGTTTCATATATTGCTATCATTAGGCATTCATTAATCAACAGTGTCCCCAATGCATATTTCAAACGTCCTGATAAACTTTATCTTCTTTATAATGATGATAACAAGGAAGTACAAAAAGCGGGATAAAAAGTGACAGCAGCTGCATTGAAAATGTCGGGAGCTGAAAATGATTTTTTTGCATAAACGTGAAGAAACCCGACACTTCATCGGTATCAAAAAAAAAAAAAAAAAAAAAAAAAAAAAAAAAAAAAAAAAAAAAAGGAGTAAAAGATTTTCATATCAACAAGAGAGGTTATGTTTTTATTTTTAACATGATTAATCTTTTCAATGTGGCTTGATTACATACAGAGTTCCTTTTTCTCCAAAATGGGTTTCCTGTAACAGGCTGAAAAGAGGAACAGACAATCGTTCAATTTGAACCCCGTCAGCTTCGTGCACAGGAATTATTCATATTTGGGTTGGTAAAATATAAAGCTATGATCAACCTTAATCACATAAACACACGTGTGTAACCTTATCATATGATAAAGTTAGCTCATACCAACTACAAGATACTTTGTTTACAAAAGACACACACAAAAGTAAGGGGTAAGCATATGTTTTATAAGTTCCTGTTTTTTATTATAACAGTTTAAAATTTAAGAGAGGTTCTATTTTAGGATTGGTGAGACTATACTTAATTAAGAAAAAGAGGAAGAGAAACCATCAATGTTGTTGATTAGATTCAACCAGGTTCACACGCAATTCCAAGAGCGCCGACCAAAGATTGTCGATCCATAGATTTTAGCCCAGTTCTCACGTTTTGTTAAAAGTGAGGTGGTGTAAGATATTGAGTCAAAGATAGGTGTAGTAGTGATAACGAAGTAAAGAAGTGGCTGTAGGTCTATATAAGAGAGTTAGTGTTCATTCACGTCATTAGCCGATGCTTACCTATTGACCCCCTTTCATTCTTAAGCAAAGGGACAGGTAATTAAGGATAAACCTGATTTCAAATCCAGGAAGGTTTAGTCATCATGATCATGCTCGTTTTGACGTTAGTATACTGGTGGTTGATTGTCAAGGAAGCTGCAGTGACCTAGTTTAGATTGTTGTGATATTCCATTGTCGGGTTACTAATAAAGGCAATCAAAAGTTTAATCCTAGCCACCATCACCATCCAGTCTATCCGATTCTTCCGTGCCTTTGTTTGTCCGTTGAGTGAATTTCTATTTATTAGTCTATAGTGGAAGAGAGAAAAAAGAGACATTAGTCACATTAGATAAAATGGACATCAGACATATCCATGTAATTATATTTTTAGCTTTTGCCTTTATTATCCATGGTCCCTCCGCCATCTTATCACGATCTAGACACATTTTAATACTTCTATGTATCCTGTGTAGTAATGAGTCGAGAATGGTAAGAGGCATATCACTTAATAAGTATCCATATATACCGACTTACCTTGTTTTTCCGTCCCCATATAAATAAAAGTAAGCAATAGACCAAAAGCATACAATGTCAACTATCAGTATCATAAAAAAGAGAGGTTGTGTGTGTGTGTGTGTGTGTGTGTGTGTGTGTGTGTGTGTGTGTGTGTCAAAAAAAGTTTCTTAACTTTAGCACAGCCAAGACATACCACATTGTATTGATCACAAGCAAAGACATTTGAAAGACGTTTTCTTTTGTCAATGTTATACGATCGTAAAGTGATTGCCCTAGAATTTACAAAAAAAAAAAAAAAAAAAAAAAAAAAGGAAGTCGACTTTAATCAGTTACAAGGTTATGTGGAGGGAAGGCAAGGGATTACCTGTTTGCTAAAGCTATACCATAGGTGAAAGCAACAAGTATTTGTTAAAATAAAAAGTATAGTCTTTGTAGAATAGTGATGAGTAAAAGTGGGTGCATTAGAATGTTGGTGAAGAGGGAAAGAAAGTTTGACAACTTCCTCCATTTCCTTTTTGTCGGTTTGACAGGTAAACAGAATACA
Organism: Chlamydoabsidia padenii; assembly: GCA_025330725.1. Taxonomy (NCBI): domain Eukaryota; kingdom Fungi; phylum Mucoromycota; class Mucoromycetes; order Mucorales; family Cunninghamellaceae; genus Chlamydoabsidia; species Chlamydoabsidia padenii. Next base: position 114,901 of record JAIWND010000016.1, read on the forward strand.
AACCCCGCTCGCCTGATGGAGGTTTTTTTTTTAAAAAAGATGGAAAGCTCCTTCGTTATATCACTAACTATTCTTGCATTCAGAACTGGCAACCAAGTAATTATCCCATAATCCATTCCCTCTATACATACAAATACAGCTTAAATAAAAAGGACACTAAAATCAACATCTGTTTGTTGACCAATTTACTTTTACTTTTATGTACTTCTTCACTTTCAAATAGCGGTGTTTAAAAGCCAAATAAAAGAGAGAGGGACAAACGATTTGTTTTTTAGAGGCGTCGTGCCACTTTAATCTTCTTCTTTCTTCTTCTTCCCTCCTTTCTCTTTTTCCTCTTATTTACTCACCTTCAACATGGCATTATGACTGTACTGTATCATTGACGATGGATTGATAAACTACTGATTACAAGCCAACTTTCGCCAACTACCACCACTTACAACGAATACACAACTTTAGCACAAATATGAAACTCACGATGGTTGGGAACGGATAGGCGAAGATGAACAAAAGCGGTGACGAAACAACTGACTCTGTGGTAATGGGGTATGTTTGACTAAAGGCGATGAATCTCTAACGAAGGGAAAGTGGATGGTATTGTGAAACTGTCTGCACCCGTCATCAAGACTTTGACACTAATACTTTTGCTTCTCTCTTCGTCTTTCTTCATGTTTAGGTAGAATTGATACATACCAACTCCTTGTGTATGGACTATGTACTGGTGATGGACAAACTAGGGGAAAAGGTAAAGCAATCAAACAACAGGAAAAAAAAATAAAAGAGGAGATGCTATAAAATGGGTCCTTCTCTTTTGAGTCAACAACTTCATCAAGGCTCTGATACTAATGCCTCTCTTCTCTCTCTTCTCTCTCTTTTTCTTTCTGTTTAGGTGAATAGGTGACCCAAATACCAGCAAACGCAAGCAACAACTTGGGCGACTGATCATCTATTTACCTGAATCGACGCCTATGGCCGGGCGCACGGTCAAACTGGGTACAAATCATCAACTGTCTCATCACGGAAACTCTCACCCACTTTGCATGAACGTCTTAACAAAACTCCGCCTCGATAGATCTGGGAAAAGTAAAATGATCAGCTAAATATGTCTTTATTCAGTAGGATTAGATGATCAGACAATAGGAAAGAAACGAGCGGCTCATACTTTAACATCGGGTTGGATTGGACGATGAACAAAAGTGGTGACGGTCTCTGACATTCTCCACCTCTCATTCCTTCTTCACTCACATAATTTAGGCTCTCTTTTTATCATCCCCCTCCCTCCTTCTCACTATAGTATAGACATAGCTGTAGACATAGTATAGAAATGACTCTGGATGTAATAAAAAAAATCATATCAAACACTTTGTGTACATAGCCTTTGTAATAAGCGAAAAAGTATTAGGTAGTTGATTGTCTGATGGCCTCATACATATGATAGGAATGAATGGTACTGAACGACATGACATTGGGACCACATATATCATTATAATGAAGCATGTTTGACGAACACAGCCTCTGATCGAGAAACTAGTCTTTTACTACAATACTTTCTCCATTTCTTTTCTTCTCCTATCACCCTTTTAGCATAATAAGTAACAAAAAAGACAGAGCTAGACTTTCGTTAAGCTCTTTTGACATTGTCAATGCAAAAAGAATGACAGGTACATATAACTTCAAACTTGGTTCGATTGAAATGAGTGCCTGAAAGCTTGACTTTTTACTGAGAATACATCATAAAAGTACACACTCGGTTTATTGGCATCGGTTTGATGACTAGGTGAGACCTGATACTCTCCTTTTTTAGACACGGGATGTAAAAAGAAAAAGAAAAAAGACTGCAAGCCTGTACATAAATATACTATGCTGTTGCTTTGGATGTCGGGGTGTGAATCATTTGTCATACAAAGCAGCGACAGATGTGTATGCATAAAGGATGGATATGGGGAGACAAAAAAAAAAAGTAGTCGTAAAAGTACCAAGATGTTGCTGTTTCTGCTGTTTCTGTCGTTCGGATGTTGCTTGATAAAAGGAACCCGTCAGAACATAGTCGGAATTTGAAAATCTGATATGCACCGATTTGATAATAAGTGCCCACATGGAAGTAGACCCTTCTCATTTCAACTGATTCAATGTCTGTGTGTATATACTCATGAATGAAGGATGAGACCAGCCTATTTACCACCTTTTCAATGGGAACCCCGATATTACTTTTTATTCCCAAAGACGTATTCAACAGTCGATTAGACGCTTGTTCCTAACTAATTGGGCCATCTATAATTCGCTTCTTCCATATTGAAAAAAAAAAAAAAAGAACCTTCTGGTTTGTGTACAGGTTATAGTCAAAGTTAAGACAAAGAGGATAGACGATCCGTGCGTTTATTACTTTATTAAAATGACAAACAAATAACTACCAATTTAAAGAGAGGGAGGGAAATACTATGTATATGTATATATTATAAAGATCAATAACAATGGCAAAGAAGAGTATGTAATAAGATGATAATGACCACTGATCTATTTTTTCCAGCCTACAAGTTTCAATACCCCCCCCCAAAAAAAAAGAAAATACGGGTTAATAACAGTATATGCATATTATCCATCAACAGTTCCTTACCAGCATTCAATTGCATCAATGTCAAGACAGCGTCCATCGGGTATTCTTGTTTCTTGTTTGGATTATTTTGATCTTGTTCCTCCTTGACTGCGTTGTTATTTGATTCGTTGCTATGTTTCGCCGTATCCACCTCTTCCGAATTATATACTATTGATCCTTCTGCCGTGTCCGTTTTTACTGGTGCCGTCGGTGATGATGTTGGTCTTGATTCAGGGGCTGGTATCGTTGCTGCCAATAGTTCTGCAGCAGCAGCAGCTGCTGCTGCTGCTGCTGAAGAAGTAGAAGAAGTATCCTCTTGAGTCGGCTCTGGTTGTTGTGGATCAGAACTGGATTCAGTGTTGATCGTACTTGACTGATCATAATCGATAGGAGAGGTAGGTAGTTTACTATTGGTGAGAGCCTAAAAGAAGTATGTATCAGTAAAGTAAAAATTAAATATATAGCAAAAACTTACCAAGTTTAGTTGTTCCAAAAGATGTCGCTGTAATTCAGAAGGGATCTCTAAAAGTTTGGAAGCATCAAACACAGAAGGGTAGGCTGCGAAGGAATGAGCAAGATCATCGGCCGCGGTATTTGCTGCTACTGATTGTTGTTGTTGTTGTTGCTGTTGCTGTAAAGGAGGATGACTGAGTACATTGTTCACTACATCTTTACGTCGTTCCTTTTCTTGTCGCTTTTCCCGTCGTTTCCTAAACTCTTCTTCCGCCCAGAGAGTCTTTGCTTCGCTTTCTTCGACCCCAAAGAGTTTGCTGGCTCGTTTGTTAACCCGGCATCGAAGATCATTGTCCTTGTCTACATTATAAAAAACAAAAACAAGGTGATTAGAAGGGATGAATAGCAATCAATATGAACTTACTTCGTTCTTCATTATGGATCCGCCATTTCTTTTTCCGTTCCCTGTTAGCTGTTCTAATACTTTCTCGTTTGGCAAGATCGTAATCCTTCTGTTGCTGAGTTTGCTGTTGTTGTTGTTGCTGTTGCTGCTGCTGTTGTTGTTGTCGAGAAGGTTCAGACGATGATGGTTGGTGTTGTAAAGACGGTGAAGACGAAGAGGGAGAAGGGACACCCACGGCTGCTGCCATAGCCGCTGCTGCTGCTGCCATCAAGTTTTGGGACATGCCATGGCTGTCGAAAGCCAACATTGCTTCGTGGAGTTGTTGTTGATAGACTTGACTATTAAAAACGGGTTGCTGTTGCTGAATGGAATTACTGCTGGCCATAGTGGAAGATGGATTAGTGTGTTGTTCAGATGCAGTGGTGGTGGAAGTAGTATCCATTTCGGAGGTGCCAGGCGTTACTTGTGCTTCTGTTTTAGTGTGTGTTGATGAGGTGGTGTCAGTGTTGTTTTGATTTTCTTCCTTCAATAAGGGTTTCGTTTCGTCTGCCATAGTATCACGCTTGTATAAGATTGTAAAACAAAAAGGCGAAAGAAAAAAAAATGGAGCAGCGTCTTTCGAGACAAAAAAAAAAAAAAAAAAAAAAAAAAAAAGACGGGATTTGAATTTTCCAATCAATCAGAAAATGACGTCGTTGATCTCCTTTCTGTGTTAAAATGATGTCCAAATGCGGATTTCAAAAATAAAATGATGAAACACTGGTCTTTCTTTTTTTTTTTTTTGTCTCTTCTTGTCTTCCCTCTTTAATCCGTCAAGAATTATATATCAAACAACTACACAGCAATGACAAGCACCAATCAGCCCAATGGGTACCCTGGATAACCTTTGACACAATGGAAGAAGCAGAACTCTTACGACAGGTAACAGACATGACGAAAATGACAATTGTAAATAGACTCGCCCACCGGCTCACACCAAAGTCAGACAAGAGACTCTTAAAAAAGAAGAAGGTGAAGGATTGAAGGTTAGTATAAAATGAAAGGAAAGACGGTTGTTATTTGTGCGTGAACTTACACCGTTTGTTATATTGTAGGAAAACTATCAAATGGACGACCCTACTACATGATCAACACTGTTTAAACATCAAACACGATAATAACCAACTTGGGGGACCAGTTGACTGGAATCACAGGCTACATAACAAAGCTGTTTTTTTTTTTTTTTTTTTTTGCCACTAATGGATGTCACTTACAAGTCAAATCTTTTGTGATCTGTATCAGTAACATTTATTCGATTGTATAGGCCAACTACAGGTGCTTGGGTTCCCGTATATGCAATCGATGACACTTACACCCCGATGCTGCCTAGATTTCCACTTTTAATCCACAATGTATGTTAGAATAGTATAGTATATTTATGCAACTTTTATCCCTTCTTGTTTTATAACTTTAGACTTGATCATATTCCTGCACTAGCTTTTATCGATACATATATAATAAACTTACTTATCACTTTATTCTGACCAGTATCCTTTTAAGAATGAAACTCATTTGTGATTACCTCGCCTTGAATTCATTAAAGCCCAGTCGTACCATCAGACACTTTATAAAAGACTAACATTGCAACAAGTCATATCAATACAGTATCATAAAGTTCCATGGAAGATATTTAAAGTAGTATGCCTTATGCATAAATATTTTATTAGGTATAGATGGAAGAGTATATTTACGAGACGGCAAGTTATAATTATTACTATAGTACTATGTAAAAGTTCGAGTTTTATAAAGAAGTAAAAAAATAAAATAAAAAAAATAAAAATAAAAAAAGCAAGTATATACAAAGGGGGGAAGGGTGGAATAATCAAGAGGGTGCTATAGTAAAAGAAGAGGCTTGACTAGCCACCAATTGAAGTCGCCAACCACCAAACCAAGGTATCGTACATAAAGAATACACCGATTGATAACGATCAAAAGTAACAAGACGTGGTTCCAGTAATATCAAAGTGATCATGCATAACAAGCAGAGAACAACCAAGCCAAAACATATCAGCATCCACCAGGTCCAGAGTAATGTGTACTGTTGATCTTGCAAGTGGTCAGATGCGGTAGGGATGATTGACGCCGTAGTATTAGGTATCGAAGTGTTATCATCATCAGTCGTTTTCCCGGTCTGCAATGTGTCGTTGTTCGTCGTACCAGTCGAATCTGTTGGACGAGTTGATGGCGGTGGTTGATTCGTGTTTCTAAATGGGAACATCAATCGCATACGGAAATCCTATGAGGGGTTTTCATATTATTATTTTTTAAAAAAAAGCATAGAGGTAAGTTTCAGAGTAGAACTGGGTCATGATAGGATACTTACATTTACACCACCGAGAGCAGCATTCACCACATTACCACCGAGATAAACACCTTTTGAAGATCCTGCTGTCATTGACCTAACCATTGTGTCCACGGAGGAAGAGGAAGAAGAATAGATAGATGCCTGATCGTCGTCGTCGTCGTCGTCGTCGTCGAGTCCATCTGATCGCTTGTCTCGCTTGATAAGATCGTGTATAGAGTCACCAGTATCCATCAAAAGAGGTGAGAAGGAAACCTCTTTCCTAGGACTTGATAACACAGGTGTTGCAGGTACCGTTGGTTTTCGCTTGGATGTAATCTTAATTTCTTCCCCATAGTTAGAGACCATTTGCCCGTCCACAAAAACAACGCCTTGCCATCGACTACTTGTCGAATCAGTCCCAGTTTTCTTAGTATCATCTTCATCATCACCCAGAATATCAGACATTGTCAGTCGATCCCCATCCTTCTGATTGGCTGATTTGGTTGCTGTTGTTGTTGATGATATTGTTGGTTTTGTTGTCACGACAGGTTGATGACGTTGTAATGTCAGGTTGAGATCAAACATGTCCATGTCTTTGGGTTGGAATAGAGTGGTCTGTGATAATTGAGATGCCACGAGTTTGACTTGTATGGCGTGTTTTCCGGGAGGTGCTGTCGAGCTATCCATTGCTTCCATCAACAGATGAGATGGGGTTGGTGTCAGTTCTGATATGGTTACCGATAATAGACCAGACAAGTCGCCTTCGTCATAGTGGTGATCGCTGTTATTATATTCACTATTGTCTTGATGTTGCCGGAACTGGATCATGACATCGTATCCTTGAGTAAAAGTTTGTAGATCGACAATGACTTCACAAAGAATAGGATCCACCATCATGCTATCAGATAAGGGTGACCTAGTGTTGTTCCTTTGGTCAAGATTACGTTGTTTAGACACAAAAGATGTTGTCATTGCTGATTCCACTGTTGCTGTTGCTGCTGATGCTGACGGTGACCCGGGCGGCATTGATCCTCGTCGGTGAGATTGTGTTGAATGTATTGATGAAATTGAGCTGTGGCGGCGATCCGTTCGAGAAGCACTTTGTGAGGACGTCGGTTGGATAGACAAGGGTGATAAAGTAGATGATTGATCTGGAGATGATGATGTTGTTTCGAGAGCTGATAACAATGTTGATGATCGTGGGGTAATAGGTGGTGGAGGTTGCTGGTATTGGCATTGACTTTTAACGATAAATAAAGGTTGCTGACCATAGATTGCTTGTATATCTACCCAACGTAAAGTAGTCATCCTGGTTGTTGATAGTGGATACACAGTTTTACTTGCATCACCGATAGCGGCATCACTGTTGTTAGTGTTGTTACTGCTGCTATTGATAGCGAATTCGTTCGTATCTTTGTCATCTGATAGTAGTTGAATATCGACACATTTGTTTTTCCGTAAACCAACCATAGGCAAAGGATGGACCAAGTAAGGCAAAGGACCATTCTGCTTTAAAAAGTGTTCGACCCCTTGGATTTTCTTGGACACAATACCTGAAGCGCACATGTTACTAAGATAGGAAGGGACAGAGGAGCCGAGATCTAGAGCCACTATATATGTAGCACGCATAGATGGAATAGGGTGATTGGTTGTTGTTGTATAAGGATCAATCGATTCAAGAATCCATCCAGAGATAAACATCTTGCCCCGAGGTAGTTTACTTGATTTTGATGTTGGTAGATCCAAAGAGCTTTCCACATAAAGAATCCGCTTACAACCAGATGGGCCCAGTGTCTTTTCAACTGCTGTACATGATGTCAAATACAATTCCCGAGATCTATTGTAACAAAAATAATTTATATATATAAAAAAAAAAAGAGTTAGTTTCAAGTAAAAAATGATGGATGAGCAAGTACTTACTTGAATGGGAAGATACCCTTTATTTCTTGTCGGATCACCTGGCAGCCACGTTGTATAGGTTTGACCATTTCACATTTTTCCAAAGAAGAATCATAGGCAACGCGTGCTTGAGAGATATTGGTGACCACCGATGCAACTTCTTCAATAGAAAAGTTTTCTATCACTTTAGATGCCTTGAAGATGACACAAGGATCAAGGACATCCATGTAATAATTTTCCAGTGCCGCCTTTGTTCCTTCATTGTCAGTGAGTGCTTCATTGGATATTGACTGTGGTGTATTGGATGATGATGCTGTTATTGATGCAGACTTTGTTTTTCCTTTTGGTGTAGTCGAAGAAGTGGATGATGATGAAGACTTCGTCCCTGATCGTTTGTTGATGCGTAGCCCCTGTTTATCCGATACCACCGTCCATCCAAAAGGTTCGTCCATTCGTTTCATATACAAAAAAGCGCCTTGTGCTTGTTCCATTGGTGATACTGTGAGTCTCTGTATATCCCTTTCTACTCCGTTATGATCATCATTGTCGCCATTAGATGGCGTGGTTGTAGTAGGTGATAGCAAGGGAGATGGTGTAGCCAAAGACGAAGGAGGTTCTGATGATGGTGATAATGGTGATACTGATCCACTGTTTGACTCGGGGTGATAATCCAATGTGTCCGTAGCCGCTGCATGATCGTTTTGTATATGTGTTGTTGTGCCATTGATTAATAAAGTCACCGGGCTATGTCGTTTCTTCTTGTGGAGTTGATTCAAATGCTGATTGTGCGGAGGTTTACCAGGTTTAATGAGCACCAAGATTTTACCACGCCGAGGGATGATGAAAGATTCATCATGTTCGATAACAAGCCAAATACCATACGGATCTTCTTTCCTTGCTTCAGCCACAACGTTTGAGGGAGGTGGGTCAATAGTGATGTTGTAGTGACTACTGCCATTGCCTGAAGAAGAATAGAAAGCCCACCGTCGACGATCCAAACGCACCGTCACTTTGGTAGGTCCCAGGTCACCGATTGTAATAGATCTTGTATATTCAAATCGCCAATTCTTTTTATTATGATCATATCGTTGTTGTTGCATTGTCGCCATCACCAGGTCTTCAACACAAGGCGGAGCACCATGTTTCTTGAGGTATTGATACGCTGAAGTAGGAACATTGGGTGCTTGTGTCGTCAGTTGATTCAGGAGATACCAAGGAATCCAGCCTTGAAAGTGAGTTTGTAAGACATATCGCACAGATACCGCAAAGGAGGAGGATGTCGGTTTCTTTTCAAGTGTAGTATTATTTTGGTTGTTGTTGAGAGCATCCAATCTCCAGCCGGAGAGATCCAGTGTCGCCCGTACAAAATCAGAGGTTTCCTTGGGTAGAGCATAGTGTTCATAATTATCCCCAATACATGATGTAGAGCAGATATCGACCCGTTGAGACGAAGTGTATTGAGCAGTAAACGCAACATACTCTCTAGGACTATATGTGTGTATATATGCCAAAAAAAAAAAAAGAGTTAGAAAGGTTCCAAGATATAAATTGAAAAAAAAAGTCATTTTACTTGTAACATACCTAGCTGGCCATGCACTTTTTACCTTGCTGTGCCAAATAGAGCATGAGGGTGTCACCGAGCAGATGTGTTCACTTTTTTCAAACATGGAATCCCCTAAATTAAAAAAAAATCAAAATAAAGGAAGATCAATACAAATCACCCCATGACAAATATAACCGCATGATACTTACATATTTCCCTCGCTTCTGAGCAGGATAAGACCGCCTTTGCATCCCATATACTACAATGCTGCCATATAGTTTCGCACATCAATACACCAGTCGGATGGCCCTCCACGTCCATTTTCTTGATAGTAGCGAATCCGTTGTTTTGATCTGGTTTTTGAGTGATATGCCAATCATTACTATGGAGAAGAGCATCAAAGTATTGGTATGCCTTGATCAGTTCAGGTGGATCCACATGAGGTACATGTATCTTCTTGCCGGAGGAAGGTGGTCGTTGTAATGAAATTGCTGCTGTTGATTCGAGATCGTCCACGATGATGTCCTTTGGCTTTTGAGGTTTCGATTTTGGTTGTTCTTGTGTTGCTGTAGTGTTATACGGTTTGTTGTTTGATTCAGGATGTTCCATTGATACATTGGCTTCCAAAGTTGTTTTGTTGGAGGGTATTCTTATGGGTGAAGATTGAGAGACGAGATCTTGATCGATTGTTGTTGTAGTCGAGCCCTGTACGTCTTCCATGCTATCCATAAAAGGGTCGGTATCCATGTCATCGTCATCATCCACAGGTTTCCCATCCCACATATCATCTTCTTCACTGTCGTCAATCGCCACTTCCCAAGGCATTGTATTCCGCACTGGCCATTGTTTCCCATCCAATAGTAGCTGCAGATCACCAGAAGGTGCACCTGAGCCATGCCGTAATACCAATACCAACCGCACCGTCAACTTTGTAGTATCTTGTAGGAGTTTCAAGTCATTCATGAGTGAGTCAGGGTGATGAAGAATCAAACTGTAACGAGAAGAAGAGACAGAATCAAAAGGATAGTACTTTACACATCGTAGACATAGTTGAGCAAATTGATTGTTCAAGGTAGGATTGTTGTCCGAATCCAAAAGTTGAAGAGTTAGGTTGGCAACTGTGTTGTTGTTATCTGCACCAATATCAATCACCAGTTGTTCACCTTTTGATGAGGCATGTGGAGAAGTCGGATGGGTTGTTGAAGAAGAAGAATAAGACGATGATAGATCCATAGTTGATAATCGTTTCGAGACATTGATGTGCGGTAAACGATGTCCTACAGAACCTGGTGAAGAGGGTCTGAATACCAGAGAGGAAGACATAAAATCATGCCTTCGTAAAGAGGATGGTAGGACAGGGTCTTGCGGCGGGTCCCATGATCGACTATGTGTTGATGGTGAGTGTAAAGAGACATGTCGTTGTATATTGATATTAGGTGATGCTGGTGTTGTCGTCAGAGTCGGATGAAGATCACTATCATCGCTAGTGTCGCTAGTATCACAGTGGTAGGTGATATCCAATGTTCGTGTCCGAGTATCATAGGTGTTGTGATCCAAGTTAATTCGCATATCTTGACGACTGATAAAAGGAGGTGTACGAGAAGATGATAAGGAGGTGAGAGAATCATTGATGATATAAGCTGCGTGCATTGATATTGATTCTGTCGATGCACCATTGTTGTTGACTGACCATTGGCAATATAATGTCACATGGGTTTGTTGACTAGGCTGATTGGCTGAATGATGTATATCAAGGAAGACCGCTTGTATAAAATCGTCTTGAGTAGTGGTGCCAATGTATCGCAATGAAGTAGGATGTTGGATTATTTGCTCGACCAGTGTCCGATTGTGGTGCCTATAGAGAACAAGATGATTCATTACTACATACACACTATCATAAAATCTATCGATCTGGTCCAGTCACTTACCCTAATTTCCATTCCTTGTCCATTTTTACATCACTGACCCTTGTATGTTTATCCAACCTTGTAATCACTTGTCTTTTTTCCACCATATGATTCACTACAAATAAAAGTATAATAATAATAATAATAAAGATCTTGTTAGGTTCATCCTTCCCATAGTTATCACATGACCTGTGATCCCTTCACTTTTTATATTTATCACTTACCACCTGGAGCACCATCAGTTTCCAATAAACTTCGCCAATCATGTAGTGACCAACTCGGCAAAGTCGATGAATCCGTCACTGTGTTTCCATTCTTGCCATTGTTCCAAACCACCTTGACAGTATTCTTATGTTTCCAAACTTGTACATTTAAAAGATGTGGATCTTTTATATTCAGCAATGTCCAATCGGTAATGGTGGTCAAGTGTTTGAATTGAGCAATACTCCCACGTAAGGATTGTTCAAATTGTTTCCGTTGGCTATGAGTAAAAAAAAAAAAAAAAAAAAAAAAAAAAAAAAAAAAAAAAAAAGAACTCCATTAGTATCTTAATTGTTCTATTCTTTGTTTCGAATGATTATAATTCCAATTACCTTTTTTGTATTGACATTTCGCAATGATAAAGACCAAAGTATACAATTTAACGACCAATGTTTACCACCAAGAGAAAAAGAAGTTTTATTTCTATGGGAAAAAAAAAAAAAAAAAAAAAGGAAGTGAAGAAGAGAGAGGGAAACATTTCTCTCAGCAAAGGCGTCAAAAGAGAAAAAATATTCAAATGCCGACGATTTCAACCAAAGCTGAAGATCAAGCAAAGTGTTCCCCGCTACCTTCAAAGGAGGATATGTATAGACAGACCATTCAATATCGATGTCTGTGATGCATATGAACGAATGTAAAACAATAAAGGAGACCCAATTGCTGACATGAAAGCACACTCCTTTTTTGATGAAAGGAACAGTGAGTTTGGGGTTTTCCTAATTAAGATTAGTGATGTAAGCGTTTTCAAACCCCACATACCCCAAAAGTACCTTGGAGCAAAAAAAATAAATAAAGGCATGATTCCTACCAGAACCAAGTGAATGGTTTTTTATTTTAAGCTATTAAAGTATTTATTAGATGTCTCTTGTAGTCGTTGAGCAGTACTCTTCAGCATTACGGCTTCATAATCGCCCAAAACTTCCAGCAAAGGAGTGCTGATGCATGACTCTACAAAAGAAGAGAGAAATGGTGAGAAGAAGAATAGTCATGCCCACCTCCATTTCTTACCTGGTAAAGAAGAACGAGGATGCTCAATTAAACCACCCGGGGCGGCAATAATAGCTTCACCTGGGAAGAATAAAAAGTACATTAACCTTAAGCATTCCACAAACAGTCCTGAATTCTTTTCTTTACCAGAGTAATTTTCGTTTCTAATGCAAGTTAAAAAAGCTTCGACTACAATCTTCATAGGTACCTTGGGGACTTTATCCATCACTTTCTTCCAATCTTTATCAGGAGACTTGATCATTTCAGTTTCTAAAAGCGGGATTTTAAATATCGGGATTTCAAAAATATTCATGCACATTTTTCGTTTTCTCTTCTTACCAGTCCAATAAGGGCACACTATAGGGATAACTTTTTTTAGTCAAACGAAAATAAAGCATCTCCTTAATAGAATTTACCAGTGTTTACTCGGATGTTCAAATGTTGCAAATGCTCCAAGCTTCTTGTCCAACCAATCACAGCATGCTTAGTGGCAGAATATGCACAGAGATTGCTTTTTATAATAATGAAGTTGAATGCCAGCTCGTATGATCACTGATAAAAAAAAATAGTTTTTCTTTCCTTACCACCCAAAACCCATGATCCCAGCAACCGATGCAGTATTAACAATGATACCACCTTTTCTTTTCATCATATGCATAATGGCTACTTTGTTACCTTTGATAACACCGCCCACATTGACATCATGGATCAGTCTTTCACTTTCATCTAGAAATACGAAAACATGTGAATACGGTGATGATCGCCCACTTTATATATATATATATATATTACCATCCATCGGATCGAGTAGGCCACTCGCATTGGTAGATATCCCAGCATTCAGAATAGCAATCTGTCCAAAATTATTCATTAAAAACGTATGCATCGAGGATATAAACTTACATCGACACCACCGAATTGAGATTCTGCCAACTGAAAGAGCTTTTTCAGGTCATCATATTTTCGTACATCGCAATATTGAAACGCCACTCTCTTTTCTCCGGCACTAATAAACAATATGAGACAAAAAAAAAAAATAAAGTACTCATCCCATTGACCTACCTTTTGTTGAGTACATCAACTGCTTGCTGACCTTCTTTTTCCAAGATATCACCAATAACCACCTTGGCGCCTCGAGCAATCAAGGCTTCGCAGACAGCAAACCCAATACCTCTGCTCCCACCTGTGACCACTGCCACCTTATCCTTCATCAATGCAATATCTTGATCCATTTCAGCTGTATAAAGAGATAGAGAGAAAAGTGAAAGAAAGAAAGACTCCTATATATAAAAATCATTTCGTCCTCTAACTTTATTATTAAGCTTTTATTGCCCAAAAAGATCTCGAAGCAGAGCTACGCACTTGTTTTTTTGTTTTTTTAGGAATAGTCATGCATGAATGTTCCAAAAAAAAAACATGCAGCATGATTTTTCAGATCCCGACAATATATCTTCTTACAAAGCCCATCTTCAGTCAATTGTCGTTGTTCCGGAAGATGATATCGCATCTTTTGACGAAAAGTATGGTCTTATAGAGTTTAAAGGTGGTCTGTATGTGGGAAAGGGAAGGTACCAAAAAAAAAGGCGATGTTTAAAATGTAAAATCCGGTCCTAACCTAAACATTCACTAAAGTCTAGGTCAAGCAACTCTGGTGCAACAATTTTTAAAATAGCATTAACTAATGACGAAGTATTCATGTTTTTTTATTATTTATTTTAAAGCAGGCTGGAATATATCAAAATAAGATGGTTGAAGGTAATAGACACTATTGAATGTGAGGGGGATAAAAGACTATATCAACAATGAAGACAAAGAGAAGGATAAAAAAAAAAATGATACATACAAACGAGAAAAGGGAAAGTAATATAATATAATATATATATATATATATATATATATACTAATAAAAGAGATGGACGGTGTGAGGGAAGGATATTACTAAAGGAAAGTTGATCCAGGAGTGATCGGCTTATTTCACATCATCTTGAGCCATTGCTTTCCGTTTACCTAAATAACAAAAAGAAGAATAGTGAGTTATATATATATATATAAAAGCAATCATCCCCAATGCAAAAACTTACGTTGATTAGGTGTGGTAGGCGTGGATGAATAAGAGTCGATCATTTGTGAAGCAGGTAGCATGGTGGCAGCAGGGATGACAGGTGTGTTGAGAGAGGCCGGGGTGTTTGAAGAAGGGTATGGTGAATTGTGTTGAGGGTATGGACTTTGTGGCATGTTTTGCTGCTGCATCTGTAAACGATGTTGTTGTTGTATTTGGAACATGTGTTGTTGTTGTTGTTGTTGTTGTTGTTGTACAAGTATGGCTTGTCGTTGTTGCGGGGTCATTGCATCAGGATTATTAGTGTTGATATTATTTGGGTGATTCGGTGGGATGCCATTATGCATCATCATGGGAGACGAAGTGGAGGATGGTGTGTTCATATCTTGAGATGTGGTGGGTATGGTTGCTGGTGTGGTGGGTATGGTTGCTGGTGTGGTAGAAGGTGTGGCTACAGTGGCGACTTTACTGTTTTTACGTGATGGAGGACCGGTACGTCGTTTTTTCGTTTGCTTTGGTTTCTTGGTTTCCTTTTTGGTAGTGATAGGTGAGTTGGTTGCCGTCTCTGCTTCCGCCTGTTTCGGTGTCCCTGCTTGAGGTCCTTCCATTGGTGAAGGTGATAATGCTTCCTCTATTAACATACAAACACACAATGAGTATACTTGTCAGACCGTTTTCCTCCTCTTTGTTACCTTTAATCCCATCCAAAGGCTGGTGCTGTGAATGTTCTGGTTGTTCATGATACGATGTATTGTTGAATAACGATACAAAGGCAGTTTCCCCATGTTTTGACATTGCATTTGACATCTATGTTATAAAAAGTATGAGATTTGACCATTCCATTCCATCATTCTTTTTTATTATTATTACCTTTAGTAAAGAATACACACGTTCAGGTAGCCCGCATTCATTCACAAGAGATTCCGGGACTTGCTTTCCAACTGGATATGGTTGTTGTTGCTGTGGTTGCTGTTTTCCTTTTTTCTTTGTCGTTGTGACAGGAGGAGTTGGAGGTGGTGCGGGAGTAACATCCATCACGCCATTTCTTGAGATGAATTCTTCCACATGATGACAAGTAAAGTTCCAATGTTGTATTTTCAAATTGCCTTGCACCAAATCCATTCGTAAAACAATCGAAGTACGGCCAGTCAGCACCACCATGGTATCATTGTCATAACGATAGATAAAGCTGGATACAGGACATTCCACCATCATGCCTTGAGGAAGAATATATTCCATTGTTTGGTCCATTGTTAACTTGATCGAGGTCACTTGACATTCATATTGTGTATGAAAAAATCTGGCCACCAACGACTGACAGATTTCTGTAATACCAAATGTAAAGATTAAAAAGTGTTAGTTTCTCCTGTTACCCTTGTATATTCCATTATCCATCTTTACCAAATTGTTCTTGTTCTTTTGTCATTGTATTCCATACGCCGAATTGTAATTTTGAATCTTGAGCAAAAAAGTCCTGCACAAATCCATCCCAAAAGGATCGATGAGATGCCTACATGACCATAAATAAATAAATAAATAAATAACAATGTGAGATATGTGTAAGTCGATTTGATATCTTACCCTTTTTCCAGGTGTCAAAAAGTCCCCTAGTTGTAATAATCGAAGTACGGCTTGACCAGTAGGAGGACCTGAGGGATGAGGACCGGTTACGTGATGACCATTAGGAAGACCATTCAGATGACTATTAGGATGTCCACTAGAAATAGTTCAGATGGAAGATGGGAGAGTTAGTTTACCTTGTAGAATAAAACAAAAGTAGTGATGTCGTTTTGTATGTAAAACTTACTTTGGTAGACCTTTAATGAGTCCTTGTTGTCTAATATCACGTATACCAAGTGGAGTAGGAGATTGATGAGGTAAACTAGATAATGATGGATGAGGTTGAGCTGCTGGAGTGGACATGGTTACGGCTGTTGTTGGAGTACCATTATTCATAGAAAACGGTTGTTGTTGCTGTTGTTGCTGTTGTTGTTGCTGCATTTGTTGTTGTAAGTGCATTTGCTGTTGTAACTGTTGTTGTTGTTGTTGTTGTTGTTGTTGTTGTTGTTGTAATTGTGGGTTTTGAGGCTGTTGATGCATAGCTGGGTGTGGATGTGATTGTGATGGTTGTTGCTGAAGATGTTGGTTTTGCAAATGAAGTTGTTGCTGTTGTAAAGGTGATGGGTGTTGAAGCACCTGAGTAGGCTGTTGCTGAAGTTGTTGATGGAGTTGTTCTGCTTGCCATTTTTGTTGTAAGAATTGGAATTGTCTTTGTCGAAGAAGCTGTTGCTGATAGGGATCACCTAAACCAGACATGTGTGGAGCACCCGTTGTTGTCACCGCCGCCATTGCTGATCTTTGTTGAAGAGTGGGTGGGGTTGACATTGATAGTAGCAAAACAATCGACTATATGAGGTATAGCTAACAACTATGGAGATAATAGAATGTGTAAAGTATATATAAAATATGGGATGTTTATATATGAATGATATGAAAAAAAAAAAAAAAAAAAAAAAAAAAAAAAAAAAAAAAGAAAAGGTGGAGAGAGGGAGTGGAAATGACAAAAGCCTTTATTTTATCTGCGGCCGGGATTTCAAAAAAAGAGTCGTCACCGGGTAGTGCATGATAGAGCTTTCATTGTGTAAAAATCATGTCTTCTTTTTGTTCCTGATAACTTACTTGGAAACATGAATACGTATAACGCTGGACACTCTACATATAAAGCTAATAGTAAGTATAAATGACTATTATTATTATTATTATTATTATTATTATCATATAATGTTGTCCTACTGACCGAATCTTGCTTTTCTTTTTAACATAGATCAACTGGCCTCCGTTACTCACTTACGTTGTACCTTTTGTGATATGGTAAGCAACTGAAACTTTTTAGTCTAGAAAAAAACTAATCAAGAACTTACTTTTTTTTTCTCTGAATCATGAATAGGACAAGCCCTTGGATGCTTTCTCGAAAACACAAATCATGAAAGGAACCTTTAACCGTAAGTGATTATAAACAGTAACAATAACGTGATTAACTTTGATAATCTTACCCCCTCCCTGTTGATCATAGCCCATGCTCCCCCTAGTGTCAATGCTCAAAAGAAGCATGTATCTTGCAAGGCTTGTACTCTTGGATCCAACAAATCAATGCGGTGTATGACTTGTGCCAAACATATGCCTTTGGAACAGTTTGCCAAGGTAATAAGTACATGTTTGGGTTGACAACATTTCCCTTGAAGCTTACTGTTTTATTGTCATTGTTACTATCATTCTCTAGTCCCAGCGAAAACATGCTGATCGTGCTCGGTGTCTCAAGTGTATGAAGAAACGCGAAGAGGAAGATGTTTGGGCATCTGAATCTGATTCGGACGACTCGGATAATGGCAAGGGCAAATGGGATGACTTCCTTTAATTCAACTACCCTTTATATATATATATATATATATATATATATATATCCGTATATTTTTGCTTTTTATTTTTTATTTTTATATATACACTACTTACCCTTACGTATTGAAATCTTGAAATAAAAACTCATTTTAGTTATGTCTTCTTTTATCGATTATAATACATAGTGACAATTGGGTAGTGATGTCTGTTACTTGATACGTTTGGAACTTGGCGGGTGATGAAAAAATGACAGGCCTAAATCAGGGGATACAAAGCAGTAATGATGAATGTTGCAGTAATAGATTGTTTTTGTTTTTTATTAAAGAGTGATACATTATATAAACCAAATATTACAAATGACTATACTATCTATGTCTATTAATGATCGAATCCAGTAAAAATGGTGGCACCACTACAAGGTTCAGTGGGGAAAATGGCATCATCCAATTGGTCTTGTCCAAGATCAGGGAATTTCTTGTTGTAGTAGTTTTCTTTAACGGCTTGAATCAACGTAGGGACGTTTTCAGATGTTGTCAAAAACACGGCAGCACCACCCCATCTACAAAAGGAAAGAAAAAAGAGAGAAGGTTAGCAATGTTCAGTGGAATACAAGAAGATCCACTTACCCAGCACCAGTCAAGCGGGCACCAAAAGCACCATTTTCTCGAGCAATAGTACACACTTGATCCAATTCAGGGCAAGAGCAATCGAATTCGGTATCACAAGAAGCATGAGAAGCATTCATGATATCACCTAAACGAGTCAATACATCCGCCTTGTTGTTTTGTTGTTCTTGTTCGCAAATCTTGGCAAATTGGTACACGCGTCTGGCTTCGGTAAGAACATGGACGGCACGTTGATAGAGTTTGAAGACATCGGCCTGGACAGGGAATCGAGTCATATAAGTTTCCACCACTTTAGTTTCAGGCATACCCGCCGCATCAGCCATTTCTTGCACAGTGTATCCAGAGGTGTTGGTCAGATATTGATCAACCAAAGTGAGCATTTCCGTCAATTGAGTTTCATCATCCAATGTCTTGTCTTTAAAGTATTCATCCATCACTTGTTTGTAAGTATCCAATTCATCAGGTGATTTCTTGGTTGTGTTGTTACCACCGCTGTTGAAGAAGAGAGCATGAGCCAAGACACGAGCACCCATCTTGGTTTCCACTACACGGAGATTGTAATGTTTAGGACCCGAAGTAAACTTGTCGGCTGTGACCAGAGTATGAGCAATTACAAAAGACGCAGCAGGAGGTAATTGGACAGGACAAGTCTTGAGTTTAGGGACAAATTCGACACGGAGAGCAAAGTTCTTTTGAGAAAAGACCGAGGCAGCTTGATCCATACCACCCGAATTGACACCAACATTTCGTTCGGCGACTATAGCAATTTCAGTCAGTTCTTGTTTTGACAGACCTAATTTGTTAGCAGTGATCACAGCCAAGGCAGAGGAGCATACAAAGGCAGCAGATGATGATAATCCAGATCCAGCAGGAACAGTACCATCCACCAAGATATCCATACCCTTGGGAATCACCTTTTCTTTGGCACATTCAAGCATACCCTATTATATAAAGATATAAAAGTCAAATTGTTGTGAATACGACCCTCCCCATGGTTTATCATACATTTATTTACCTTGTAACCGCACTTGAAGTAGTTAGACCATTCCAAAGAAGAAGCATCAATAGTAACAACCTTTTCTTCACCTTCATAATTAAAAGCACGTTGAGGATATTTCGAATTGACATTGGTAATGCACACTTTAGTAGTATCCGTTCGAATAGCAACTGCTTGCACCACATCACGTTCAATAGCCATAGGAAGGACACCATAACCACTGTAATCGATATGTTCACCAATAAGATTCACACGGCCAGGTGAGCGAACAATAAAGTCAGGAGCACGACCATATGTTTGCTTGAATGTTTCAATCAACTTGTTATATCGTACACTATGTTATTACAATAAAGGAAGAGGTGAGTGATCATAAGCATCGTTTTACTTTTTTTTTTTTTTTTGACCTTTACCCTTGTTTAGCAACACTAGCAGCAGTGTAGATGGCATCTAGAGATTCAACAGTAGGTACAGACATGAAGAGTAGTAATAAAGTAGAGACGGAGGCGGGAGAATGAGGGAAAAGTAAAAGAAAGAAAATTGGTTAAATAGAAAAAACATGGAGTTAAATACCGCCCCGCTTGGATAATGTAAGCGAGTTTCTTCCGCGGGTTGATTCCCCTGGACAAGGGAAAAATGGGCCTCCAATCAGAATCAAGTGGGAATTCAAAAAGTCAAGGTGGGATGACTTGGAATTTTTTCTTCCCTTCTCAACAATCGGCATTTAAACTCACTTTTTACCTTTTTCTCTTTTTTTCTCTTCTTTTATTTCTTCTTTTCTCTCTCTTTTTTATCCCACCCACTTTTACTTTTTTTTTTTAATTTTTATATTGAACTTTTAACCTACTTGAAACACAATCACTTTTTATCCATCTCTTTGATTCTCTTGGACATATCAACGTCTCATGTCTTCACCCTTACAACGCTATACGTCTCCTGGTAAGTTTGTCAATGGCATTATCAATGTCTCAAGGTGTCTTCCATGTATACTCACTTTTTTGACCATTCTTTGTTATTATAGATTATCGGCAGACTCCTGGCACTGTAGCTATCTCACCCACCTGGACTATACAAAGACAAGAAGAAGGTAAAAGTCTCAAGACACACACACACACAAAAAAGGCAAAAAGGGTCCGACCCAAAGAATAACCTATCGCTCATCCACTTTTTTTGTTTGTTTGTTACAAACTTGGCTTATCTTATTTAGACACAAGTATGAATTATAGGGTACACCAAGATTATCATGTGGCACCAAAGAAATACATTGCCCCCAACTCTCTTCTCAACCGTGCGGTCATACCATCCAAACGGGCAGCACAGAATCGAGCAGCACAAAAGGCGTTTCGACAACGACGGGATCAGTATGTCAAGGACCTTGAAAAAAAATCCAAGGAAATGGACCAATGGAAGGAAGAAACGGAATTGATCAAGATTGAAAATGGACAACTCAAGGAATTGGTTCATCAACTCCAATCACGTATCTCTTCTTTAACTGGTGAACCACAACAACCTGTCATGCCATCACCTAGATCTCCAGTTTTACCTGTCATACCTCAACCTTTATCACCGATCACTCCACTCGATTATTCATCCAGTATACAATCACCACCATCCTATTCTACTATTCCATTACGATCTCATTCTTTTGTCCCGGATACAGACTCATTGATACCCTCTCCACCTTCTTCCTTGTCATCCTCATCCTCTTCATCCTCATCCTCATCCTCAACATATTGCATTCCCAACACTATATCCTATTCAATTTCAATAGTAGCTGATGCTGGTCACACTGCTGGTCAAACTCACTCTGGCACCACCACCAATATAACACCACTTCTTGTGAATGGGCAGGCTCAGATGTTTGATTTGGATCCTTTTTGTGATAATGACTATGGGTTTCCAAGAATGGATGATCAGCTGGACTTTATGGGTCATTCCTCAATCTCTAACAATAACAACAACAACAGTGGTCAGGTCCTGGATGATCTATTTACCATGTTACAAACTCGCCAACGACCTCAACTACCTTTACAACCACCAACTGGTTCTCCTTTTTACATGATGAACATGCCTGGACAATCTTGATAAACCTAGTGTAGTTTTTGTTTATTACGATAGTTTAGCTTAGTCTTTGATTATGTATTATTATGTATATATGAATAAAAAATGATAATGTGAATTGTCGGTGTTTAAAACCTGATTAGGAAACTTAATGTCACTCAATCCAGTGCGTGTTTTGCTGTGGGGGAATATAATTATCAGGTGGACCCTTATCTATCATTGGTAGTCTTGGTCATTTATTAATGAATGACGAACCCTGAATGATCCTTAGATAATGAAAGGAATCTAAAATAATATACTTAATTGTCATGCACTCTTTCGGGCAAGTAATCACCTTTTCATGCGATTGATAGTATGCTAATCCCATCTTCTTCCATGGTATTTTGGGTACAAAACAAGTTCAGTGCATAGAGTGGTAGTACAGCCACGTTCTATATCTTTCAAATGGTATGTTCCTCGGGGCAATAAACATAACACTATATGGTCTTTCCTCGGGCGACAGGGTCAATCTTACCACTGATTTTCCAAAACTCCAACCGTATCAGGTAATTATCATATGAGATCATCTATCTCTATCACACCATGGGCGGAAATGTCGGAAGATCATGATTATAAGCCAAGGTACGTAATCATAACTATCTCAAACAAAAAAAAAAAAAAAAAAAAAAAAAAAAAAAAGGAAAGGCAGGGAACCTCCTTTTTTTCACACACTTTTTTTGTCTATTACTAAGAGACCCTGTGAAATAAAGATAAGGGTCATCCTTTCCATGGAACCATCCACGGTGTAATTATCTTTATTAATTAGTCAAATGAAAGGGGACAAGCTTTATCTCTGTAAGACAAAAAGAGAAGATCATCACTTGAATGGACACTTTTTATCAAAAGGTCTTGCCCCCGTTTTTTTATTTTTTTTTATTTTTTATTTTTATTTTTATTCGAAGTAACCTAACGTGATAAAGTTTTGAGTTTGTGATCACATAATGGATTACGTATCGTTTGTATTCTCGTAATGAGCATTAATCATGGATGTATTGTTAAACTCCGCCATTTATGCAAATAACGTGTTTTAAATCCCGCTTTCCCCTTTTTCCCCTATGTGCCCAATATTACCACATATGACACAACCCCCAATATATATACAACAATGTTTTATACCCCCCCCCACAATACACACATATATACACGACAATGTTTTGAAGTCTGGTACAAAATGCAAAGTTAATTTTTATTATAGAGTGACCATGTAAAGTTTTAATACATCAAACAACCCACAATTAAAACAAAAGAAGTAATGATATACAAATAAACCTATACTATCACTATTCTATTTAAAAGCAATGTTGTCGGATCTATTTCTTTAAGCTTCCCAAGAAGAAGGAGCGGCAGCAGCAGCATCATCGGCCCAGTCAGAAGAAGCAGTTTGAGCGTTCCAGTCAGCAGCAGCGGCAATACCAGCAACACCTTCAGCAGCGGAACCTTCAACACCCCATTCAGTATTGCCGAGTTCGGCGTTGAATTCACCATTGTCATCACCGAAAGGAGCAGCTTCTTGATCCTTTTGTTCTTCTTCGGGATCACGGAAGAAGAACATATCGACCATAACATCCCAAGCTTGAGCATAGTCGAGAGAGCCACGGAGACGGAGGACGGCACGGGCCAACAACCAGTAGATCAAACCGAGAGCATGCTTACCCTTGTTGTTGGTAGGGATGACGACATCAACGTATTGCAAGAGAGAGTCGGTATCAGCCAAAGAGATGACAGGGATGTTGACATAAGAGGCTTCCTTGATGGCTTGGAAATCGGTACGAGGGTCAGTGCAGATCACCAAACGGGGTTCACGGAAAGAGCGGGTGATGTAATTGGTGAAGGTACCAGGAGTGAATCGACCGACGATGGCTTCGGCACCAATGTACTTGGCAAACTTCAAGGCAGCACGGTGACCATAGGGACGAGCAGAGATCACGACGATATCCTTGGGGTTTTCAATGGCAGCAATGACACGAGCAGCAAAGATGAGCTTTTCCCAGGTCTTACCGAGGTTGATCAAGTTGACACCTATATGAGATTACAAGCATGTTAGTTCATTATCCTTCGCCCACCTTTTTTTTTTTTTTTTGGTTTGATTTACCATCAGCACGACGCTTGTAGACGTAAGGAGTCATACGGGTGTTGACGTTCTTGGCACCAATGTGACATTGAGCGCTCAACAAGAGTTGCAAGTCTTCTTCGGTAATGTTCAAGGCTATAAATACAAAGATCAAATCAAAGCAGTGGTTAGACATGCAGCTTATATGATGGTGTATTCTCTTTTAATCCTTACCGGCAGGGACACGAGACATGGTTAGATTCTACTACTACAAATTAAAATAAAAAAACAAGTAACAATCAGTATCCAATGATTCCCAATCCCACCCATACCCATTCCATCCATTCATCCATCCAAACGATCATTTCATGTCGATATCCAATCTACAATCCATCCATCTATCCATCCAATCTATATCATCCACTTTTTTTTTTTTCCTTTTCATTTTACAATCTACTTACAACGACGAGGTGAGGTTTAAAGGGAAAGAAAGAAAAAAAAAAGAAGGCGAGCCATACGACCTAGAAAAGGTCATGCGAGATTTAAATCGCCGATTAAACCACACACACACTACCCAATGGACCACAGTGAAATAAACATCAAGGCATACATAGTTGAGGTCAATAGTATATTCTTTATTTAAAGGAGAATAAAATGTTACAATGAGATGTGGGGGAGATGTTAAAAACAAGAGATAAAAGATCCATCAAGACCACAAGTTTAGAATCTAAGCTTGCTGAAGAACCACTTGTTCTTACCAGTTTGGTAACGTTCTTGGAACAACTTCTTGATGACCTAGAGAGAGAGTTAAGTTAGCACACCATCTCTTTTAACAATGCACCTGTCAAATCACTTTTCAATTCCCGACTTACCTTCTTGGCTTCATCACGTTGAGTGGGTTCCTTGAAAGTATCAGCAGAGATAGTACCCTTGATTTGTTCCAATTCCAAAGCATAACTGAAAAACAAAAGAGTTAGATATATCTGGTTATTGATCATGTTACTTACCGAGTGGGCATCATGTGGTTGTAGTTCACGATCTTGATGAAAGGCTTGACCTTGGAGCGCTTGGCGATCTTCTTCTTACCCATGGAGCGGGTCACCTTCAAAGGAGAGCGTTCGACACCAGCAACAACGGCATAACCATAAGGTCTGTCCTTGGTACCTTCGTCGTGGTCTAGTATTAACAAAAAAAAAAAAAAAAAAAAAAAAAAAAAAAAAAAAAAGTTAGTGGATTGTCCTTTTTTCTGAATGGGATTTGCATAAAAATACATACTACGGACGACAACAGCCTTCTTGCCGGCATAACGACCTTGCAAAACAACGACAACCTACACACATATATATGTATATATATAAAAACATGTTAGTTTTTAGTCAATGTCCAATCATTATCGTGCATTCGTGAATTAGCATTAGGTTCAAATGTGTCAGTCGTATCGAATTGCCGCTATATCCATCCATCCATCCATCCGTTTTTTTTTTTTTTTTTTTTTGTATATCCGATGATGATTCGTTCCTAATGCTGTCATGTTGAATAATGGTATCGATACGTACTTTACCAGCCTTGATGAATTTGACCATTGGATTAAAGTGTTTAAAGAGGAGGGAAAAAAAGGAAATTGATGTCAGAACCACAAAAATCTTTTGAACCACCCCGTTCCAAATATTTAAAGCGCCGAATAAAAGTACGACTATGCAAATCTTATTATAATGCAAGAAGCTGATATACTTTATCTGGCATCAGTATGGCTATTCCATTGATACAAGTATATTAAAAAAAAAGATATTGGTTCCTTTGCACAAAGATAACCAGTCTTCTTTCAAGAAAGGGGGTGATCTCCTTGAAAGGGTATTCTTTTCCTTTTATTATGGATGATACCTTTGCAAATCGAGGTACAGGATTATAACCCCACTTTTTGCATAATCGACCCATCCCATGGAATGACCCTATATGAAACTGGTAATGTACTACCAAACATGTGTTTGGTTTACATTATGATCGAAACAACATTTTATCACACCTTACTCACATGACACACTAAACCGTATTACACCCATGATGGCATCGGGAACGCAATTCTATTTCTCATATATTCAAATCCCGGTTCATACGAAATGTTCATTGGGCGGTGTACGCTGCATGGTAATATCTGCTCTCTATATGCATGGTAAAACATAAAAAATCGCAATGTATTTCGGTTGAGGATCCTCGGTTTCTTTTTTATCATATTGACCGGAATATCCCTTTTTTATTTTTCAACTCCCGATTTATTTAAAGAGCCGCCTTTTTCATCTTTTCTTTTTCCTTTCTCTTCTTTATACTTTAATGTCACAATCATCTTGGACTATCTATCTTTTATTTGTTGTCTTCACCATCACTCTGGTAAAATAAATAGCTCAATATGAATAGCTTGGCTTGATGACTAACTTTACTTTTTTATTACATTATATATTAATCAATGGTAGGGGGCTGTCCAATACGGGTATCACACAGGTGAATTGAATACTCCTCAAGAAGCCATCTCGAAATGCCGACTAGGCAAGAATGAACTGACGCTATTATCCTTACCTTCCTGTCTTCCCATGACCGATGCGCTGTATTCTTTAGTGGTGGCTATGTTACTGGCGGGTGGATTACTAGGTGCAATTTCGGCCTCTTACTTTAGCGACAAATATGGCCGCCGACGTACACTCGTCCTGACTAATGGCCTCCTTGGTGTGGGCTCACTCATCATGACGCTATCTCCCAACATTAGTCTACTCATGGTAGGTCGATTCCTGGCAGGCATGGGTGGTGGGGTGGTGACGGTGGTAGTACCTGCTTATATTGCCGAATGCGTACCCAAATCCAGTCGTGGCTTCTTTGGTACCCTCAACCAATTGGCGATCGTCACCGGTATCATGGTATCTCAACTCATTGGTATGACTGTCGCATGGCGATACATCCTTCTCGTCGGTGTCGGGCTCGCGGCTTTGCAATTGGTGTTATTGCCTTTTTGTGTGGAATCTCCTCGGTATCTTGCTGTCGTGAACAATGCATCTCCTTCTTTGGCGAAGCAGTCTCTTTTAAAGTTACGGGGTCCTCCTTTGGATGCAGTGGAGGGTGAAATCGAAGAATGGCAAAGGGAATCTACTGGGCCTTCTTCTTCTTCTCCTTTGATCTCTCGGGAGGTGACATTACGACGCTTCTTGACTGGTCAACAGTATCGCCATCCTCTGTTTTTGATTCTCTTAATCCAACTCTCTCAACAATTCTCGGGAATCAATGCTGTGATCTTTTATTCGACGTCGATCATGTCCACTGTCTTCCCCGACTCATCAGGTAAAGAAAGACTTCCTTAATAAATTAATCCTCATATTTACCCCACCTTCTCTCTTTATTTATATAATTAGATCGTATTACTGTGTTTATTTCTATTGTTAATCTGTTAATGACAGTGGTATCTGCTTATCTGATGGATCGATCTGGCCGACGTACTCTCTTCCTTGTCTCTTCATCTGCCATGGCTTGTAGTAGTCTTTTACTAGGATGGAGTATTCAAACAGGGCATAATCAGTCATCGGCGGTGGCTATTGTATCCTTTGTGGCAGCATTTGCTATTGGTTTAGGTCCCATTCCCTTTTTGATTATTCCTGAATTGGTGGACACTTCGGCGGTGGCCAGTGCTGGCTCGGTGGGTTTGGCATCTAATATGTTGATGAACTTTACGGTATCGGCAGGCTTTATGGGATTACGCGAAACAATCGGTCAAGGTCAAGTGTTTTATGTGTTTGCTGTTATCTTACTGGTCTGTAGTCTACTTGGATGGATTTACTTGCCAGAAACAAAGAATAAAAGTGCGGATGAAATTGTCCAGTCAAGGTGGGCTGTCGATCGGGGGTCCCTTTGGAAAAGGAAACAACCTAGTTATAGTCCACTTTAAACTAGTATTACTTGATCTTTTTTTATATATAGATATACTTAATAATAAAGAAATACCCGTGCATTTTATAACATATATCTTGTAATGAAAAAGTATAACTGATGTACCAAGCCAAAGCCGGAGTTACAATTGCATGAAAGTGAGGCTTGTCGAAGATGAAAACTACTATATAAAGCGAGAAATCAAACAAGATAAAACAGATACTTGCCCCTCTTCTTCTTATTCTTTTAGTTTTTATCTTTTTTTTTTTTTTTTTTTTTTTTTTTTACTCCTTCACACTTAACATCTCATCTGATGCCTCTACTTACTGAACACGACCAACAATTAATAATGGACGAGGACGAATGGATTGCTCAGGAACTAATACGAATCAAAGAAAACCAGGTACCTCGTCATTGCTTGGATTACGAAGCATTGATTGAACTAATTGAAGAATTAAGCCGTACTCCACCGCCTCCTCCTCTTGATCGGGCATTCATTTCTTTATGGCATTATTGTCGAGATGCCTCCTTTGCACCCCACCATCCTTCTCCTGCACGTGTCCTCGTCGGCCTTGAACACATCTTTTTCGCCAACCATGTTGACTATACTCAACAACACACCATTCAGAAACAGCTGAGCACGCTTCTCACCATTCCAACCCCGACCGCAGCGTTTACATGCTGGGCCGCTTGGCAGGTGATCCACCAATGGCTCCATTCGCTTTGTAAATCCCACGATCTCGGTGATTGGTACAGTTTACTTGCTGCGGGAATTCATGCTCTTCATCTCGCTCGATCTCATCATGGTCCTCTTTCTTGAATTAAAAGGAAAAAAGAAGTAAAGTAGAATAAAAAAAAAAAGTCCTTTTCCGGGTGACATTGCCTTTCTTGATAAATCCTTGTTTTTGGAAAAGAGTGAGGCTTCTTCAACTGGAGCTAGTGTTTTAAATTTTTGTACAACCCAGGTAGTTTATCGCAGGGATCCCATCTTGAGTAATGCCCTGGTTGGGAAGCGGGGATTGCAAAATTAGTTCATGCACTTTTGCTTGAAACTTCAAGCGCCGGCGGGATTTAAAAAATATACGTACTTTGTAATCGTTCTTTTCTTTTCTTTTTTTTTTTTTTTTTTTTTTTTTTTTCGCCTTGCCTCTTTCTTTTCCACTTTCACTTTTTACATTCACCAAACTAAATGACTAAAGGTAGTATTTCCTTTTGTTTTTACTTTACTAACTTTGTTTAACAATCAAAGTGTTATCTTGATGGGTGGAAGATCATTGGCCGACTTTACCAAGAATCAGTAAACCCCTTGGTGACGACGAATTCAGCAACGAGCACGATTCGTCAACTAAATCAGCAAAACAACATTACCATATTTACAATTAGCTCAAGTACAAACGAAGAATGTTGTTTGCCTTTATGGACAATTGATACATATATTCTTGGTATGCTACACCTCTCACCTACAACCGATAGCGACAGTGTATTTTATCTCAATCCCCATAATACAACCAAGTCCTTGGATCTAGGAACAGTAATACCTTCTCTTTCGACACACAGCAACTTTATGGACCTTGTATTGCCAAATACGACACTACAGGATATCAAGTCATTCTGATTCAGGAACAACAACAACAACTACTACTCCTCTGTTGGCATTCTACCTCAAGGTGACTTGGATTCACCCTGAAACGAAAAAAAAAAAAGGAGGGGGTAGGTCAAAGGAGGAAAGTAGGCTTGGGGATATAAGGAGGAATCGTATGGCCAATAACCAAATACCGATTGGATGAATTCGTCTCCTTGCATGATGGACACGGACATGATCCCTTTCTAGATCGACAATGGCATAAGACTAACACATTTTTTTTTATTCCCTTGCATACATAGGACTCCGACAAAAGAGTGATGATGGTGGTGGTGACAATCTCTCTCTTTTTTCCTTAAACACAGGTCGTCTGCTGTTTAGTATAGTGAACTCTAATAATAGTTTATATTAAAAATAAAATAAAAACCTACTTGTCGTCATCCTTTTGTTATTTTTTATAGATAGTATAGCCGTTCACATTGATAGTTGTTTGAAGGAGTGACCGAGGGGTGGTGTGGATTCGGTGGAACCGGGATAATAGTCATCTCGGGACCCATTTAAGGAAGTCATGGGCGTGGTATTAGGTTTGTGGAGGTTGAACTGATGAAGGTGTCATTGTTACCCTTTGCAATCATCATCATCATCTACCTCCCCTTGTCAAGTCATAACCCCGTTCTTTCTGACACAATGTCGACCGAGGTGGCAAGCATGAAAAAAAAAAAAGGAGACTCGAACAAAGGGACGGGATTTAAAAAAATCTTGGTACTGTAGAACGGCCGTCTTTCCCCTTTTTCATTTCATCATCAGCTGACGTTTTTTCTTTTTTAATCTTTTAGACATAAAAAGGATCTCCTCTTTTTTTTTTTCTTCTTTTTCTTTTCTGCCTCTTTCAACCTCCTTTTTAATCACCTTTTTCTTTCCTTTTCCCTTACATTTCCCTTCCCTTTCCCTACCGTTTTTATACCCTATAAAAGCATTATCATTATTTCTCCACTTTTTTTTTTTCCTTCTCTTTCTATTATCCATCCATTCCCCACTTATCATGGCAACTGTCATTCCTAACAACAACAACAACAGAGAAGAACCTGTCCGTAAACGAACAAGGGCAACAGCAGAACAACTCGCCGTATTGGAAGATATGTTTGCTGTGAATGTTAGTCCCAACAGCAAAGTACGCAAGCAATTGGCCGATCAGCTCAAAATGACAGATCGATCCATCCAAATTTGGTTCCAGAATCGTCGCGCCAAAGTCAAACATATGCAAAAAAGGGCACAGTTGCAAATGCATCAAGCGAATATGCGGGCTCAACTTTACCATTACCAACAACAACATTACTACTTGCAACAACAGTATGCACCACACCAAAGAGCTCATAGCTTGGATTCTTATAATCATCATCGATCTACTACAAACTCGACCACTACTACCACTACTACTACTACTTCTAATGGATTCATGGATCAGCAACAACGACAAAGTGTACCTCCTTCTTTATTTTCATATGCCGACATCATTGATTCAAATCCCGACAATTGGTCTCCTGGTAAGAAAAAAAAAAAGTTAAAAAGAGAAAATTGAACGTAGTCCCGCTTACTCTCTCTCTCTCTCTCTCTTTTTTTTTTCTTCTTTCTCTAGCATCCACCACCATTGACCCAACTCACCTGATTGCAGGCTCACCTAATCTGGGACTCAGTATCACGTCACTCACGATCGGACGCTGGCACCGATTAAAAATGCAACCTAAAGATCTCACCTGCGCCTATCAACCTGATCACAAAGTACTCTGTTGGCATATAGTGGATGGCCAACATCATTTCAAGATGGAAATACCTGTGGCCAACATTCAACAATTAACATACACTTCACTTGTGGAACAAGACGGCTTGATGGGTGAACTGTTACTGGATCTCTTGCAACCTCCTTTATTCTACATGAAACATCAACAAGACTGGATTTCGTGTATTGATTTTACGGAACACCGACAAGCATCACAGGTATTGCAACATACTCTGAAAGGGATCGGAATGACACTTTGGCAAGAATTGACGACAATAATGACCAGTTGCCCTGAAACTCAACGTTGGATCAAAATGACATCTTCTCCTACCAGCAGTAACAGTAGTGTCGCTTCTGATGGCATGACGGATTTATTCTCTACCAACATCAGCATGGATGATTACCAACAACTATCAACACAGATCTCATCATCATCCACTGGTTATAATTTATCAGCGTCTTTAACGGGATCCACCTTACCCAAATGTGATGATCCATTTACAACTCAGGATGACTTTTTGATCGATCCTTTTTTACTGGATCCTTCTCTATGGACGTCTAATGGTTTTATAATTTCTTAATGATATGTATTACACACCTTCTAGCATCCCTTCTTTCCTCATTCTTTTGCATTTACATTCTCCCCCTCTCCCTCTTCTCCTTTGTTTGATGATTAGCTTATCCTCTTTCCCCCCCCCCCATCCATTACCCTTTTTTACCCCCCTCCCTATTCCATATCATGTACTATAGTTTGTCCATTTTTTTTATATATATATGTTTGATATTGATAATAAAAAAACAACAACATTTATCTTCCTTTTGTCTATAGTAAATATCTTGTACCAAATTCTTTTTCATTAGGAAACCAATTCTACCCTTTCACCAAATACTAATTTTAAGAAATCCGAGTTTTGGGGTTGTATTAAGAATAATTTTATTGATCACACACACATACACATGTATATATATCTAAAGGGGAATCTATTCTACAAATACTATATATACAATCATACATACCAATACAAATCAGGAGTGAAATGTCTTGCCAAGGAGAGGTTCTCGAGTAAGGTCGTCCAAATTGTGTGTCACCAATATAAAAACATAACATCAATTATTAGTGATTACATATCGACGTGATCAATGTAGTCGATTTCTATTACCTCCAAGAGATGACACCAAAAAGCAAGGCAAATATTTAAAACCCGAAAACGATCTACATCCCGAATCGAGTAAAAATGATCATGTATCCGTCCACCATTTACACATCATAGTACTCAAGATATGTAAAGTATCCCTATCCACATTTGACATAATTTTTAAAAGAGTATATTGACTTTATTGATTTCAGTAAAGAGGTAACAAGTATAAAATAAAACAACAGCACCACTATAACTACTATATCACTATATATACACTAAATAATAACTAGTAAAACTACCGAGGATATTCGTTTTTTTTTAATCATACTTGACAGGTTCCGCATTCTTGTTAAAAGCATTCAAGATGTTTTGACGTACAGTAAAGTCATCCAATTTGGCAGGTGTCACGGTGTTCGATTTAATGATCTTGTCCAAGCGAGCCTTTTCCTTTTCAATAAACGCATCACCACCATCGACGACCTTTTCCATCAACTTTGCGTAATACTTGGCATAGCGAGAGTTTTCCAAGGCAGCAGCGGCTTCAGTAGCCTTGATATGAATTTCTTTTTTAGCTTCAGCACCAGTCGCCTTCACAAAGTTCAAAGCCAATTGATCCAATTGAGCAATACGACCAGCCACCGCATCCAATCCACCACCGACCACGCGACGAGTATTACAATGTTGGTTCAAGAATTCCAAAAAGCCAGCTTCGTTACGAGTGCCGTCATAAGGAATAGGTTCACCACCATTAGCAGGGAAGAATTTGATGGTAGGGAATCCAGAGATGTCATATTCGGTTCCGATAGCACGTTCCACATCGGCATCAATTTTGGCCACCTGACAGGAAGGTTCGTTGGCAAAAGCCGTGGCAACCTTTTCATAGATCGGAGCCAAGTTCTTGCAATGACCGCACCAGCTAGCGTAGAATTCCACCAGAGTACCCGTTTTTACGTCATCCACCACATTATGGAAATTGGCCGTGTTGAGGACGACCACATCGGATTTGGTGGATCGAATACGAGGACGGATCCCAGAATGTTCCCGGACGAATGTTGATAACGAGTCCAAATCACGACCCCCCTTGTAATCTTCCACACCTTCTTTGCTTGTCACACCTTTGGGGAACCATTTGAGAGTAGGGAAACCTTGTACATCAAATGCACCGCCGAGATCTCGATGTTCATCCGCATCCACCTTGGCAATAATCACATCGTCACTATGAGCAAAGGCATCACCCAAGTCACTGTAGATGGGAGCCAAGTTTTTACAATGACCACACCAGGGGGCATAGAATTCCACCAGAGCAGGTCGACTACCATCGATTACCGTCTTAAAGTTGGATTGCGTCAACACATACACATTGCCGTCCTTGATAATACCACCACCGTTACCGCCAGTCACTGCTGTCTTGTCTCGTACGTACGCCAATAAATCATCCACCGTGTTGATTTCCTTGAGTTGAGCAAAGGCATCATTCACTTTTTGAGCGATACTTTGGGGTGTAGTTGACTTGATATCGACTATGGCTTGATGGAACCGATGTTGGACCGT
Source organism: Chlamydoabsidia padenii (assembly GCA_025330725.1). Classification (NCBI taxonomy): domain Eukaryota; kingdom Fungi; phylum Mucoromycota; class Mucoromycetes; order Mucorales; family Cunninghamellaceae; genus Chlamydoabsidia; species Chlamydoabsidia padenii. The sequence goes on from JAIWND010000016.1 coordinate 148,450, forward strand.
TTCAACGTTCAAGTGTCGCGCATGATCAACGAGGTTTTCGCCAATATGACCCCCTTTATAAAAGTCATATCCCAGGAAGCCAGCATTTACAAACAACAGCAAGAAGAAGATGTTGCGAAATAATGACATTGTATAGAATAATATATAAAAAAAAAAAAGTAAGGGAAAGAGAGGGAAAAAAAAAAAAGAAAGTGGAAAGTGGTTTTAAAAATATAAAAAAACTTGGGCCAACCTGATTTGCCAGTCGTGGTTCTAAATGACGTATCGGGTTCACTCGTCCGTTCGAGCGGGATGTGAATATACTGACTCTTGCTTTTTTGGGTAGACATCATTCTGCAAACAAGAATAGTAAAAGAAACCTGAAAAAGATACTTGTTGCTATGTATGTTTATCTTTTTTGAAAGCGTACCTTGACTCACCCACTAATCATCAACTGGAATTTTGATACTAGACCTTCCTTTTACAATCAACCTTTGATGAGATTTGAATATTGCATTGCTTGTTTAATCGAGAGAATAGAATCATGGCAATGTAGCACATTGTATATTACTTTATGATATCAAAGAGATCAATGGTGACTGAGCATACAAAACAATAAAGGATACATCTAGACGGTAGCCCAACAAAGATCATCGTCGGTGTTTAAATTTGACAGAATGACTCCCCGCCTCCGATTTTATTTTTATTTTTCTACTCTTCTTCTTTTTCTTTTTTATCTGCCACAGGATATACAAATGGGAGATTATACTCCTTCCAACTTTGTTGAAACTAATGCTGGGGATGAAGAACGCGTTATCTCACCTTCCACCGCAAATCAACCACAAGAACTCATTAATGCACCTTCAACACCAGACGATGAAACTGATCATACAACCTATTTTTTACTGGACATTCAAGATATACCAAACTCAGAACAAGACCAAGCATCACCTTCACAACACCAACACCAACGACAAAAGAAGAAGAGCAAACGACGGTCTTCTTCGAGTGACAGCAATGATAATTCTTCTACACAATACCGACGGTCCAGCATATCCAGCTCTTCAACAAGCTCGAGCATGTCAGCACAAGTCGTTATTGATCATGGTCACAACAATTTACTTCGTCACCCTAATCATCATCATCATCATCACCACCACCATAACCCACCTCATCATTCATCGTCCTCTCATCGGCTCGACCCTCATGTTCAACTGCGTTTAGGTGACGATGAATCCGAAAGCGATTATGCATACAGCCTGTCTCATCATTTACCAACTAATAATCAAGCACCTCAGCACCTCGATCCTCATTATTATCATCGTCCTCACTATCCTCAACACACACCCTCACCTCACTCTTATGGCAGCGACATGGATACGAACCACCGGGATTCGATTGTATCTTCCGACTATCCTATGCTCTCACGTTTATCACAAGAAGGATCGGCACGACAATATACTGCTCAACAACAACAGCAACAGCAACAAGAACAGCCAAGTGACAAGAAACAGGATTATGGTACCATCAACCATCCCACACAATCTGACAATAAGGCCATGGATGATAATGATGACGAAGAAGAAGATTATGACGAACATGCCATTGCTGATGATGAAAGTGATACACACCCCACCAAACTCTCAAACAGTCATCAACATACAACAGGATCATCACACAATATCAACAAGAACAAGAACAAGAAGAAAAAGAAGAAAAGGATACATCGATTGGATCAACAACACACGTCGTCTCGTACCTCACTCCCGGATTCTTCCTGTCAATCTACACCAAAACAATCTCTACATTATCCTCGGAAACTAAACAAAAGGGCTCAACGGGTTTTGGAAGCTAATCTACATTCTCACTCATGGAGTCGACGGGAGAGCTTACAACAGCCTTATGAACATCCTGTGGTGGGACTTTCCAGCGACGAAGCATTACGGTAAGATAATAATAATAATAATAATAATAATAATAATAATAAATGGAAATGGAAGGGGGGAAGGTAGTAGAGTGATACTGATATGATTCATGTCATTTTTTATATATATAGGAAACTTTTGGCTACTGCAAACCGAATTTTGGACGAAGAACGACAAGGAATCGAAAAGAAAATAAGTAAGAGATAAAGTATTGAACAAGGTCTACCTATCAATTAACTGACTTTTGCTCTTTGGGTAGATATCCGAGGTTGGCTTTACCGACCTGAAAACATCTGCAGCTTTTTATGCGTAATGACATGTTTGGCTTATTACATTGCAGGTTATTTGAAAAGCGATCCTTATCAATACCGAATTACTGGTGCCTTGGTGGAAACGATACTGATTTTGGCTATGACCCTATGGAATGGATTCCTTTTCTACCGGGAACAAAGATTGACATGTTATGAATTGACGGATAGGGCCAAGACAATTATTGCCGCTCTGGAACGCAGTGGCATGAATATGGTTCAGGTAACTTGAAACAAGAAGAGTTACAGGAAGCAAATGGAATACTAACGTGGGTATTATTCATTGATAGGATATCAAAATACCTTTTATTCCTTCCATGTCAGTGGCCAAAGTGGTCCGCGATGGTGTGGTCCGTATCTTCCCTGTGAATCTACTCGTGGAAGGTGATGTGGTGGAAATGATCTATGGTGACGTAGCTCCGGGCAGAATGAAATACATTCATCAACGGCATCACTGTAAAAATGGCAGGTCCGACAACAATGATACCCAGCATGACGACAATCTGTATCGCTCAGGAACAACCGCTTCAACCACAATTGCACCAACTGATAACACTGACGAACCTCCTTTGAATCAACGTGAATATTATCTTGCCGAAGATCAGGCATTCAAGCCATCGTTTTTTGGTGTGCCTCCTCCTCCAGGTCTAATGGAAGAATACCTCGGGTGTCGTGGCCGGCATCAATTCATCTTGCTCGAAAATCCTTTGGAAGATAATATGCGAACGGCGCTCTCTCAAACCCGACCGAAAACGGTGATCGTCAACGAAGCTCGGGTGCTTTCCCATGTGCTGTATGATCGCTTGATATGGATTGTCCTCGGTGTGGGTCTGATGATCAATTTACTAGTGTTTGGTTTGAAGCAATATCGACACCATGAACAAGCCATGGGATTGGAACAATTGGTCGAACAAGTGTTTTGGTTATCTTTTTTGGCCGCCCTGCCGCTTTTGCCTCTCTGTGTCCCGGGTCTTTGGTTGATCGCTCGGAGTTTGGGGAATGCTCAATTATTGATCCTGTTTGAAGCTCTGCAAATCTCAAAGACGGAATATGAAGATGATGATGAAGTGGATGAATTTGATGCTGAAGCTCCTCCTCCTACAAAAGACATGGAACTTAGTCCCAGTAAGTAAAAAAGATATACATGCATGACTTTATGTAAATACTGACCTCTTTTTGATCATAGATGCCGTCTGGGACCGATTTCTCTCTTTATTGAACAAGTGGGATCGACTCTCGTTGACAAGATCGACCAATTTACTAGAATCCTTAGGTGGGACTACTGTCATTTGCTGCCTGGATAGGGAAGGGACCATTGCCAATGTAAGTACAAAATAAAAGTAATAGAGCAAAAAATAAAATAAAGAATACTAATTGATTCTAATATACCTTTGTAGCCATTCCCCACCGTTGAACAACTAATGTTTCCCAACAATGAAGAAGACACCAGCTACTTGGATCTGGAAGAAGACTCGGACGAACCTTTTGGTATACATTTTGAAGATGACGATTGGGAATCTTATCTGCCGCGACTGAAACCGGTGGGGTTGAACTTTATGCTAAACACAAACTGTGGGGTAGTCCAAGGGCGCAAACGAACGGATTATCACAGGAAACGATCAAAACTTCAAGTATATGGACGAACAGCGCCTGGACGACAAGCCTGCTTATGTCGACTAGGGAAATGTATAGGGTTTCGTGAAGACAGTCTCCAATCATTTGCTCTCCGGGCGGAAATTTATACTTTTGCTCCTTACCATGATATTCTCATGACTCCTCGATACCAATTCAGCCAGTATTATGCATTTGAAGTGCCGAACGCCTTATCTACTGTGTTTGAAGAACGCAACTCTGGTAAGCCCCATAATCTCTACTTGTCTATGTATTATAACTAACAAACATTATTCATTACTTGTGATATATAGGAAGCTATCAGTTGCTAACGGATGGGCATCCTGCCTTGGTCCTGGATAAGTGCTCTGATTACTGGGATGGAAGCGCATTACAAACGATGTCTAGCAAGGTAACTATCAAAAAAAAAAAAAAAAAAAAAAAAAAAAAAAAAAAAAAAAGGTTAATCATCATTGGATTCTCATGTTTACTTTGTTAATAGATGGAAAAGAAAATCAATGACTTTTATCAAAATGCGGAAATACACGACATGCAATGCATTGCTTACGCCTACCGACCAATTAACACCAATAATGGCAGCCGTATTCCATTTTTAAACCCGTCAGATGACAAGAATGAAGATCCTGGCTGTGCATTTGTTGTCCTCCCCTATAAACCACCCAGCAATGATTCCAGCAGCAGCAGCAGCAGCAGTAGTAGTAGTAGTGATGGTAACAGTAGCGACACCAGTCCATCAAATGATCATCATCAGCTCGAATCATCAGCGACCGGTGATCTGATGACAACACCAAACAAAAAGGTTCCTTCATCCATATCGAACTCATCTACTTCTGACAAGCACCGGCGAACGATAGGTAGTATTAGCAACAGTGGCCAATCAAGTGACGAGATCAGTGATACGGATTACTCTTTTGAAGACGACGAACCTGTGGACGAACAAGAAGAAGAAACATTCTACAAGGAGGTGGTTAAAGGGCAAATCTTTTTGGGTATGGCTGCTATGTGTCATCAACCTAAACAGGTAAGGAAAATAAAAAAAACAGGTCTGATCAATACTGATTTTACTTTGTCTCGAAAAAAATAATTCATGCGGCGGTGTTTAAATCAGAACGTGGTGGACTTTATAGAAGATTTGGGGCTTGCTGGTATCCGGTTTGTCTACTTTTCCCACACAGCGGAAAGAGAATCAAAAGGTGGGTATGAATATGGATAGGATGGGTGGAAATTTATTAACTGTGATTATCAATAGCTTTTGCTGAACGACTAGGACTGGAAACCGACTGGAACAGCTGCATCTTACTTTCAAATCCCGACGACGAAGACTGTGGTAATGGTTACATTCAAACTCACGACATCAAGGCACAATTACCTCGAGGCATTGATCAAATCCGGCCTCATCTTGAAAATGTGGATGATATTCCTCTCCATGTCTCTCTCTTTGCCGAATGTACACCTCGTGCGATCAAGGAAATGATCCGTATCTTTCAAGAAAATGGTGAAGTCGTTTGTTGTATTGGTAATGCGCTGAATGTCAAGAACACGGAGTCATTTGCATTGGTAAGTTAAGTATACGACACATGGAAATGTGATTGATTCCTCTTTTTTTTTTTTTTTGACAGGCGGATATTAGTATTGGTATGGAGCCGATGCATACTAGGGCTCAAAGTCGGGGTAGATTATCTTTAAATGGCCGACAACCTCCCTTGGCAGTGGGTGCATCACTTGTCAGTCTTCCTTGTGGGTTATTCATGCAATATGAAACAAGTCTTTATGCTGTCACTCAACTGATTCGCGATGCGCGGCGTCTATTAACTTGTGTCAGGGCAGTAAGTATGAAATCATGAACAATTGTCATATGTATTTACTAACTATGAGACTTTTTTTTTTTTTTTTTTCCAAAAAAAGGGATTCGTTTTTTATTTAGGATCATGCATAGCCTTGACATGTATGCAATTGGTCTCATTTTGTATGGTGCTTCCTCCTATCTTGACAGGGTATCAAATTTTGTGGATTCTCTGGATCATCCTGCCTATTCTCACTCTCTCCATGCTATTCACTCCTTTGGATGATAACATTATGTTGTTGATGCCGGGGAAGAACATTGAGCATTTAACTGACTTGAAACGCTTCTTTGTCTATTTTGTACTCCGGTTTATCCTCCTGCTGGTGATTTGTCTTGCCATCTTTGTCATGTAAGTAGGAAAAAAAAGAATCAATGGGATCAAGCTAATCTTTTTTTTTATTTTAACAATAGGACATTAGTGTATATTTTAAACATCTCAACGGATCAAGTATTTGGGTTATATGGAACATCTGGTTGGTTACATTGGTCAAGTGAACAACAATGGGGTGTCATTTATGCGCAAAACTTTATGCTGATCATTTTTGTTTGGTGTACTGGTAAGTAGTGGAGATGGAAACTTGAAATAAAAAAAAATAAAAAAGATCAACTAATCGATTACTTTTGATTAGCATGGATGTCGTCTACCTTTTTACATAGAACAAGCTCATTACGGGAATTCATCCCATTCAAGAACAAGGTCTGGATGGGCGCCTTTGTACTGGTGATTGCTCTACAATTCTGTTTTTGTGCTGTATCCTTATCCTCTGGTCCATTTGATCTTGAAAGAATTCCTTGGTATGTCTACTTTCTTGGATTTATATTCCCTCTTGTTTTGGTCCCAATGCAGGAACTAGTCAAGTTGCATGATGAAAAGGAATTCACACGATTCCAAAAACGATCCAAATTGGAATTCAGCACAAAACTCGGAATGCATTCTCCTCTCTAGTTTACTCCTCTTACTTTAATCACTTAATAAACACTACTTTTTTTAATATAATAATGATATGCCTTTGATGATACTGTAATGATGTGTATTGACTTTATATACAATGTATGTACAGATTTTTCTTAAACCAGGTTTTGAATCCAGTCCTTTCCGTTCGACTTGAAAGGATTTCAATCTGACGAGCCTGGGCCTTGTATCTCTCGCCTATAGATTTGATGTCCCGCTTCACTTGCTTGGCCAGCTTGCTATAAGAACTATCCAACTCAGCAAGCTTTGCTCGATGATCGAGTATCATTTCCTTGATCTCCTGCCGTAATTCCCGGATATCATCTTGATGGACACTGGGAGGTCGTTCATGAAATTCGGGGTTTGAATATTGCATAGGGACAACGATGGGGCCTTGGTTATTATTACCACCCGAAATAGTCCATTGTTCTTCCTTGAGTCCAATGGGCGATGATGATTGTTCAGGGAATGTGTAGTTTGAAAAATCAGGATGGTATGATGATTGTTCAGGAAATGTGTAGTTTGAAAAATCGGGATGGGATGATAACTTTTTTTTGCCTAGGGGTCCTTCACCTGGTGGTAGTGGTGTCCCTTTGCGGAAGGGAGGCGGGATGGATTGGCGCTATTTGAATTTTAAAAATTGATTATTTACCATTCAATGGAGCCCTACCATCTACCCTTTACCTTTTCTTTAGTCTTACGCCGCTTGGGGTGATAAGCATTAGCAGGAGGAAAACGTAGAAAACTAGCATTGTACCATCGACCACACTGTTGAGGACATTCTACCAGCAATCCATCATTGCCGTGTTCTAAACTGTACTCTATCATTTGATTGTAATACTGTCGACAATAGTAGCAGGATTGATTTCTATAAGTGGACATGAGATATAATATGTAGATATTGTAGAATTAGTTAGGGTTAGTCACTTGTATTTATAGTTACAGTCATCGACAATGAGCAACAAGAGAAGAAATGAACCCTTTCCCCGATTTTGAAACGCCGAATTTCTCGCTTGATATGTTGTCATTCTATTATAATAATGACAACACTAAACGTCAGGGGTACTCAAAAAGTCAGTTATAGTTATTTCTCTTGATTTGAGAGCAATCTAAATCGAAGAATGACCATTGGGCTTTGTTGTCAAAGAAAAGGAATAATAAGATTAATAGAATCCATTTGTGCATGAGTGGAAATCATATCTGGTAGACCAAACAGGGAAAGATATTTCATTGGCCGGAAATTCACGTCCCGCCAGCGAAATTATTGAAGAGGTGGTGCGTCCTTTTTTGACCACTTTCTTTTTCTTTTTTTTTTTTTTTTTTTTCTTTCTTCAGTATATACATAGACAAGATGAAACGCTCTTCTTTACTTGCGTTTTCATTGACCTGTTTATCTATATGTCTTGGACCTGTACAAGCCATTTATGAATCACAAGCTGGTGTCTTTGATTGGTAAGATAGGTTTCGAATGTTGTCAGTAGAAAACGTAAACTAACTCTTGTTTATTTTCCATCTTGATGATAATAGGCACCACGCTTGGATTGGTAAACCTCGTTGGACTGCTCAATATCAACACGATGCTACTTCACACGTCATCATTTCAACAGAACGCAACGTTTTAGCCTCTTTAGATGCTTCCACCGGTGCTATCGGTAAGTACAAACAAACATCCAACGCGGTTTACCGAGACATCGATACTAATACGCTTTTTGGTCTTTATGTATATGTATTTATATTAGATTGGCGACAATATTTGGAAAACGATATTGAAGATCCTAAACTTACAAGTCAAGGTTTGTTACGAATGATTCATGTTTTTTTTTTTTTTTTTTTTTTTCGCCCTTGTACTCATCATCTTTTTTTTTACACACACACACACACACATTTGAATAGGTATCATTACTGTCTACAAGGATTCACCTCTAGTTCAACATTGGGACAAAAAGACGGGAAAATTGATCTGGCAACGGTCAGTGGAATCAACCAACAACAAGCTTCTTACTCTAACCGACGGTGTGATTGTTCTTACGGGCGATAACAAGGTTTACAAGCTTGCTATTGAAAATGGTGCGATCGATTGGGAACAGGAACTGACAACGACAATCTCTAATGGTATACTCAAACAAGTCGGACAAGTGATCTTTGTAGTGCAAATGCCTGAACTTGGTGATAAAGCGTCTTCTTTCCGGGTGTTTGGATTGGATCAAACGACTGGTCAGATCATCCATTCGAACCTCCAAGTGGCGACTCAACCTACTACCGTCATTCCTATCATCCACATCGATACTTTGGTTTGGAAAGAAAAGGATTTGATCAAATGGAATATTTTGGGAACAAAGAAAGTCCATCAGATCACTTTAAAGGTAAATGATAGTAGTCATGTATTTAATCATTTTTTACTCATTCTTTTCTCCTTCGTATATGTAGAATTTGCTTGGATCATCATCATCGAATGCATTGGACGAATATTATCAGTTTGCAACGACGGAAAACGCTCAGCCTGGGGATGTCTTCTTCATACACGCCAAAATGGAAGCTGATGGTGAAGGTATAGTGTCAACGAACGGTGTTTTGGCATTCTCTTCCGATGGTAAATTGCTTGAGTTGGTCAAGGATCTGGGTATTCAAGTAAGTTGAACACGCAATTTAAGTGGGAATCATTCTTTTAACTCATATTAACCACTCTTTGTTTGTTTAGAAATCCTTTGGTGCTACTGCAAAGTCAAATGAGAAAGTACTCAGGATTGGTGGAAAATCTCCCTTGTCATTGGTAATTGATGAATTTGACTCAACAAAAGCTCATAAGTCCCAAGAAATCGGATTCGATAATGGAGTCACTGGTGACATTACAACATGTTTGGTATTAGAAGGCTCTGCATCACCTTTGATTCTGGTGTCAACATCAAGTGGATCTTTGTATATGATTAACAACAATAATGTTATATGGTCTCGTGAAGAAGCCCTTGCCCACACTGCTGCTACTGAATTTTTGGATCTACCCGAAAAACAAATGTGGACTCAAGTAGACGAAGACGAAGTAGTAACCTCATCGGCTCATGGTGTGGATCATCAACAAAATCAATCACCTCTTGCACGTTACATCCGTCGTCTTACAACTCATATTATGGAACTACGAAATCTTCCAAGCTGGGTGGTTCACCACTTTATCGACATGGGCAAGCCAATCTTGACATCTTCTGTCTCTGATGATGTGACTCTTTTACAAGCCCAATCCTGCTGGACTCCTTCCTCTAACAATGCACACCACGAGCAACAGAATCTCTACCGTGATCCTTTTGGTATGCGCAAGTTATTGGTATCGGTAACCACGACAGGGAAGATTCTTGCACAAGACTCTGGGCGTCGCGGAAAGATCATCTGGACTCGCTATATGCCAGGTGTCAACTTTGAACAAGTCTTTGTGGTGCGAACGGCTGCTGTCAAACTTCCTCCTGTGATTGTGGCTCTCGGTACTTCAAACGACGGCGCCACCACTCATTTTTATCGCTTGAATGGCTTGACTGGACAAGATTATGTGGCCTCTTCTCCTGATACTGATGTGCGAAATGATTTCGATTCTCAACTCGTCACCGAAACAAGTCTTGCCAAAGTGATGATGCTACCTCTAGAAGAACCCGATGAACATACTCACCTATTGGCTCTGTTTGATGCCGGAACGACCCGTGTCTTCATTTATCCCAGTACTGAAAATGCTCGTTTGGTGGCTAAACCCTTTTGGTCCAAATTCTACTTTCAATACACACCCGCCACTGTAAAGCAACAACAAAATCCTGTGGTACTCAAGGGATATCAAGTCGTGGAAGGATACCGTAATAGTTTGACAGCACAACCTGTATGGAACATGGCGTTACCCAAAGGTGAACAACTTGTCGTGCTCGATGGTCAACGTCAACGCCATCAAGCGGCATCTCTTGGACGGGTGTTGGGCAATCGTAATGTGTTTTACAAGTATCTGAATCCCAATATGTTGACATTGATTACGGGCGACGCTGAACGAGAAACTCTGACCATGCGGGTGATCGATTCTGTCAAGGGTACTATACTGTATGAAGCAGTCCATCCTAATGTCCCCGCCTCTTCTTTTGTGTCTTCAGTACATATGGTACAAATGGAAAACTGGATCGTGTATCACTTTTGGAGTAATGATGGCAAGGACACAGGGTATCAAGCTGTTGTTTTGGAATTATATGAAGGTGCTGTAGAAAATCAACGTGTACCAAGGTAAGTGGTTACAATGAAGATGGAAAATGTACTCACTTTTTTTTTTTTTTTTTTTTTTTTTTAATAGTGCCAACTTTTCATCTTATGATCCCTTACAACCCTCTATTCAATCAGCTGCGTTTGCATTCCCTTATGCTGTCCAAGCCATGGGTGTTACTACTACTCGAAACGGTGTCTCTACTCGTGATATTTTGTGTAAGTCGGGTATGTAGAAATCATGGGTGAATACTAACATCTTATTCTATAGTTGCTCTGCCATCTCATCAAATCTTGACTGTGAACAAGCGACTATTGGATCCTCGAAGACCTACAAACACTCCTACCAAGGAAGATCAAGAAGAACAACTCATCCCATATGCGCCCATCCCAGAAGAACGAAAATTGTTTTTGACATATAACCTCGAGGTAATTAAAGGGATACTAGAGGATAAGGGCAAAAAAAAAGTAAACGATACTCACTTTTTATTCTTCCATTAGGTTATCGGTATACAACATATCATCTCAGCACCGGCATTATTAGAATCAACCTCTTTGGTCTATGCTTATGGTCTGGATACCTATTACACTCGCGATTCACCAAGTCGACAATTTGACGTGCTTAGCGAAGATTTCTCCAAATCTCAACTTTTATTGACCATTGTTGCTTTGGTGGTTGGTATTTTGGTGGCTGGACCTATTGTGCGAAGAAAACAGGTCAATGCTTTATGGAAATAGAATAGTATTACTTGGGATAGACATTTGTTTGATCATATATATATAATAAAATTAACTTCTCACCTATCTTTGTCTAAATCCAACTTGTGTGTGTGTGTGGTGTTTACAAAGAAAACCCTTGGCCCAGAAAATAAGATTTCGGGATTTGAATTAATGCCTTGCCCCTTACTTTGAGAAGGCACTTTTGCAGAAAACTATGGTACTTTTAGACTTGACAAGATAGTTTCTTCAAACTAAAATCTTCAATGTGCTGATCACTCTGTATATAGTTGACAAAAAAAAAAGATCAAGGGGTAACAGGTTAACAAGAGAAAATCATGGGCTTGGACGTCTGAATGCCGGGGTTTGAATGTTGCAGGATCTTTCTGCCAAACAAAATTTGCCATATTGAGGGCCATAGTATGTTGAAATGTAATGATTCATTTCATCATGCGTTACTTTAATGATAGGAGGGGGTGACACCCTTTTGAAAAAAAGAAAAAAAAAAGCTCAATTTCATGCCGCGGAATAATGAATCACATTTTGACATTTATAGAATCAGACGGGTGGACAAGAAATGATTTTCTTTTTGCTTCCGAGGAATTTTTTCATCAAAGGAGGGGGGAGACTTTTCAGATCAAATTGTGGCACCAATCAGAACCCTTAGAATCATGGACAAGGTTTTTTAAATCCCGCGCTCTATTTTTTCATTTCATGTGCAAGTCGTTCCGGATCTATCCAGGCAAAGGAATAAAATAAAATCTTTTCACATTTCTTTCTTTCTCCTCTTTTCTTCACTCTTTTTATACTTTGAATCGTTAAACACATTATGGCTGGTCTTGCTAATCGTGGACAAAGAGGTGCTCCCACTACACCATTCACCAGTAAACTTTCACCTCGTCAGATTGCCACCAAAGCCATGACCTTGGGATGCAAAAAGTTGGATCGGGATGATAAACGTAGTCGACCACGATACAATGTCAGGGAACGACTTTTATTATGCAACACAATCGCTTATGCGGAACAAGTATTGAATCAACGCACTCGGCGAACCAATCGAAGGGTCATGTCAATGGAAGACGATGATACACATTTTGACGAATCTCTCAACAACAATAATGACGACGAGTCTATAAAGACAGCGGTTAGGAAATCATCATCATCATCATCACATCATGAAGAACATCATTCCCCTTTACGATCATCATCCACTAGTGACGATGATGACGACGAAGAATGGGAACTGACCAACAATCATGCATCACGCCAATATGGATCATTGGATGCTACCGACAAGCCTGATTATCTTCATTCTGATACCAACAATTGTCGAAATTTGGTCAAACCTCCTATTGGCTCTCCCATTGTGGCATTATGAAATCCCTCCCTCCTCCTATCATCGTATATGACATATATTATTACCCCACACTATTACCATTTAGTATCTCATTTGTACCATATAGCTTTTTTTACTTTATCATCTCTTCCTTGTACATTCTCATTTTGATCCATTGTTATTTTATATATTCAAACCAAATAAAGGTATACCTTAATAAAAAAACAAAGCACATTGACCAACTTTTTTCACACGATTCATCTACTGTTTGTTATACCACGACGTCAAAAATTCTTCCTTTAGGGAAGGCACATGGGCATACTCCGTGTTTTCCCGACACTTAATCCGACTCCACCCATACATTTGATCACTACTCCAGACGAATCAAGTCATTACATATTTTAATGTTTTATTTTATTAGTTAGTTTTTAATGTATGTAATCTATTCTACTTTGTTAAAAGTGGACCTATCCTATGTACAATGGCATCTAATTGCAATTTAATATCCTGATCAAAATCAAATGTCGTTTGGACCCTATTCACCACATCCCAGATCATTTGATGAGCAGCAAAAGTCCAGCAATCATTTGCCTCTTTATTCCAAGCCAAACAAGTCGCTAATCGATCAGCCGAATGCATCGATAAATCAAGAAAGGTGGTTTTGGTGTATGTTTGTTCCATGCCTTGTTGATTGAATTCGATACTAAAAGGTCGGAAGAGTAAGATCTTGATGATGTTGAGTGTCAGGTGAAGTTGCCGAGTCGTCGCTGCCGCCGGGACGGGTGGTTGCCATGTCGCCCAGTCTGGTAATCGTTGTTCCCATTGTTCCAAATCACGTACCAAAGTCAGCACATCATCCACATCCACTTTTCTGACCTTGATTGTATTATCCTGTTGTTGTGTTGTCTTGGTGTAAAATAAGCCGAGGACTTGGTAATGGAACCACATGAGCTGCGATTCCAAGAGCATGCAGATCAACGTTCGATCTTGTTTCGGTGTCGAGAGGTGTCGTACTAGTGAGTGTGAGAGTCGGTGCCTGAGTGCTGATCCAATGTCGTGAGCGAGATGGGATACCATATTGTTGGGTGGTGAATGGAAAGTGATAGTGTATATATCCAAGTAAATGAGAGAAGCCCCAATCCAGTGTGATTCCTTGGTGGTGTGTGCATCATGCCATAATGGGCTTGATGAGACCATTCGCCATGCCAAATCCAACAAGAAAGAGCCATCATGAGTTGAGGGGGAGAAGGATGTTGATTCTTGTTGTCGTTTTACTTGTACCCAGATCAATAGCAGAGTGGAAAGACAGGTCGCATAGGTAGGTGTGATTTGAAAGACAATATCAATCAATAATGTCTTGGTGTATGTATGACAATCCAGTGAATCGATCACCAATCCATGAGGTAGGGTATTATCGTCGCTGTTATCGTAAAAGGTGTTACAAGTAAGGTACGCCGTCATGATATACAATGTGGTAAGAGGATCATCGGTCAGAAAGTCCGTTATGTGGTTGTCGTCCGCTTGAGCCGGCAAGAAACGTTTCAATTGATTTAAAAGTGGTGTAATATGGTGATAGGGTGGCCCGGATGTCCTGGCCGATGCTGCTGAGTTGTTGTTGTTGCTGTTGGTATCGGTGTTATCTAGTGTTTTATGTACATACTGGAGTAAAGTTGGTAATAGTGTGGGTAAAGTAGATGATGAGATCGGTGATGGCGCCGGTGATGATTGACTTTTGGTAGTAGGTTGCCATAAAAAGTAAGATATGTCAAATATAGGCACAGTAACAAGGTACGCATCTTCATCCAATTCATCATCATCATCATCGTTAAATTGATTGTTGCTTTTGTCGTCCCCGTCATAGTTGATGCCCGTCGTTGAGTCTTCAAGTTGATCATCCAAGTCCCAATAAGTTGATAAAGAAGTGTCAGTGTTACCAAAGTCCTGGAATAATTGGCGAGTCAATTTATCGATAAAGACGATGAATTCAGAGATGGTATGAGTGGTTGCTTGAATAGATATACCGTCTGATAAGTAGGACATGGACCAGTCGATTTCTTCAAGTTGGCCTTGTTGTTGCTGTTGTGCACATGCAGGTTGAGGTGAGCAGGACTTTTCCAAGTCTAAAGCAATAGGTGATAGAGATTCCAATTGTTGTTGAGTAGTCTGTTGTGGTATTGTTAAGTTTACTGTTACTGTTTCTATAGGTGATGAGGAATTGGTATCCAGTATTTCCAAGTTACATTCATCCAGGGGTTCGTCTTGATCAGAATAGTGAGATAATTGCTGTGAGGATGTTGGTTGTAAATACTTGAATAAGAGTTCACCCTCCAGATCACGTAAGGAATCATATAAATCCAATACTTTTTTGGAGAGATCAGTCAGATTAGGTGGTGCGTCAGGGTATTCACACTAGAATAACCATAAAGCACAAAGTTTAGTAACGAAGAATGGATGACTAATATTTAAAGGGGAAAGACTTGTGTTGTTGTTTTTTTGTTATCAAGTGTTCAAGTTACTTACAGGATGATTAGATCGTTCACATCGTAGACAAGAGGGTCGTGTTTTTGAGCATCTATATTTACAGTAAACAAACAGAGTTAATAGTCAATAAAATTGGGTCTTCTTTTGCCCTTGCTTTTTTCTTGCCTTGCTTACTTACTTTGCCTTCTTCTTCCTACAGCGAAGACAACTGAGATCTTTATATGTAGTTTGTTTTGTTGTTTTATTGTTTGACATGCCCTTGGTGATGATGTTGTGGATGGAGTGAGAGAAGAAGAGGGAAGAGAAGGACTAGAAAAAAAAAAAAAAAAAGGGCGGAAAAGAAAAAAGTGAAAATATTCAGATCCCGCTCTTGACAATAAAAAGTCTAATTGTGTAAAGGTCAAGTAGGATGCATGAATGAGAGCAAAAGCAGTTGATGATTCTGATGACAGCGTCGTGTTTTAAGGAGGAAAAGATTAGCATAAAGATCAGGTGATTTCAATGCGACCCAACGCAACGTAGATCCTCCTTCCCGTCCTATTTCCAAGTACTCGATATCTAAAATTATCCTCAAGATTCAAAGAGGCGCATAGAATAAATTGGTGAATACATCGGTTTTCTGTTATACCACAATTGTCATCATCATCATCATCACCATCATCATCTTTAACATCACTAACATCATCATCATCATCATCATCATTCCCTGTAATGAATACCAACAATAGAATAAAGTAAAAGCGGAGTTGAACTAATAATGATGACGGTATTGATTAAAAAACCGGCATCAATGCAAATTCTACCATCACTCAAACGCACACACATAATATCTATATATCTATATATATAATCCTACTATCACCTCTTTTTTTTTTCTTCTTCTTGTTCTTTTCCTCTCTTTCATCCAATTTAGATGACCAAGTCAAAAGAAGCACGTCCATTCCCTCAATCCTCATCTTTCTCCAGTCTAGTCTCTCAGACCACATTAACTGACTCTCAAGATATAGCAGAAAAGTATGAACATCATTCTACTTTTGACACCAATCCTCCTTATAGTGAGCACGACGAATCCTCTTCACATTCAGTCGCCACTCCATTATCGGTGGATCTGACGACAATGTGGCATGTTCAAACCCCGCCTATCATCACTTCAGCAAATCACCACCATTGTTTTACTTCTAATACCACCCTTCAACGTAAAAAAGCGTTGAGAGAAAACGTTTCTTATTTTGAAACCTCGGCTCAGCATTCCCAACCCAGTCATTCAGCTTACGATATCATTCCAATGCCGCATGAATCTCTTTATAATGATGGCGAAGAGGAAGAGGAAGGTTCATTGGATCGACAACATTATATGGATGAAACACCTGCCTCTACTGCCTCCCCACACAAGGCAGCAGCTTTATTCTCATTCCATATTGAGATGAAAAAGAAAATCATTTGTGTTCTCGGTCAATCTTTGATTAATGGAGGTTGTCCAGTTTACCGAGCGGTAAGTTTCCAAAAAAAAAGGTTGTCGGAGCTTCGGGATTTTAAGTTTTCGACATGCATGAATTTTTTAGGATGAAGTATTAAAGCACTGTGCCAGACTATTAGACATGGATGCATCCTTTACTTTCCTTCCTGATTCCATCATGGTCACGTTTTTCCTGCACCCAAAAAAGAAGGAAAAAAGAAGGGTGCATTCGATGATGGTCAAAGCCTCACCTTCGTTTGATACGGGCAAGTTGGGAAGAATCAATCATGTCATGAACCAATTTCTTTTCCGCCATCATCACCAACAAGACGAAGACAATGTAGGATTCAATTACTTTGATCATTGCCTCCAGTCACTGTATGCAGTGATGGATGATCCACCGACCTGCGGGTTCTTTGGCACTCTGATCGGGTTCAGTCTCAGTGCTTTTTCCGGATGTATCCTTTTGTTCAATGGATCATGGGTGGATGCAGCCTTGAGTGGGGTTCTCGGTGGTGTGGTCGGGCTATTATCGATCCTGTCCAGTCGATACCCCATTTACGGCCGTGTGTTTGAATTATCGTCCTCGGTGATTGTTGCCATCTTTGCCCGTGCATTGCATCGTTACTGTTGTTTCTCAAGTGTTGGGGTCTCGGCCATACTCATCTTATTACCAGGTTATACAATGACCATTGCTGTAGTAAGCTAGAAAAAAAAAAAAAAAAAAGGAGCTCCGCTAACCATTTTCCATTTTTGGGATTAGATGGAATTATCGGCTCGACAGATCAACACGGGCACCATCCGGTTGGTTTATGCAGTCGTATATGCGTTTGTACTTGCTTATGGATTACAAGTAGGCAGTAGTATGTATTCTGCCATCGATCCGACCGCATCGGATATTGGTGTGTGTCAGGATCCCAAGAACCCTCCTCCCATTTCGCCCTGGTTCTTTATCCCTCTTTTCCCCATCATGAGTATCTCAATCGCCTTGTCGTTTGGTTCCAATCGACATCAATGGTTGACGCAAACCCTTTGTGCAGCGGTTGGGTATTGTCCTGCTTTCTTTTTAGCCAAAGTCATCCCAGATAGTCAGATCGTCGGTAGTATTTCCGCTTTTGCTGTTGGATTATATGCAAACTTTGCTCTAAAGATCACCGGTGAAGCTCCGCTTGTACCTCTTTGTGTCGGTGTCACTCTTTTGGTTCCGGGTAGTATTGGTATGTTGAATCATATCAAACAGGACTTTTATTTATTTTCTCTCTCTCTCTTTTTTTTTTGGTATTCTAGGTGTACGGGGAGCTTATTCATTACTCCATCAGGATGGTGTGTCTCACGAATCTTTCCCTATTCAAATGTTAACCATCTGTTTGGGTATCGTTGCTGGTCTGTTTGCTGCTGCCATGATCGTTTATCCTTCCGGCAAACGGCGGTCTTTGTATGTTTCATTATAATAGGTGCCATATGTCGTTGTTTTTTAATAAAAGGCACCCCTTTTTCTGTATTTGGCGGGATGTGAAATTGCATGAATTTTTTGTCTGAAAAGGGAATCTCCACAAATCTCTGTTAAAAAGAAACTTTAGGGTTCATCATTCTGGGTCGGAATACAATCAGAAGGATTTTGGTTGCACCATCATCGTAGAAGAGGGACAAGATGTCGGCATTCACTCATGTTCAATAAACCGGCCCGTTTTTTTTTTTTTTTTTTTTTTTTTTTGGAAGGTGACTTGCACTGAAAAGAGATTAAGATAACCATATGCTATGTAGTGGATGGCGATGTTTCATTTGATTTCGGTTAGTTGTCGCTAAATGAAGTGCAGGTATAATTGGCTTTAGGTAAAGAAATCGGAGTTTGCAAATTGTAAACGTACCATTGTCCATGATCCACCCTGTCGAAAGGAAACTTCCTAATCAAGTTTATGAAAGCACATGTAATCAAAACCGACTAACATGCATATACCCAAGTCGACAATAGCAACTAATAGTATACTTTTTCTTTTATCCGGCATACAATATTATCGTAAAGACATTGTGAATCATTTAAAAAATAGTTTTTTTTATTAATCGATGAATAACAACAATATAAGGTTATCCTAGTTTTTTTTTGTTCTTTTTTAATATATATATATATATAAACTATTTTAAACAGCACGATATCCCAGACGTCGGCGGTTGTAAATCTTGTAAGCAAAGAAGCCGCATACACCGAGAATAGAAGACACAATTGAGATGATCGTGACCAGCACAACGATGGACCATGCAAAAGGCAGACCAAACACTCCACGCCGAATAGGGATCAGCACTGTATTGATCTGTAGCACACCCCCTTGACCTGCCGTCACCTTACCACGACCAGTGATTTGAGCCATCATCGATTCCTTGTCCTTGACGGTGACAATAAGATCATCATCATTGTTATTATTATTACTGTTTTCCTTCTTGATGATCACCTTGTCCTTGTTCGAGAGATATGTTTGATAATCTGATTGCCAAGTCAGTACATCCTGATGCCAAGACGTCTTTAACAAATGGAATCGAGCGATCCGGTCCAGCTGATAAGGATCATTGTAAAGACTGTCCAAATCCAGATGGGCAAACGCTTTATCGGTCGGCGCCAACACCACACAATCACTCTTGTTCAACACATCTGTCATGTTTGCCAGTTCCAGCACCTTGACCATGGTGGATGCCCCGATACCCACCAAGAGATCATAATTGTTGATTTTGACTTGATTAGGAATTTGCACCTGACTAAGTTTATGGACCACCCCATTGGCCATGAGGATATTCTTTGTCTTGTCGTTACCACCACCGTCTACCACGATCGCACCTGCCTCGGCATCGGCTCCATCTGGTCGTCCCACCACTACACTCTGCTTGTCCCGAGTGGCCCGTATTCGTAGCATGGATTTCGCCAGAGTAGGTACTTCGCTCACTTGATGAAGCATATCGTCATAGTAAAGAAGCGCTTGAGCTGCATGGTACCTTAGTACGGTTTGTAAATGTTGCTTCCCGGTAGGATGGACAAGGTATTTCGCTAAAAGGCCTAGTCGACTAAACGCATCATTGGTAGGGACAAATAGAGTGATACCTTTGGATTGTTGGATTTCATTGGTCAGTTCAGAGACATATAATGTTGCGATAAAGGTCGATAGGTCGAGATCTACCACCAATCGAGATAACATATCACCAGGTATTGTCAGAGGATCGGATATCTTGTAAATAGTATCACCTTTGATGTTTTCTTTATAATAAGGGTTATATCAATTAGTATCACGCCAAAAGTAGTATTTTTATCCCTCCTTCTTACCAACATCGGTGATCACCCGGGCATTATCGAATCGAATGGATTTTCCAGGTTTAGCAGAGGACACTGCCAAGACTTGTTCGTTATCAACATAGACAGGTATACGTTGAAGTGCCCCGCCCATTGGTTCAGATGCAAATTGAGAAGCAAGCATCATTCCATCACTGAGTTTATCCTTTGTCCATGAGCCATTCGAGATATGATAACTAAGCCAAGCACGTTTACTATGGTTGGGAATGGCATTTTCGTCGATGGCATCGTTTTCCGGTGCCAAAAAGGTAAAGTTGTATTTCTTTGAGTTGTCCAAGTATTCCCCTAGCCCAAATCGATCGATAAGAGTAACAAACTTGGTAGTGTTGAGCCCATAGAGATATTTTCGACCATTAAATGTGAGAGATTCCGGTACAGGTATATCTTCCAATTCGTGTATCACACCTAAAATAAAACATCATAAGAGAGAGAGAGAGAGAGAGAGAGAAGGTTTTAGCAAACAAGTCAACAAGTTTTCTTTTGATTTAATACCATTAGCTGCCAAGATATCCCTTTGTACCATTTGTTTTCCCCCGACTGTGATTTTCCCGTCTTTGAGGACATTGATTGCAAGTGATTCACCATTAGCAGTTTTATCTAAGGTCAATAAAAAAGTAAGGATCAAGTTGATATAATACATTGGTATGACTTTTAGTTCAACTTACAACTTGTTTCCCCAGTTGGCATACTCAAAGCATAATTAGGACCATCATTACCATTCGGTACCACCATGTAATAAAGATACAGTTGAAGATCCTTTTTCCCATATTCAGGTGATGACAAATAAGTTGATTCAATCGAGTTAAACTTATCCAAAGGATTCGTCTTTGATACATATACAGTAAAAGGTTTGTCTTGGTCAAGTGTCTTGTCAATAGAAGCCGACTTGACTATATCAAAGTAAGATCCATAGTGTTGTTCCAAAACTAGATCTATTATTTTTTTTTTTAAAAAAAAAGGGGGTGGGGAGCACGTATAGCGCAAGTTAGTAAACTAAAACAATGAAGGAGTAATCATACTTTTACCTAGCATGGGAGGAGGAGTGAGGACTTGATCAAGGACTTGAATAAAAGTATCATCATTGACCTGAATATCTTGGGTGATAATCTGTGCTTGATTGATATACACCTTGTCATGTTTTTTATCAGCTTGATTGCCCAGTGTCACTTTTATCCGTTGTCCAGTAGTATAATTTGTTGTCTTGTCAGGTTGTCCCAACAGGTTCCGTCGTATATAGTTTGATGTCAACAGTTGGCCATTATAAAAGTCTTGGCTTTGCATTCCTTGGGCGATAAAATGGTATAGAAGAGTATGCTTATCAATGGCTTGACCTTGATAGTTTTCAAATGCCTTGTCGTCAGGTGCAAACAGTGTCGCCGAGGTCAAGTCATTAACATATGGGATCAAGTCTGTTCGATTCAAATGGTCAATGAGTGTTCGGAAGCGGTTTTGTTTTATGAGAATGTCAATAATGGTGGTTGCTGTATTGGGATCACCGTTTGAGTCAAAGGATAACACGCAAGTTGTTTGGTATAGTAAAACATAAAAAGAGAAGAGGTATATAATAATAGAGTGGTTGTAATGTATCATGGTGTGAGAAATAAAGAGGAAAGAAAGGCAAGGAGAAAAAAAAAAAAAAAAAAAAAAATTCCAGCCTTTTCTATTAGTTATGCTTCGGGGTCTGAATATTTTGATGCACACAAGAAAAACACGGACCAGACCAATTATGCACCCACCAATGGTCCCACATCTTCTCTTCTGCATACAATAGAGACAAGTTCAAAAGAAGAAATCATCCACCCATCACATGAACACCAATCGTCATTTTACAAACGCCAACAAAAAGTGAGTAGATGTATCTTTCTGTTATTTGTTGAAATCGTCGGGATTTAAAACTTGTTTTATGGATAAACGTCAGCTCTATTATGCCCCTGAAAATGACATTGATTCTTTCATGTCATTGGCGACTGGATCATACATACCCATACTGTATCATGTAAAATATGTAAAAATCACTGCTCCTATACACTCTTCAAATATAATAAACTCCAATCTTTTTTCGTTTCCTTTTTAGGATTCTTACATAAAGTAGTCCAATCTTTATTCTCTATACACTCAATGTTAGACGAACATTGCAAGTGAGTAATAGAAACAATAAAAATTGAATCATTTTTACACTGACTGATAGGGAAAAGAAAAGGAGTTTTAAGGAGGTGCAGAAAACACAGGCGAGTCAAAAGAGACAAAGGTTACACAGGCTGACGGGGTTGAATATTCCATTTTACTAGAAAGAAAACTAAACTGTCATACGCAACACAACTAGAGAAAAGATCAATGTTGGACAAAACCAACACATGGCTGTTCCATCGATTTGAACAATCAAAATACTCTCTTTTCCTTTGATTATTACCAAATGATTGACTTGTTCATAATAAAATGCCTTTGGCAATCTCAAGTATAGCATAGTGGACGATGTTTGTTCGCTTACGTATGACAGACAATGAACGATGAAGACAATCTATCCTCTGATTTCAAATCCCGCTCACGTTCGCCTGTCTATTTTTGAAATCCGGTTGATTGATTACTTTATACTTTATATTTTATTTTTTTTATTTTTCTTACTCCTTCTTTTTTTATTACTCACCATGACCTTGACATCCAAGGAATCGGTTGATACACTTTATGGCACTTCTTTTACCATTCGAAAGATATCTTCCGAAGATGATGTTGGTGGCCACCCTCGATCCCAGTACTCGTCAAAGGTCATGTCAGTTTATGCGGATTCCATACGTCGACAACGATCTGATAGTTTTGTGCACTCTTATAATCACCACAAATCAAACAGTAACACTCAACAAACAAATACAACAGCAACCACTCGGACACTATCAGCACGAAGACCTATGCATACAGACTTGAGGGCGGATGACGGTAACAATGTGTCGACAAGCGAACAGTTTCTCACTGTCACTAAAAGTCCCACCACACCTCCTTCTCTTCATATCAACACCACATCCAACAGCAAAAATGACACTGGTGCTATATTAGAAGGTGTACTTATCCGGCGTGCCATTCGACCTGGTTCACATCTTGCGCAACAAAAGACCAAAGATGACCTTATGACACCCACCTCATCACCAAAAGAAGAAGAAAAAGAAGATAGTTTGATATCTTCTTCTCCATCTTCTACAACTATCACCAATAATACAACAACAGCAGTGACACAACATGGAGGAATTATATCGCCTATATCATCTACACCAGACAGTATTATACCTGCTACACCTTGGCAGCCACCTTTGCTCACCAAACCACATCATCATCATATCACCATATCATCCATGTCTTCTCCTCAGGACGATAGAAACAATCATATAGTATTACCAAGAAAAGAGAAATCAATGGACGACTATCACAAGCATCCTTCTCTATTCAAACGTTTGGCACAACGACATCATCATCATCATGGTCCTAGATTATATCGGGATGATCATTTACACGACACTATGGTCTCCTCACCTTCTGCTACCGTCATCATGGATCAAGACACTGAATTGTAAGAATATCGATGGGGGGAGGAGGGGAACTGGCAATTAACTGGTTTATTATAGGGACCGTTATGGATTTCAAAAGGCAACACAATGGATCACTTTGGATATCTATCATGAATTCGAAAAGTATTATCAACCTATTTTGGACCGAAGATCATTACGATGGCAACAGTTACTTGATGAAAATGAATCGAAACTACCAGATCGGAATACTCAAGGTACAAAAAAAAAAAAAGAGAGAGAGAGAAACGATACTTACTAATTTGGATTTATTCTAGTCAAACGATATGTCCGAAAAGGGGTACCATCACATCTACGAGGCCAAATATGGTTTCACTATAGTGGTGCCGAAGCCAAAATGGACGCCAATCCTGGTGTATATGAAAAGTTTTTAAAACGGGCACAAGAAATGGGAAACGAAAACGAATTTGCCGATCTGATCGAACGGGACCTCCATCGTACCTTTCCCGACAATATACAATTCAGCAAAGCAGCAGCAGAAGCCGTAGCAGCCGTAGCAGCAGCAGCCTCACCCACGACTTTTGTACCCGATACCACAAAACCACCTGCCATTGATGTGTTACGACGTGTCCTTTCAGCCTTCTCGGTGTATTGTCCTTCTGTAGGTTACTGTCAATCTCTAAACTACTTGGTGGGTATGCTTCTTTTATTCCTAAAAGAAGAGGAAGCGTTTTGGTGCTTGGTGGCCATTGTCCAAACAAGTTTACCTGCTGGTGTGTATGATGTGACAATGGAAGGGGCTAGTATTGACCAAACAGTGTTGATGATGCTCCTTTATGAACGAATGCCTCAACTTTGGTATAAATTGACCGACAAGACGTTTTGGGAAGCCGAGGCGGATGGGGTCTCGATGCCAACCATCACTCTTGTCACAAGTCATTGGTTCCTCACCCTTTTTATCAACATTCTGCCTACCGAAGTAAGCCACTGAAGAGGATGTATGAAATGGATGAACTTACTCTTTTTTCTTTTTTTTAAAATATATATATATATATTATAGACTGTGCTGCGTGTGTGGGATTGCTTCTTCTAGCAAGTCAAAAACATATGGACGTTTAACTTTTATTGTATACTAATATCTTTTTTTTTTTTTTTTTTTTTTTTTTTTGTAGTGAAGGGTCAAGTATTCTCTTTCGAGTTGCCATGACTCTCTTCAGGATGTCAGAACCAATCATCTATGGACTGGATGATCCTTTGGAAATCTTTCAAGTGATCCAGGTAAGGGATATGGGTGATCTTCTCAAGTACTAACCTATCCTCTTGATTCTATTTGCAGAACTTTCCCAAACGAATGATTGATTGCCAAACTCTAATGGATGTAAGTATATATATATAAAAGGAACATACTGGAAAGAGTGACATTCATCCTACTTTATACATCTGCTTAGAATGCCTTTCGACGCTATGGATCATTAACTGATGTTACTAATGAAGATCTTGATCGACGCCGGGAAATATGCCGGGAACTTCGAAAAGCCAGACGAATCATGACCTCTGATGAACTTGACACAAATAGACACAAGATGGATCCTCCTTTACGAAAACGATGGAAACTTGCTGTCAACCCTTCTCTATCCACACATCACCATTTTGGCGGATCAAGAAAATAGATATCATACCCCCCACCCTTTGTTACATTTTGGTCATCTTTTATCTCATATTCATTATATTTTACACCTTCCGATATACCCTTTCTACCTACTCTCTCTCTTTTTTTTTAAAAAAAAAAATCGCATATCACCCTTAATTGTATTTTGATTACGCTTTTAGTTTGTATGTATAGCATTAGTATACATTCTATCCGTTTATAACGACTTGATAATCGAGTTTATTTGATTTTATAGAATAAAATGTCATTACATACAAAAACACAGGATGTCATGATCAGGGCCTTTGCATGATTTTGGGTCCCAGTGCTTAGATTTTACAAAGTTTACACCCCGCCTCTCCGGAGTTGGTTTGCGTACACCCCTCTCGATAAAAAACAAAACATTTGTAACCAAAACTCTTTTTTTCCCTTTCTTTCCATCTTCTTTTAGTGATTCTCTCTTTAAAGGCACACTGGAATGAAAAGGTAAGCTTTTGATTAAAAAAGAAAGAGAGCAAGAAGGGGAAAAGGGCTATGATGATAAACATTATGTGTATCGAACTTTTTTAACAGTCGGAAAATGCCAATTGGGTATTTCTTGATGATCACTTAATCTTCTCTCTGAGCCCTTGCCCCTTTATTGTTTTTTATGCCCATATCGATATATAAACTAATCTCTCTCTTGTGTTTATGATAGTGATGGCGACTTTGAACGATTAGAATAGTTGTAGTTATAGTTGATGATAATAAAAACATACTTGGTGTTTGCCATTTAAAAATATATACATGTGTTTGGATGGTAGTATTGTATTATAAGTGGTCTATCGACTGATGAAGTCGTCAAGGCGCGAGCTTGGCATCGGGATTTGAACATTATCTCACCAAGTTTTCTCTCCATTGAAAGAGATCCTTCAAGCTATTTTGTGTGAAACACCCAACTGATATGTATACAATGCATATTCTCTTGAATCCTCGCCCCAATGTAGATGATACAGTACCCAAAGATACTTACTGACATCAACGGATGGCGGGATCTGAATATCTGGACTTACACTTTCGGGTGACGACATTTTTTATTTTTTCAATGGGGTCTGCTCCTAATTTTTTCAACTTGTCTTCACTCTTCTCCCCTCTCTCCTTACTTTTTTTTTTTTTTTTTATATCACCATGGGTGCCACCCAATCCAAGTCAGAACCTGTCATTTTTTACAACCAAAATGTCCCTCTCCAGGTAAAAACGAAATGATTCAAGACAAAAGAATTGACTTTTGTTATAAAGTATCACTTGGACTAACCCTTGTTGTTACTTTTTTTTTTTTTTTAAAAAAAAAAAAAATGACATTGACTTTAGTTCTCCCAAGGTTTGGTAGATTCTTTAGAGACCAAGCAAAAGGTGAGTAAAGGGATGGATGTTTATAAAGACTAGTAAACTTGTATGGCCTTCTCGATCATTAACACCACATTATATCAAAATAGGCCTCGACGAAATCGACTCAACCCAGCTCTTCTGAAGACGTGGAAAAGCTTGTCCGTCAACGTGTGGCTGAAGAATTGGAACGAGCTCATCAACAACAACAAGAATTGAACCAACAACTCTATGGTGATATGGCTAAACAAAACATTGACAATGATCGCAGCTCTGTTGCACTTGGCAGTGATATCGACAATATGATCAAGCGTGTCCAAAGGTAAAAGGGATGAATACACAATAGGTCACTCACTAGCCTATGACATAGATCTTCTCCAAAGGATATTCCTTCTGATATTGCCGAACGTCAAGAAGCCCTTGTTGTGTGTTACAAGTAAGTTCTCTCCCCATCCACCAGAAGAAGACTATTGATCACTTTTTTTTTTTTTTTCCCTCCATACCAATCAACTTTTTAATAGGAACAATGCCTCTCGTGTCCTGGATTGCTGGCAAGAAGTCGAACAATTCAAGGATTCCGTCGCCAAAGCCCAAAAACAATTCGTGGCCACTCACCAATAGAAAATACAAATTGCATTTAAATATAATTAGGCTTCTTTTTGCACACCCACACACTCCCTTCCTCCCTTATAATTATATATAGTCGGTTTGTTTTTGTATTATCATTTTAATTGATTGGAAATAAAACCCAGTGATACTTTTTTTTATAACAAATGTCTGTATTTACATATCACATTGTTGACAAGCCGCGTCTGGGTCATTATGTCTGTCCATTGTATATGTGCATAAATCAAGTATTTTATTTTACAACCATAGGAATAAAGGATTATCAGTATAGTAAAAGAATAAAACTTAATGGGTAAAGATAAATATAGGGAGTTGACTATCGTAAAGGACTATAATCTAAAGGCTTTAGGATGTAAGAGTACATGCTGTCTACCAATCGTACTATAAATATATAAAGTTGAAGAAGGGGTTAGTTAATAATTATTGGTTGCTTCATCTAGGCAAGCAAACTCTTTCCTTTTTTTTTTTTTCTTTACCTGTTTTGTATACAGTTTCCGGCCAACCATCCACCCTCCAGGCATCTTCACGTGTCGTCTTACGAGTTTGCAAATCACTATTGGAAGAAAAGAAAGAAAGACAGTTAGTAATCTTATATCCCCCACTAAGTTTCATAAGGATACTTACGGGTAGGTCCACATGTGGTGTACGGTATTGAGATCCGAAAGTTGACTAAACCAAGCACCTACAGGTTCACAGAATTGTCGTCTGCATTCCAATCCTTTGCGCCTAGAAAGAAGGAGGAAGGTGAGTATTGGATTTGATAAAACCCTCAGTTACTTACCAGTTCATTTCCCATTCCAACAAATTACCAGGCTATATAAAAAGAAATGATTAGTCTTGAGCAATGCATGGAATATAAAAGGATTACTGTACCTTCAAGTTGTATTTGCGTAGTTCGTAAATGCCATTGGTGACTTGAGGAGGAGAGGTTTTCCAAAAAGAGAATTCAAGCATCATGTTATTTTCTCGAGAGACTAACAATGGGCGAAGTTTCTTCATGAATTCAGCATGAGCCTGTCAAGATATTGTTTAGTATCGAATGAGTAGGAATAAAATATGTTGTTGTTATACTTACAGGATCTTTGTTTAATCTTTCCATCGTTTGTTGATGACCTGGGTATCCCTTGTATTCCCAAATATGGACTAAGATAAACTTGTTAGTTTGATGATGGCGATAATATCTTCCAACTTACCAAAGGTATCGAGTTCACCAACAATGATTTCCCAACTACCACATAGATGGAGATCATTCAATGGTTCATTGGCAATACGAGGATAATGGCTTGTACTATAGTTTTACATAACAACAAAGGGTCAGTCTCTTACATTTAACATCAACCCCCTGAAAACGCTAATTTTGTTTAAACTTACACAAGTTGAATGTATTCATCCACTTTATCAGGTCGTACTTTGTGTTCTAGAATAGAGATTAATTTGTTAGTATTCGTTTCCATTTCAATTATTATTAGTATAACTTACTTGAGAGTTCGTGGACGTATTTGCCTCTAGCCAAAACCTTGGAATGTGTTTGAGCATCTTCTTCCTTGATTTTCTTTGACCCATACAAGACAGCTTCCAAAATTTCATTTGCTTTACCAGGAATAGTTGCTTCGTTTTTACTTGTTTGTGTATCAGCTTGTTGTTCCGTTTCACCACGTTGAGACTGGAGTATTGAGCCACCAGGAGTAAAGAAGGAAGCAGGCGTTCGTTGAAGAGCATTTATTGCACTTGTTCCAAAGGACCGAGTAGCCATACAAGTAAGACGTGGAGTCAATTTACTAAAAGAATACATTGTTTTTTATAATATGATGAGTAATTGTTCAATAAATGAAAAAGACAAAAGGACCATGAGAAAAAAAAATCCTGCGTCGTGGAGTTTTATATAACGGCGGAGGCTAAATAATAAAAAGTTCTCATCACCAAAAAGTGCCTTGTCCAATCAGGAGCGAGAATCATCAGAGTAAAATAGCACCAAGGCTAAAAAAGGTATCACCCACAACAGCATGAAGGTTGAGTGATGACGATAGATCCAAGCGTTTTTTGATCCTACTTCTTTCGGAGTTTGACATTATCTACACCAAATGCATTCCATCTATGTCATTGATGGCCCACCTCACCTTGACAACAGCAGTACCAATTGGACCTCAAAGATGTCAAGACATAGATGACGATCTTTGGTGGTACAAAAAAAGCAGACGTGATTGTCCTTTTATGTAAAACATACGTATACATACGTGCCTTCCATGCCATTACCAACACAATACACACGATCAAGTAGTCATTTTTATTTATTTATTTAATAAAACAGAATGTTTATTATATAAAAATAAAGAAGGATAAATATATAGCTATACTGTACTATTAAATCAAATGTATCTAATCTAATATGATCTATTCTTCTTCTTCGTCTTCATCATCATCCTCTTCGTCCACTTCCTGTTCTTCGTCCTCTTCATCTTCATCTACTTCTTCTTCATCCTCGTCCGCTTCATCATCTTCCCCATCATCGTCCTGTTCTTGGCTTTCTGATTCCTTTTCTTGTTGCTGTTGTTGTGATTGTTCTTGTTGACCAGATTGTTGTGCATTCAATTGATCTTGAAGTTTTCGTCTCTTGTTGGCCAGATCATCTTTCCCAGTCCCTGTTGATCCTTCGTCTGCTTGTTGTCGTCGCTTATAGGCTTCTTCCAAGGTGATGGTTTGTGGTATAACATCTTCAAGGAATTCAAAGGCATCCGTCTGATTCACTGCTGAAGCTATATATCAACCCGAACAGTCAGTATCAATAGTATCCCCGCTGATCTTTTGACTTACCTAGATCCTTATAAAAGATGGTTTTTCGCTTGTTCTTTTGTGCCCTTGAAAATCCTTCATTGACCAGATATTCCATAAAAAGTTCCTAGACATTAGTAGAAGATTAGTATCAGCAAGATGCAAACTATAAAAGTGTGTTATTGACTTACAGTGGCAGAAGCTATACAATGGGTGGCTTCGGCATTGACAAGAGTTACGTCTGGATCGTCTTTAATGATTCTTTTGACTCTAGCCAGTGGTAATAGGGATTGGCCAGGAATTCTTTCTTTTTTCGTTGCTGCAGTAGGTGCTGTGTCAGATGCCATGATGTATATAAATAATTGTAAATAGGAAAGAGAAGCGCGATTCACCTCACCTACATTGCTTTTTTTTTTTTTTTTCTTTTTCTTTTTCGTACATTCATTTTCGTATCCCGCTTGGGTGTGACTTTATCAAGAGCTTCCAACCATAGTCAAGTAACACCCTGCTAAACATTCAATCAATAGCCTTTGATCATGTTAAGACTTGAGCATAGTGTAATTAGTACGGGAATATGATGGAATCAACAACTGTACCTAGCATAGCAAGCACTCATTCATCAGGCTTTAGAGGGAAAAGTAAAAAAAAAAAAAAAAAAAAAAAAAAAAAATTCAAAATCCGCTTCCATAAGCATAAAGTTCCTGAGACCTATTCTATCTCTCTTTCTTTCAAAAAGTTGCTCTTTAGATTCATCATGCCCTCCAATATGAATATCTGTATAACTGTACTATAGTGTAGTTGCCCTTTGTGATTACCAAAAATGTCACTGTGTCTACTTTAACGATAACCCTATTTTTGCTTGCTCATCCTTTTAATCAGTACTAAAAGATTGATCAATACTCATTCTCGCTTTGAAACAGAGTGACTCTTGGACTGGCGAAACTATTGCATGGCTTGACACTTGGACGATGGATGACCACACCAACCATGTTTTACCTGGTCATACATATTCATTGACCGCCACATCACAGCACTTTACCATCATGACAGTGTAGTTTAGTTTTATATCCCACTCTTAATATAGACATTACTAGATAGATATCCTTCTTAATAATAAAGATACTTTTTTTCAATATCATTTGTGTTTTATGTGACAGATCCATGTGGACAAAAGCTCTTCGTGTTATCTGATAACCTTCAATAGATCCAAACTGATCTCATTGGATTTTCTTTTTACCACGTTCTCACACTTGGTCCCCGAGTCAACATAGGGAAAAAAAAGGGGGGGGGGGGACTGGGAGAGTATTGGTTTTCCTGGAACCGGGTTTAAAAAAAATAGCTTGGATCGGTTCTGAGTAAAAACAATTCTACCGCCCTGATAGAGTTGATTACATAGTCTTATTCATCTTGAATGACATTTATTCATCCACGGGGAAAAACTTTCCCCACTCAATGCAATGTGGTTGATCTTATCATCACTGTTTTTTTTTTTTTTCGGGATCAAAGGCGGGAACGGGAAATAGACGGAATAAACCATTTAGGTTTGAAACCGATAATACCCACGACCTGGTTTTCATGGGGTCATCCCTGTCAATCTTTGATGGGTCAAGCTTTGTAAAGTATGTATGGATCAAAGGTAATATTTTCTTTCCCCCCATCATGAGATTTGGATGTAAAGTTCATCATGGAGAAACACAAAAGATCAGGGATCATGCATTTCACATCCCGCCGTGGCACTTTATTAAAATCCCGCTCCTGACATTGTCCAATAGTCATTTGTTAAGTAAATGATGATAACACAAGAGGCAACAAGTCAGTTAGTTAAATGTATTTTTATTAATTGAGGATCGATCAAGTCTAAACAGTCAGAAGAGGTTAAAAAAAGAATCACATTCTTTTCATACCCCATTCATCTAAAAGATAATATAAAAAATAAACAGATTGGGAGAAGAGAATATACAAAGAAAGAAAGAAAAAAGAGTAGTAATAGTAAGAAATAAAGGATTTCATTGTTGATACATATAAAAAAAATACTAAACTACAATAAGTCTATGTGGTAAAAAGTATAATAATAAGGAAAGGGAGGGGGAGATCTAGTTGTTCAAGACTTGAGCAGCTTGAGAGGTTTGAGCAGAGGAGAAGCGACGCATTTCCTTGGGATCGGAGGACATCTTCTTACCCAACAACTTCTTGCCCAAGTTTTGAGGACGTTCCATGGACTTGAGAGAGCGAGTACGGTTAGCATAGTAACGAGCAGAAGAGGTACCAGACATGGCAGAGGCACGACGAGAGCTGGCATCTTGAGCTTGAGGCTTGTTGTCGACCAAAGTGTTCTTGGGTTCGTAAATGTATTGCATAGCAAACTTGATAAAGTCGAGAGGCACAAACCAGACAAAGTTCCAGATCCAGACAATACCAGCCCATGACCAACCACAACCGTAGATCTTGGTGAAGCCCCAGTCGGCGTACACGGCGATAAACATAGCCACCAATTGAGCGACGACAAAGGCACACATCAACATGACAGAGGGACGTTCCATGAAGAAGAAGCCACGAGAACGAGTGACAAAGATCAAACCTTGAGAAATGGTAGAGACTTGGAGGTACACGATAGAGTGGTAGATACCGTGGTTAGGATCATCGTAACGTTGGACACCGAATTTTTCAGCAAAGAAGTCAGTCTTGAAGGCAACAGCAAAGAAGGCAACAGTGGACACAGTGAGGTAGAGACCGTAGACAATGGCGTAAGTGAAGATTTCTCTCAAGTTCCAAGAGTTGGGGTAAGGAGAAGGCTTGACACGATCAGTAGAGATAGTCATGATGGTACCATCGTTAAGAATAGCCATAATCAACACAAGGAAGGGAGGGAAATCGAATTGGAAAGCCCAGCAGAGGATAGAGAAACCAACCACAACACGAATGGTGACAGAGCAAGTGTAGATAGCATAGTTACGCATACGTTGGAAAATTTGACGAGATCCAATAATAGCTTCAATGATGACAGACAAACCAGGTTCAGTCAAAACAATATCGGCAGCAGAGCGAGCAGCATCAGTGGCATCAGCGACAGCAATACCAACGTTAGCCTTGGAGAGAGCAGGAGCATCGTTCACACCATCACCAGTCATAGCACACATGTGACCCATGTTTTGGAGACGTTCGACAATTTCATACTTGTGTTCAGGGTAGACACCAGCGAAACCATCACATTGCAACACCATTTGGTCGACATCAGAGTAACCAGAGCCAGCAGGAGGACCTTCCTTGAGAGTCTTGGACAAGTACATGTTGTCACCCATACCGAGACGACGACCAGTTTCCTTACCAATAGCGAGTTGATCACCAGTGATCATCTTGACTTGAATACCGAGTTCGATAGCACGATCAATAGTTTCCTTGGTATCAGATCGAGGAGGATCATAGATGGGCAAGAGACCAACCAAACGGAAACCGAGACCTTCACCTTCAACTTCACCGTTAGGAACTTCATCAACAGCAACAGCCAAAGCACGGAGACCACGGCGAGCAAATTCATCCACATCATCGTTCAAAGCCTTGATTTGTTCTTCGGTCTTGTCACGAGAGCAGAGATCCAAGATGGTGTGAGACATACCCTTGGTGACACGGAGCACCTTGCCAGAAGCATTGTCCTTGTAAGTGATTTCAGTACGCTTGACCACGGGGTTGAAGGGCTTGAATTCCATTTCTTCAATACCACCACGAGCTTGAGCAGGGTCGGGCAAAGAGTTGACGATACAGAAATCGATGGCATCTTGGTTTTCGGTACGAGAAGCAAAGGCAGAGAGCTTGATGATTTCATCACCGTCTTGTTCAGCGTAGCACTTGATGGTAGGCTTGTCGACGATCAACTTGTTCAAGGTCAAAGTACCAGTCTTGTCAGAGCAGAGGATGGTGACAGCAGCCATTTCTTCAATAGCAGTGATACGGGTAACAATAGCCTTGTGTTCAGCCAATTGCTTGGCACCAATAGCGAGAGTGACAGACAAGACAGTAGGCATAGCAATAGGAATACCACCAATGAGCAAGACAAGCATGTTATCAATACCACGGCGATAATCGTAGTGGAAGGCAGCATATTGAACAATGAGGACAATAACCAAGAAGATACCAATAGTGACCAAACAGAAGTTACCAATGTTAGCAAGAATTTGTTGAAGATGGCCAACATCGTCACCAGCATCACCAACCAACTTGGCAGCACGACCGAAGAAAGTGTTCAAACCAGTACCAATGACAACAGCTTCAGCTTCACCTTGCTTGACAGTGGAACCAGAGAAGACTTCATCACCAGCATCCTTTGTGACAGGAAGAGATTCACCAGTCAAGGCAGCTTGATCGATAGAGACTTGACCGTGAGCCTAAAAAACATTAGAATGAATGTCAGTAACCAATCATATAAACCAATGTCAAAAAGATGACATTACTATTCAAGTTCCGACACTTTGTAAGGAAGGTAGCCAGGAAAAAAAAAATTTTCATCTGCCACACTTCCAATCAAAATGGCCTAATCCGCAAGTCTTGTTTTTTTTTGTTGTTGTTACTTACAGCAATGAGACGACCATCAGCAGGGACGACATCACCCAACTTACAGGCAATGATATCACCAGGCACCAATTCAGCAGCTTCCATAGTTTTCCATTCACCATCACGACGGACCTTACATTCAGGAGCAAGGGCATCCATCAAAGCCTTGACAGCATTACCAGCTTGACGTTCTTCCATAAAACCAATGACAGAGTTAGCCAACAACAAGAGGACAATACCAATAAAATCAGGATAATCAGGGGGTTGACCAAAACCGTTAGACAAGGCAATAGCGACAATAGCAGCAGCTTCCATGACCCAAGAGAGAGGATTCCACATGAAGCCCAAGAATTGCAAGAGAGGGTTCACTTCCTTGGTTTCCAACTTGTTATGACCGAATTTTTCAACACGGCGGGCAGCTTCGTCAGAGGTTAAACCGTTCTTGGTGGTCCTGAATTATAGTAAAATGGTTGAAGAGTGACGATAATGGTGGTAGAGAGGATCATGTTGATAAATGATAATAGTAATAATAGTAATAACAAAAGAGGATTAGTAAAATAGAAGATTTCATTGTTTTCCTCACTTACTTTAAAAGAGCCATACAATCCCCATATTCCATGGTGGAAAGATCGATCTTGTCTTTATCATAAAGTTCGTCGACAGTCAAGGTGTTCAAGTCACCGTTTACTTGAGTTTGTTGGGGAGCATCGCCAGAGACCTCAACCTTTGTGTGTTCTTCAGACATGGTGAGTAATAGATGTTATAACTTCTCCTAAGAGATGAGTGGTAGATTAAGGGGAGATATACGGGTTGTAAAAAGGTAGGTGTAAGGATAGTATTATAAAGAGGAAGAAGAAGAAAAAGAAAAGAAAAAAAAAAAAGAGGAAGGGAAGGAAAGGATAAATGAGTTTTTGGCTAAAAGAAAAAAAAAAAAGAAAAAGACGAGAGAAATGGATGTTGGAAGTTTTTCTTTTTAAAGGGACATCAAGTAACCAAATTCAATAGCCGCTCCGTCTCACAGAGAAAATTTTTTTTTTTCTTTCTAGCTAATTTGAAATCCAGGTTCCACCAATTATGAAAGGAGAAGGCAAAAAGTGGGCGGGCCTGATGTTATATTTATGAAACCTTTCTCACACAGCACACTCGGCATCCACCGCTTTCCCCCCCAATGAAGATGCTTTCTTAGCCGATGCGGAATTTGAAATTGACGTAATCAGATTGGTAGTCAGTGTGGAAAAAAAAAAAAAAGAGTGGTATCAAAAACAGATGGTTTTGTTCCATGTTATTATTCTATTTCGCATGACTTGCTCCTCATTGGGCAGAGTGACGTTTTTCGATTCAAAACCACATAGCGGTTACTTTTTTACCCTTTTTTCTATTTACGTATAAAGATCCAACAAATCACAAAAAGGGGAGGGGGATCATCATCGTTCCGTTGATCATGTCTAATCTATTAACCTTTTCGCAACGGAATCTTTGAAAAATGGATAGTAACAATAGTGTCAATCTCCCTCTAATTATGTCAATAAACATCATGTTGATTAGGATCAAATTTACTTTATGTTCACGTTCCCACTTGCACGCCATTCTCAGTCGGGCATTAAAAAAACATCCCAACCCAGTCTTCCCCATTGAAAATAGACTAGAACAAAAACAGGTCTGCATGGATGTTTTCCTCGGTTCATCTTTCAAAATGGTATTAATGTGAAGAAGTTTCTTTTTTTGAAACTTGAATCGAACTGCATAGGATCATGATGAAGCATCCTCACACTTGCTAAAACAAGCCTAGGGGAAGGAGGCTCCATTAGCGTTTTGGACGGAATAGCGGAATTTGAAATGTGCCACTCATTTCCCCTTTTCGTTTGATCAGCTTACTGTATTACTTTCCATGATAAAACTCCTCTGTTACAGAAACTATGAAAATGTAAATTGTATTTTGATTGCCAGCTAAAAAAAAGTGTAGCACATTTGATACCCCACTTATTCATCTACTCTATACAGAAGGTTGGAACATGAATGAATCTTGCTTAAATCGGCGTTGGAATATTCAAAACCCGGAGGTAAGCGAATTTAGCGATTGGCAGAAAAAGAGAGAGCATGTGCAGTCAGGGCAAATCAGTCCCTTTACGGGAAACCTTGGGAAAACCGTTATCCTCCCATTATACCTATCGGTTCCTTTCGTTTTACTTTTATCCTACGATGACTTTTCATGATCCCCGGTCCTTTTCTTTTCCAAGAAGGGTTAAGATCCCGATGCATTGACCGAGAAAAAAAAAAAAAAAAAAAAAGGCGTGACCAAATCGTAATGTATTTCATTCTTCCGAGCCTCTCCATACGTAGCCACCCTCTCAGATGACTATGACAGATCATGTTTGATAATAAACAAAAAGGGAATAATCCATTCATGTGGGGAAAAAAAAACAAAAGTGCGGCTGCTTTGATTGTTTTTCCGTAGCAAGGATGGAACTCCCTTTTCGCCCCGAGGTGCATCGATTATAACATGTCGCTTAATACGTACATACATTGAATCACTCTATATGTATCTATGATTCGTTACACTGCATAGCCCACTTTTAATATATCATGGTTCTACTGTGATGGATCATGGAGAGGAGGGGGTTCATCATTCAATCAAACTATTTCAATACCCGCTCGATGAATTTGTAAATCCCGTCGAGTAAACAAAGTGGATTCCCCACATCATTATTATCATCACCATCATTTAGCTATTAGGATATATTTATATCCTGCATAAATGTAACCAGTAAGGAAGAGAGTAAAAAATAAAAAAAAGTGACCACAAAGGGAAAAGATGTGCCCGCCAAAAAAAAAAAATCCATTCCCTTGGTATCATTTCCACTTTCTTCATCCTTTAGTCCTCTTATCAGTACACATATATAAGTAATCAGGTCGTGACAGATAGGATCATTCCAAAACCGGTGGCCATACTTAAAAGGAGGCAGGGCAGGGGCAAGCCAGCTTTTTTTTTAACCTTGTGTAACAACACTTCCCCAATAGCAACATAAAGTTCGACCAGATCTGATTTATGATCTTCATAAATTAGTAGCCCGAGAATTATCGGAAGAGTCGTGAACTCCATAACAGGGTGGGTGTGAAAAAATAACAAACAAAGAGAACCAGAACTAGACT
The DNA here is from genome assembly GCA_025330725.1 of Chlamydoabsidia padenii. NCBI lineage: Eukaryota > Fungi > Mucoromycota > Mucoromycetes > Mucorales > Cunninghamellaceae > Chlamydoabsidia > Chlamydoabsidia padenii. The sequence goes on from JAIWND010000016.1 coordinate 186,247, forward strand.
AAACATGGTGAGATGGATGGAATGGATCATCTTTCTAATGAATGATATGTCCTTTTTGAGACACTTGAAAGATTACATTTTGTAAACACATGTATTTTTGATATGATAAGAAACTAACATCAGCTTGGTGATGATGATGGAATTGATAAACATACATCGATGTAGATGGTGCACGTGCATAGTGGGTATGCTTGTGTAAGATCATAAACTTATTTCCGGACAAGGAAACATGATATCATGTACAAAATAACAAACTCCGATAGACCCCCCGACCAATGCTGTACCAATAATACCCGTTAAAAGGTAAAGAGTTCATCCTACATTTTTATTTGCCACATTTCAAACAAGAAGAACAAAATAAAAACAGAAGACCGAATACCATGGAATGATTGATGATGCAAGTATGTATCAGATCTGATTTACAAATCATTAAAAAGTAACAAGTTATGTTTTAAATAAAGGATTGTCACCAATTACAGCCATGACATCTTTATTAGGATAAAATAAAATGTGACTAAGGGGATCTGACTACTAAATGTTTGACCATGTCAAACGAATGACATGATCAGTTCTTCTTTGGGTGGGTTTGATGAATCCAAGGAATTGTAGTTCCGCCACTGATCGAATAAATCGTGCCCTGAAACAACAAGTTATTACTATGTGATTTCCTTATCAACCCCCCCCCCTGGCCTTTTATTACTTACTGTATTTCATTTTCTTCAAGAGGATGACCAGTAGGTCGAGATTCACGTTCGATCAAACATCCAAAGGCCACAAACCAATCGTACAGATTAATCATCCGTCCACATTCTAAATATAGTTTATACAAAAGACTGGTATCCTGTTCCGAAGGTAATAATTGTTGATCTTGATGGTCTTGTTGACAACAATCACAATTGATGTAATATTGAGATTGACTAAGAGCTGTTTGTATAGATCCACGAGGCTGAGGGGCAAACGACTATAATAGATAAAAATATCAGAATCTATCTCCACCTTTTTTTAGATACAAAGATAAGATAACATATCATTTTACCTTTTCATGCAATTTCACATGAGTATAATACACCAATTCATAAAGAGGCATCGTTGTATAGGACCGTAGATCATGACTAGAATCAAAAGAATGTGAAGAATACTCTAGATTAGTTTCATTTGTTTCTTTAAAGTGTTTTCCTTTTTTTTTTTTCTTCTTTACCTAAATATGGAATGGAACCAATCTGCTATTTCCATTGCCATTTTCGACGTCACTGTTCCTTTTTGTCGTAACTGTTCAATAGCATTTTCTTGTACTTTCTCGGCCGTCTTTGTATGTCGTTTCGTTGTCGCTGTATGCATAGTCGTAGTATGATCTTTGCCCGATAGATTGTCGCTGGGTGCACTAGGGAGTGACATCATGCCTTCCAGTTTCTTTTCCCGTCGTTTGATCTTGGCCAATTCATCCTTGTCAGCCTGAGCCAGCGAGTCCAATTGTTCTTGCCAAACTAATATCTGATGCATCCATTTCTTGTCATCATCATCATCATCTTGTCCATGTCCTTCCTGTTCAAGCACCAGTTTCAGTTGTTGTAAAAAGGGTCCCAGTGCTGTAGCTTCCATTTTTCGCACCAGATTCACCAACCAATGTAGTGTGTCCGCTTGTTTATGCCATTGTGTATTCTCCAATTGTTCCAGGTAGAGTACCCGTCGAGTCTTTCTGCCTAGTCCAGTAAATGCTGGGAATTGCGATTGGAGGAATTGCACCAAAGCCATCCCACGTTTAAAATGTCGCTGATAGTTGCCAAGATCCACTAGCCATTTCGCGACTTGTTCTGTCATCAAATAAGTGTCATCATCGAGTAGTAAAAGTGCATGTTGTCTATTTTGTTGCTGTTGCTGTTTTTGTTGCTCTAGTTGTGCAGTATCATCATCTTTGGTCGAGCTGTCATCAATTAAATGTTCAATATATAGTCGGAAGGATCGTAACATACGCAGGTGAGCCGCATGATCAGCTGTGGTGATATTATTGTTATGCCACAGAGTCAAAGTTGTGACAATAGATCGGTGAGATTGACCCATCAAGCTGAGGAATATGGATAGTGGGTTGCTGTAAAAGTGATGCATCAGGGCGTATTTCATGCTGGCTTTTACTTTGCTGATCGAAAAGTCGTAGAGGTAAAAGTGATCCAACAGGAATTTGTAGGGTCGTGCACCAAATTTTAATGTGAAGTTTGAGTTGATGAATATCTATGTAGTAAAAAAAAAAAAAAAAAAAGAAAGAAAGAAAGGCTAAAAGATTAATACCCTCAGCTTGATCTTTTATTTTGTAAAATCTTACCTTGTCCAAAACCCTGTTAAACCACACATCACTTTGCTGGAGCCAGAATTTTTCAATACGTAAAAGACAAATGGTAGATTTTGTCAAAGATTGGTGGAGTATTTCAGTAGATGTGGCGATTCCGATTACAAATACAAAAGGCAGTTGAGTACGATATTCACTATATTAAATACAAAAAAAAAAAAAGTCAGTTAGTAAAAGTCAAATATCAGCACCCTACAGATGTATTGCTCTTTTTTTTTTACCTGATAACAGTCATAAAATCTTGTAAAAGGATGGGATCAAAGGATTCAAAATCTTGAAGAACGACCACCAGTTTCGGCCAAAGTTTCTTGTTGTCACGGTGTTGTTGCAACGTTTCCATATACCATCCCACCAAGAGTTGTAAATCATGACTGAGCAATTTTGTAGGCTTGGTCTTTATAAATGTCCCCCCGAGTTGATATGCTGATGATTCCTGTTCTTGTTGGTCCATTGTTTCTTGCCTGTTGATCGCTGTTTGATCTTCATTGTCATCATTATCTTCTGTGTGATGTTTGTCATTGAGTTTCCTTTTTCGGTTGGCGTTGTTGCTGGTCAGTACAGAATCATCGTGATCCATGAATTGTTCAATCATTGTCGACATGATGTTTTTCATAGAGTTGCAGGTATGTGAAGAGAGCAAGGCGACATGATGGTGTTGAGGTTTGTTGATACCAGCAGAAGGTGATGGTTGTCGTAGTGTATTGGCGATTTCACTGAATTGAGAGTTGTGGTCGGGTGTGTTGATACCAGCAAATACAAGGGCTGTTGGGATTTCACGATATGGTAATGGTATTAAACTATTGAGAAGAATATAAAAAAGTGAGTATTACCAGCTTTACATGAATTATCATGGTCATTACATGCTATTGTTGATATCATCCGATGCATCCACAAAATGACGAATTTGGTTACGGACGTTATGATTCAGATCTCGTAAAGTGTCCTATTAATAAAAGTGAGACAAAGGTAAGTACTATAGCCAACCTTCATAAAACAAGTTTTCTTTTTCCCCCCTTCAAAATTACCTCCATTATTGTGTTGGTTCTTTCCCATAAGTGATGGTAGGCGTCCTTTCGAAGGAGCATACAATCTTTAGATTCCATTCCACTAAACAGCTGCTGGAAGCCATCATGGTGTATAGAAGGGGTGTCCACAGATGATCTTCGTTTGACTTGAGTGGATACTAAACAATTTAAAAAAGGTGAATAACAAGTTTAACCAATTGTTTTCAACTTACGTTTTGACTGGTTGTTTCGTTTTCGTTTGTTGGACTTTATCGCATTAGCTTGGCCCGAAGGGGGTAATACCAAGAAGCATCCCTATTTGAAATACAGAATCGGATTAGCACTTTCTTTTTTGTGCAAATGACGTATAGATTTACCTCTGAAACAGAATTAAAGTCGTCTATTGATGGTATAGAAGTCATCGAGGGAGAGAGAAAGAGAGAGAGAGAAAAAAAAAAAAGAGGCGGCGGGATTATAAAGAAAAATCTTGACCGACCGGGCTTGAGACTGGCCAATAAGATGTCAGAGTAAAGTAACTCACTTTGCCCCTGACTTTTCATGCAAATAGAAAATGAAAAGTTTTGAATGTCCATAAAGAGAAAACTAACAATCAAAGGTAGACATTCTAGATATACCATTTATATATATATACAATGAGGTATCATACTCTGGTTTAAAATGTTGAAAGCTGTTAGTTAGCTTCTGACAAGCTTGCATGAATTACCATTTAGGGTCGTGACTGGTCGGTATCTAAGCCAGCCGATTTTTTTTTTCTGCTGACTATAGAAAATGAAAAAACAGATTAAAACTTGCCCTTTCTTTGTCCATTTTTCTTTGGTTTTTATATCAACAATCTATCAGAAGGATCCAGCCTGAACCATGCAAGTGACTGAACAACTACCCATCGACGAAAACGAAGGCAAGCTTGAAGTGCCTGCCTTTTTGGGACTCAGTGAACAGCAATCCAAATTACTTGTCGCTTTGTATAACGAAACCGATCCCGAATTCGCTAAACAGGTACCCACTGCTTTACCTTTTGCTGCTCAACAACTCGCCAATGAATACGAAAAACGAAACAGCGTTGGCAAAAAGGTAATTAAGACTATGCATGCCACAACTCGACTTGTTTACTGACATTCCTTTTTTTAATAGCTAGAACGAGCCAATGTCAAATGGTTGGAAGAATTCAACGAATTTGAAAAGGTACAACAAGAAGCGGTGACTCGACTATCCAAGACCGACATGAACATTGACAAGGCGGCCGAAGGGTTGAAATTGATGGATGACGAAGCGTGCCCTTTGAAGGATCTCTTATTGGGAAGTCTCTTGTATGGTGGTCTTCGACGGGATCCTACCTCACCTGATGATCGGGCTAGTATGTCACCTGTGGCCAGTCCTAATTTTGCTGGTGCCAAACACTTGTTGGAACGCGCCTTTAATGAACACAATTACTCCATGGCGGCTGTGCAAATTGGCTCCTTTTATACTCAAGAAGAAAAACTCGCTCAAGGCAAGAACTTACCTGGTCAAGATCCTAAAAAGCTGTCCTTTGAATGGTATGCAAAGGCCGCTGAAAAAGGCAATCCTGTAAGTATAGTATAGTATAGTTTGAATGGGAAATCCAGTTGATCTGACACTTTCTATGTATAAATCCTGCGGCGGGGTTTGAAAATAGATGGCCTGTCATAAACTGGGCTTCTTTTTGGAAAATGGAATTGGCTGTCAACAAAACGCCCAAGAAGCTGTTGTGCAATACACCAAGGCTTATGATCAAGGCTATCCTGACTCGGCACATAATCTAGGCATCATTCACCAAGGCAACACCAACCTCACTCTCCCTCTGCGCGACATTAAGAAAGCCATGACATTCTTCGAACGAGGTAAGCAATGGGGCTATGCACCTTCCGCCAATGCATTGGGCCGCATGTACCTACTCATGTCCAAGGACGAACAACTCGCCAAGGATGCTGACCAACCCAGTGAAGACAAGGAAGAATACATTGTGACCGGTATCGATTACATGGAAGCGGCGGCTAATGATGGTGATGCTGATGCTATGTTGATGCTCGGTCTCATCTTTGGCTCTCAAGATTACGGATTGTACGACATGGATAAGGCGCAAAACTATTTGGAATTGGCTCTGGTGCGTGGGGATTTGGAAGCTTACAACTACTTGGTGCGTGTGCTTCGGGCCAAGATGGCGGCGCGTGTGGCTTTGGAAAAACAAAACATGGACAACTTTGAAAAACTCTCGGATGCGGACAAGGCGAAATTGGTGCGCCAGTTGGCGAAGGAAGCTGCCCCTGAAAAAGTCAAGCGTCGTCAATGTGCCAATCCTTTTTGCGAAGTGACTGAACAAAGTCAAGGTGAATTCAAGCGATGTGGTCAATGCGAACGGGTGTCTTATTGCTCTCGGGAATGTCAACGTAATCACTGGAAGGCGGGTCACAAGATTGTTTGTGGGAACAAATCCTCTGCATCATCTACTACAGAGACTAGTGATGGGGCTCAATGAAAAGGATTATACATAACACTCTCACAATGAAATACCATACCATCGTTTTTTTACTCATTATAATAATACTATGTAGCTGCCCTTTATCATTTTATCATATCTCTGTATATTCGTTTTTTTTTTTTTTGTTTTTGTTTTTGTGTGTGTAATAAACTGATTATTGAACCTTTGGAAACATACATACTCCTTTTTACTGTTTTTTATTAATTAATACTGGGAAAGCAGTAATGGCGGGGTTGGAATTGGGACATATTGCATGAACGGCGGGATATCAATTCAAAAAGTGTGCCTATGGAATTAACCAAGTGTGGCAAATGTCTTTCTTGGCTATAGGATGGGACACTTTTATTTCGAAAAGGGATACTATCAAATAGCTCGTTTGAAGAAGATTGCGGCACATTTACTGATCGGGGAATGAAAACTTGTTGGAAATTTCCTTTTTCATACATTTGCTCCAAAAATAATGGAGATTGCTGAATCTATACTAATATTGGTAGCAGACACCATATAACCACATCGTATACACTAGGTTGACAGGTTTCTACAAGACACCTTCCGATTTACATGAACTTTTCAAAAAATATGCCAAGTCCTGCAAAAAGTAGAGTATCAAAGCATACACGTATTACACTGACAACCCAACAAAAGATATGGTTGGATTTCAATCATTAAACCGATGCATGAATTAAAGTGTGGATGGATTTCTATTATGTATATTTTATTATCGTGTTAAAATATATAATCTACAAAACAGCTAAAATATAAAGAAGGACTAGTCTAAAAAGAATTCAAGTGTCATGTAGGACCCAAATTATTACATTGGTTAGGCACTTGTTCGTGGATGTCATTCAGAGCGGCATGGGCAATGTCGGAGGGCACCTTGAGGAATCATTTTAATATTAACACTAGCATTACCCACCATGTTCTTTAGTTGTGACATATTCCCAATCCAAAGTAAGCTACCAAGTACACTCCCTATGAATCAAATAGTAAGAGTCTTAGTACCTCGTTATGATCCTGTACTTGTAATTTACCTTGTTTCCACAGTTCAAATTCGCATTCTTTCAACATGGTCATCATAGAAGGCCTGATTCAACAATGAATAATGTTATCAAAGGAGACAAACTAGACCTCCATTTCCTACACTAAACAACAATTAGGTTAGCATATCATATTATCAATCACCGTCCTTTTTTTTTTTTCACTCTCCTTACCCTACTGTGCATTGCAATACAACCGTCATAAGAGTTACAATACAGTATCTTGCGCTGTTGTTCGATGATTAGACCCAGGTAAAAGCGTTTAGTCTACTTTAGTAGATAAAAAGTACTGTTGAGTGGTGATTCATTGTTTTTTCGCCAAGTCAGATTGCAAATACTTTACCTTTAATGAGGAAAAGACAATCGAGGTGCTCAAGTCAACGGTGCAAAGAGGGATTCGTGTAGACCTTGTCGTAGCTATAATTGAATATATTCGTTTTAGCAAGCCTGTTGAATGGCATCTACATAATAAAAACAGGTGGTCCATCATTTAAACAAAGAAGCAATTATCGCTCTTACCTTTAGTAAAAGATGGGTGCAAAGTAGTTTATGATTCAACAAGGATCAGTGTTAAAAGTCAAGTGGATGGAAGAAGTGAGTGGAAAGAAGGAGAAAAAATGGGGAAATGTTTCCATTTCAATGGCTGCAATTTCACGTCCCGACATCTGCCCTGAGCCCACTTGATAGGAAACTGTTATGGAGATCAGATGATTTGAAACCATATATCCCCATACCAGTAGAATATTGCCCAAATCAATTCATTCCCTTAGTTCTATCGGGGAGTGGTGAGATTAAATATAGAGGAGAGTGTGTCATGCAAGTGTAGAAGTGCGGGACTTCAAATTCAACTGGGTCAAAAAGAAAATTGAGTTTTTAATCCTTGATCTTCCTCCTTTTTTACATTAATTGAAATGGTATGAACATGTAACAAAAAAAAAAAAAAAAACCAACAACAACATCCACCCACCCATCCATCCATCCATCCATTTGTTTGTACATCTCTCTATCCAATCTTCTTTCTAGTCGATCATTAGATAGATGCTGGATGAATAAATTAATGTATGGATGGATGGGCTTTATACAAAGTCAATGAATCTGTACTAATCTCATTTCTCCCTCATCCATCCATCCATCCATCCATCCATCTGTATATCCATTCGATTTTATGACTTGATCCATCATCATCACCAATTTGCACTTCTTTTATCGCCATCTTAATTTCAACAATGATAATAACATTATAGGCTAAACGCACCAAGAAGGTCGGCATCACTGGTAAATACGGTACTCGTTATGGTTCCGCTTTAAGAAAGGTCGTCAAGAAGATGGAAATTACCCAACATTCCAAGTACACCTGTACCTTCTGTGGCAAGGTAAACTATTTTTACTTTTTAAACACCAGCAGAATGTTGGAACCTAACTTTATTTATGATGATAGGACGCCGTTAAGCGTACTGCTGTTGGTATTTGGAAGTGCAAGGGTTGCAGCAAGACCATGGCCGGTGGTGCTTACACCGTCTCGTAAGTTGTTTTTATCTTGGGTATACATACAATCGAATATTGGGTTGACCTTGTTTTTGTATTTTAATAGTACCACTGCTGCTGCCACTGTCCGCTCCACTGTTCGCCGTCTCCGTGAAATGGCTGAAATCTAAACATCCTCTTTTAGCTATTACTTTTTTTTTTTTAGTTACAAAATAAAATGATTATTTATATTCTTGTCCCCTAATGTTTGTTTGTTTGTCATTGTATGTATGGGTTATAAACTTTTTTTACGCAGGTGTTAGTTATGCATGAATCAGTGGAGTTTGAATAATGGGTCGATCAGGATCTACTGGGATCTGTCTCATCATCTTGATTTACTAACTAGAAGTAACTTTTGGTTGGACCGTCATCATAAGGTGTATAAAAAATAGGGTTAGTGGATGATTACTGCTATTGACTCCCCCCCAAGAGCATGTTATCCATCATCCGAATCTAAAAAAAAAAAAAAAAAAAAAAAAAAAAAAAAAAAAAAAAAAAAAAAAAAAAAAAAAAAAAAAGGTTCGAGAGCCCAGGCTTTATTTATTTATTAGTTAATTATATAAAGAAGAGTATGATAATTATAGTACAAAGAGTGTGTAGAGGTAAACTAGAGTATAATGTGGATGTAAAAGGAATCTATTCTAAGGATGCCGTGGATGATATTTGACCACTATTACTATTGTTGTTATTGTTCGGTGTGTCTTCATCGTCACTGAATGTATTGATAAGCGAGTTAAAGTCAGCATCAAAAAGCCGGCTAGGTATATCGTTACTGTCCTCCAAGGTTGTAACAGGTGCAGTTGTTGAGGTGACTGGTGTAGATAATGATGATTGTGGTGATGTCAAGTCCAGATCCAGCCCACTTGTTGTTGTTGTTGATTTCATTCGTTGATCGATCCTCGAGCGAAGATACTGTGCTGTCAAAGTAAAAGAAGCCCTATCGCTCATATCCGCCGCCATTTGTATAAAGTAATTTGATGTTTCCTTGGTGATCAGTACCGCACAAAGTTCCGTATATCCATGATTGGCGGCATAAAGTAAAGGTGCATTAATAGATGATGATGATGTTCCATCCACAGAGTAACTTGGATCAGCCCCCTTTGCCACCAAGTACCGTACCATGTCGATTTTCCGTTGTTGTACCGCTACTAATAAAGGTGTTTCTTCCATGGCATTAACGACATTGATAGTGGCCCCTCGATCCACTAGAGCTTGTAAGGCATCCATCCGATTCCAAGTGACGGCATGATGAAGTACTGTGGCCACCCGAGTTTTCCCATCCACGTCCGCCCCACCTTCTTCTATCAACAGCTTGACCACATCTTGATAACCAAACCCAATGGCAATGGCAAGAGGAGAGAGACCACGGTGATTTTGTTGATCGATCAAGTCTGGTTTCTTCTTGATCAAGAGTTTTATGGCTTCCATGAATTGCTTTGACACTGCCAAATGTAAAAGTGTATTACCTTGCAAATCCACAATGTCTAGTGATGCACCGGTATCCACCAAGAGATCAACACAAGTCTTGGCCTTGGCAAAGATGGCATTCGATAGAGGAGTATAGCCAAGAGAATCCTGTTCATTCACTTTTGACCCGTGTTCTAATAAGAGTTCCACCGCATCGTCACTGCCCGCACTGGCTGCAGCATGGAGTGCCAATTCTTGATGAGGGCCATGTATGGTGTTGACTTTCAAGTCTGAGGTGAGAAGTAGTAGTCGTAAGGCTTCCATACTGTTGTTCTGTGCCGCCAAGTAAACCAAGCCATATCCATCTTCATTTGTCACGTTGAGATTTCCTTTGGTTTTAATGTATTGATAGAGTGCTTTCATGTCAAGTGTTGTAAGCGTGATGGCTTTCCACAAGGCTGTTGTCCCAGTAGGTGTTTGTGGTGAGTCGGGTTTTTCATCATCCATCTTGGTTTCTGGTTTTAAGCGTTTGTTGGATTCAAGGTCAGCATCAACTGTAATGTCAACCCTAGCACGTTTGTCGGAGGTGGAGAATGTTGCCATCAATAAAGTGAGCTGTGTATAATAATAAAAAAGATGGTTCAGAAAAAAAAAAAAAAAGTTACTTCCGGATTTAAAGACAAATGGCGGAATTTAAAAAATATTCCAAACTTTTAACTTGACCCCTTCTCCTCTTCTTTTCGTATACTGTTGGTACTCTATCAAGTTTACGAAAGAGGGAGTCGACCAAATCAATCAATCAATACTCATATTTATTCATATCTATCATCATGACCATCACTTTATCTTGGATCGAGTATATAAGATGAGGTCAGTGCAGATTGATAAATCAGGGTCAAAGGGGAAAAAAGGAGTGTTTCGTCGGAAGCGGGATTTGAAAATCACTTGCTCCTCAACTTACGTCAGATTTTTCTTTTTAGCTTGACAATTTTTTTTCTTTCCAATTGATCTCTTTCTTTCTTCTCGATTCAAATTTGAAGCTGAACGTCTTTTTCGTAACGCGTACTCGATACTCTATTTGACAACAATAACAAATAACACATTTGTCTTTACTTTCATCAAAAATAACTGACGTAAGTAAAATATAAAATACTCTGGGTGGATGTTTGTAATCTTCCCCTCCTCTTCTCCCCTTACTAACTGTCTCAAACTTTTTCTTTTTTTGGGGTGTGTGTCTCTTTTGTAAACGAACACCTTTACATTATTTTATATCTGTCTTTATTTAGGATCTCACTTACTCAACATGACCGCCGCTGTGACTCATACCAATCATACCACCACTAACAACAAATCTGGGATGGATACTTCTTCCGCAGCTACAGCCAACATTGCCTCTCAAGATGTCGGACTTCTCTTCGTGCGTGAGTACTATACCTTTTTAAACAAGAAACCTTTGCGTCTTCATGCCTTTTACAACAAAGACTCTTACTTTGTCAGGGGTGATGAAGGTGAAACTGTCCAAACTTATCATGGTCAAGAAGTAAGTATATCCCCTTTGACACCCACACGGAAAAGGTTACTAACTGGATTTAATTGATAGGAAATTCGCCAAAAGATTGAAGAATTGAACTTTGAAGATTGCAAGGTGTTGGTGACTCAAGTGGACAGTCAAGTATCTGCTGGTAATGGTATTCTTATTCAAGTATTAGGTGAAATGTGTGTAATGGATGGTCCTTCTCAAAAATTCAGTCAAACCTTCTTTTTGGCACCTCAACCCAATGGTTACTATGTGTTGAACGACATTTTCCGATTCTTGAAGGATGAAGTGGATATCGACTATTATACTTGTGAAGATGATCAACAACAACAACAACAGGCAGCTAGCAACAAGAAGGACGAAGTAGTGGCTACGGATCAACAACAAGTGGTGGTCGAAGAGGTGAAGAAGGAACAACGACAGGAACCAACCCCAGCACCTGTCAAGGTGGAACAACAACCTTCTCCACCAGAAACTCGACAACAAACGGAGGAAGTCAAGGTAACTGTGACGGAAAAACCAGCGGCAGTGGAACAAGCGCCTGCTACTGTGGTGGAACCCAAGGTTGAAGAAAAGAAGAAACACGCAAAGGAAGAAACCAAGGGCGTTAATGGCACCACCGAGACGAAGAAATCCGATAAACAAAAGCAACAACAATCCAACAAGGCAACTGAAAAGACCGCGGCTTCACCAAAGGCGGCTCCTGCTACTCCTACTGCTCCTCGATCTTGGGCTAATTTGGCAGCTAATGATTCGAACAAGTGGGGTACTCAAGTATCGGAAGCGAAAGGATTGGTTTCTGCTAATACTGCTCCTGGTACCACTCCTAACCAACCTACACAACAACAACAACAACCTACTGCTGCTACTACTGCTTCTGCCACAGTGACTCCTTCTCCTGCCAAAGAATCCACAACTGCTCAAACAACCGGTCAGTCACAAACTCATCAAAATAACAAAGATCAACCTCGTAAAGGTAAGTAAAAAAAAAAAAGACATACTCTTATATACATGAACTAAACCCCACCTTTTTTAGATGAAGTGACCAATATCTATGTCAAGAATGTCCATTCAGGATTGACCGAAGATCAACTCACGGAAGCCTTCTCGAAATTCGGTCCTATCAACTCTTTAAACATTGTCAATCATAAAAACTGTGCCTTTTTGGAATTCCAAACTGCCGAAGCCTGTCAAAAGGCCCTCGCCCAACATAAGGTCAATATTGGCACCTCTGTGGTCCTCGCTGAAAGACGCCGCCTTTATAACAATAGTGGAAATATGAACCGTCAACAACAACAAAATGGTGGGAACTATGAACGTCGTCAACAATATAATCGTCGTGGTGGATCAAACAACAATAACAACAATACCCCTGGTGGTGGACGTAATGTCAACAATTCTGGTGGTGGTAACAAATCTCGACCTGCTGGAAATGCTCAAAAGTGAAAACATAGCTGAGGATCTCCCATCCTGTTTTTTTTTTTTACACTTTACTTACTCAATCTCTTCTCTCTCTCTCTCTCTCTCCCAATACATTGATATAGACCTATAGTCAAATTGTCATCCCCCGCCACGCTACACACACACACACACACATTTACCTTCCTCTCCTTTTGCATGATTAGTTTACAAAAATAATTCTAAACCCAACAAACAAACATCAATAAATGAAACCAGCCACACATTCCATTAGTCTACCTTTTATATTTTAAATGTATGCATGTACTATTTAAAAATGACCAAAAGAAGTTTTTTTTTTTTTTTTGTTAATAGATCGACAAAAGATATGAACCAAATAAATTTGTTATTGTTATTGTTTTATTATCATCATCATCATCATGCACAACGTTTACGATTAACAAATTAAAAAAGAGAGAGGGGAATGAATATACATGCATGTAGATGCAATTCAAAATGGTGTAAATGAGAGTGTGTGACAGAGGGTAAAATCAACCATTAATAAACAAACTACAAGTAGATGAGAGGAGGGGGGAATATCATGCCATCGTCATTTCCACATCTTCTTGTTCCATTTTTTCAGCCATCATAGCGACAATAGCAGCCCCGACAATTCTTGAGTGCTTGACGATCCCAACTGATAGTTTAGTAGCCATTTCATCCGGAATCAGTGTCTTTAGTGCTTCACATACCCGAGGATGGAAGGATGGATAGTCTTTATAGATATCACCACTAATAGCTATAAGGGGGATGGGAATAAATTAACCATCATTGTTTTTCATTATCGTCCCCCACATACACGCAAGTTTTTTACTACTTACAAATGGCAAATCCTTGTGATCGATCAAGATCCACCCCATATTCAAACATATATTTCACCACACTGGCAATACTGGCACCAAGTAAGGTAGCAGCCCGATTTCCTACCATTTCACAAGCCTATAGAAAGAGAGAGTCCAAGTTAACATCCGCCAAAAAGATGGTGTTTATTCTATTTACCTTTTTTACGATTTCACGGTCTGCTAAAGTGGTTGGGCCGGCTTTACACATTTCCTCCAGCACGACCCGCGTGTCCTCGAGGGTATCCAGATCTTCGTCGGCTTCACATACATACATGTAGCTTGTGTCAAAGTGATAAGGGACACGGATCAAACAATCATCATCATCAGTACTGAATGTAAGCACCTGTTGATCCAAGAGATACACCAAGATTTGTCGGACTTGTTCACCCAAATACATGCCTGTTGTCATCTTTTCGAATATATGTATACCTTGGTTGTTGGATTCATTATCGAGTTGATGATCAAATCGTGTCATCGGTAAATATTGTTTGCTGCCAAAGTTGCACCATTCCGTGTTAATGATCATTTCCGTATTCCCTTGTTGTTGTGTCGTCGTCGTTGTCAATAATCCTTTCATATTTGCCAGTTTATCATAATAAGCGCAATTGGTACCTGTTATAGATAGAGTGTTAAATGGTTAATAATCGTCACCCCCCCTCCTACTGGATTGTATATTATTTAGTGTGATTACCTGCAGCATGTACGATCCCAATACGCGTGGAAGGATGTTGATAAGCATGAGCCAGTAATGTACAAACAGCATCTAGAATGAAAAAAAAAAAAAAGAAAGAGTCGTCCAAATGAGTAAATGAATGTTGTATTGCTCTTCTTGATTACCATTTGCAATAGCCACTATCTTGACAGCCAAACCTTTAGCATTGAATTTCTGATGAAAGAGATCGACAATATCACAACCAATAGCGTTAGGAAAGTCGAATCCATGTTCCAAAGCAATAATAGTTCCACGATCCAACCCAGTTTGTCGTACAGCAAATCCAATACTAATAGCCATTGAATAACATCTTTGTTGTTGCTGTTGTTGTTGTTGACCATTTTGAGGAAGGGGAGGAGGAGCAGCACCCACCCTTCGTTGGAAATCAGCAACACAATCAGCAACATAGTCAATTAAGATGCCGATATCGTCCCCTGCCGTCAAATGGTCCGGAATTTTGTATTGATATTGATTGATCGCCAGTTTGCCACCTTCCCCTTTGAGTTTGACTTGGCATACATAAATATCAACCCCACTGATCTCCAATGCAAGGTACGTCCCCTTTTCATTTCCTGTAGGATGACCTAAATATAGTAAAAAAGGTAAATAAAGAGTGAGTGAGTGAGTATACTTTATTACCTGTTACATAGGAAGGAATCATTTTCAAATCACTGGTTGAGGGTTGTTGTTTAGCAAGTCCAGACTTCATCTCATCCCCAAAGCCTTGAATTAACACCTTGAGACTTTCCGAAGATACTTTAAACATCTGTTCAATTTCTTCCATCAGTCGAATCGTCCTAGTCGTCGTCGTCGTCGTCGTCGTCGTTTGTTGTGATAACGAGGTAATAGCTGCATGTGAAGAAGTTGTTTGCTGTTGCGGTTGTGAGGATAAAGTGGGTGTCAATGTGGTGTTATTTAATGGTCCTCGAGTGTCGGATGGATGAGATGTTGACATGGATGTAATAGTAAGAGTAATATGAAGGGAGAGGATAAGTGTTTGTCAAGATGAATCGAATTTAAAAGGTAGATGGTAGAATTGATAAAACAGAGCTATACCAAATCAAAGATGGGAAGAAGATTGTTAAAAAGAAGGAAGAAAGGGAAGAAAGAAAGAAAAGAAGAAAGAAAGAGAAAATGGAGGGAATAAATTTTTGGGGGACACCAAATGATTGGGAAACCAAATAAGGTGTGAGAATTTTTTCTGAAACTGGATAATCGTAAAAGGAATCAATACCTTTTTTTTTTTTTTTTAAAAAAAAAAAGGAAGTTTGATAAAGTCGATTTACCTAGTCTAAAACTGTTTACCTCTTTTGATAATCATGGTGGTACTATAAGCATACAATAGTTACTTTCTTTGATATAGAATGGAAATGGGGCGCGGAAAGCTGGATGAACAGTAGGCCGAGTCGGGATTTTAAATTTATCACCTGTTGAGTTCCTTTTTGATTTGCATGGATAAGTGTCCTTTTGATCTACATGATGGTTTTGGTCTTAATCTTTTTTTATCTTGTCAATAGTTTTTTCATTATACATACATATGCAACACAAAGATCATATGAGAAGACTGACTAGATTTTGTTCTCTCACTTTACACACACACACACACTATTCTCTTTGCATGATCGGACCCTATTCCCCGGTCTTTTAGAAAATGATGATTTTGTTTTTATAAAGAGGGTAGTAGTCAATTGAAATCTTATTGACTCGTATATCATTATCTATAATACAAGTAAAATTCTTTTTGAATTATCAATACGTGTACAGAGGCAAAGATCAATGTTGTTTTCATCTGACCTCTTTTTTGCTCAGACCATTTTAACTTACCAGATTATTTCCGATTTTCGTTGCATGCAAATACCTGACTGTCTCACATAACATCAAATCAAACCAGTAAATAAACATCATTATACTTGGTAAAAGTGTTTGCTATCTCATTCATGCTGCTGGTAGGCGGTGAAATCAAAGCAGCACTTTGAGACAGAATAAATTAAAACCCCGTTAGACACGCTTTGGAAAGAGCATTACTTCATTGATTTCCAACCGATGCTAATGATTAAAAAGGCGATAATAGGACTTGAAGACATTCTCAGCCAACTTTTCTTAGAAAATCAAACTCTCAGACCCTTGTATCAGTCAGGTCAGACTTGAGATGTTGTGGGCTTACATTAGGAAGAGGAAAAATAAAAAAAAACGAAGACGGAGAAAAAATATTTTCAACCCCCGATATACTCGATCAAATAGTGAGTATAGTAAAAAAAAAAAGAGAGAGAAGAGAAGGACGATGTTCTTTGGTGAAATGAAGATATGTTGTCTCCCGAAATAAACGAGTAGTAGAATAGCATGATTTTATTTATATTCGTTGATAACAATAATAATAAACAAGAATGGTAATATTCTCTTCAATATAGTCAATGTATAAAGCCACCTTATTGCAGGTTAGCTCCTCAATCTTCACCTCGCATTGACCAAGAGCTTCTCCGAATTGCAGCTGATCGATTGTCAGCATCTAGTCGCAAAGGAATGCTTAAATTCACAGTTTCGTTCGTATCCCGCCTAGCGGGTCTTGTTCGCTCAGAATGGAGATCAAATTCTTGATCTCAGACAGAAGAGTTTCTTTTTTATGCACCTCTTTACTTTACCATCTCAAAAACACCGACCGTCCTGCAGCTACAACGACACGTGATAACTGGGGTCGAAGTATGTACTTCATAACTCTGTTTCACTGATTGCTGCAACATTGTGGATGCAATTTGTTGGTAATTTTTGAACCCAAAAATAAAGGCGAAAACGGTATTAAATGAGAAGACACATTTACAAGATAACTGAATCAGAGATAACATACTTACAATATAGCCAAACCAATGACCACTCTCTGCTTTTCGTATGACATTGATGGTACCAAATTTAGAAATACTGTTGATGTTATTTTCCCAGGGTCCAAGCTCATAACACTTCCAACAATATCCATGTATTCCGCTGTTGTGAACTTCATATCATGGGATCCAACCTTCGTCAAAAAGTCGTCATGCATGTTGTCCAGCAGAGAATCGGTAAAAAGTGCACGCATCATTCGGCAATAGTTTCAATAAGAGAATATTGTTCAATGACAATAATTCCTGGATGCGCGTTTCTATTTGGAGAGACTGGCCAGCCTCCAAATTTCCTTTCACCTTGGCGATAAGAGCTGGCTTACACGAGGAGCAGTTTACGTTTTTTTTTTTTTGAAAAAAAAAAAAAACCAGAGTTGGCCTAGGGCTCGCCTGGTCAAGACATTCATGCACCCCGACTTTATGCGGGATGGAGCTTATTTCACACCCCGCTTACCCTCGCCTTGACTCTTAAGAGAGCTCTACTGCCTCAATGGACAAGTGATGCTAATGAAAAAAAGTGACCATGAGCATTCCTTAGCTTATTTCCAACAAAGTTTACATAATGGACATTGTACCAAGTCCCTTGTATGGAGCAATATAGCCTCAAGATCGTTTTAACCTGCCTCAAGTTTGTTGGAAATAGGCCAAGGAATGCTCATGGTCACTTTTGTCATGAGCATCATTTGTTCATTAAGGTAGTAGAGCTCTCTTAAGATTCAAGGCGAGGGTAAGCGGGTTTTGAAATAAGTTTTGTCTTGTGTGTCAATTTCTCATTCTGCAACTTTTTCTTTTACAAAAGTCAGGGTAAAACGATCTTGAGGCTATACTGCTTCATACAGTGGACTTGATACAATAAACATTATGTAAAGTTTGTTGGTAATAGGCTATAATGTCCACATCGCTACTTTAATCATTAGCATCACTTGACAAGTGGAATGAGTAGAGCCTTCCCAAATCTTAGTAGAGGCAGGCGGGATCTGAAAATGAATTCTGGTTCAATACTCTTTCATATTTCGAAATTCATACAAACGACCTTGATACCTTTTTGTCATCCCAAATCGACTTTTGTATATAGTGATTATGGGTGGCTACAGGTCAATACCGCAATGTTGAAATTTATATGAATCCGATAATGGTGCCACAAAGGCGCACATATAAACAATGGTGACACCGATCGATACATTGCAAAACAGGTCAATGCAGGCGGTAAAGATAGTAGCAATACATACAGACAGTAGAAAAACATACAGTACACATACTGTATAAATTATTAAAAGACACCCAGATAAAATAAAGGCATTTATATATACAAAAATAAATATAGAATAATAGAAGACATATAGATAAAATCAAGACATGCAAGTGGTGTGAAGACATGTAGATGAACTAAGGTTATTGTACATTTTTATTAGAAACCCGCCCCTTTCAAATCCATATATGGGAGTGAGACGTCTAGCAAAAAACCGTATAATGTAATTGGGGTGATTAGATATACGTCAAAAGTTCATCAGTCATGTCAAGTTATAAGACAGTAAAGGGTAGTGAATAAGTAGTTGATTTAATAAGATTATATAGATATTTATAATAGATGGTCTATGGGGGGGATAAGGGATAATAACCAACACAATATGACAATATAATCAACACTACTGTAATAATATCAAAGAAGCCATTTTACCAATTGCCATTTTTTCTTGCTTGATTAACTTTAGTTCGTCAACAGTCGCCATAACAGGATATGAGTGTTCATTATATTGATGTAAGAATTTGCCTTTCAGTGCCACCCAGTCCTTCTTGATAGTTACCCATTAAAAGCTTGTCCTTCCAACACACCTTGTAGTTCTTCCATCATTTTCACAGAAGTGTAGCCAAATAATTCCGCCAGAGATTCGTACCTTGCCATCCATTTCCGTCCTTCCGTTGCAAAAGTTGGAAATCTAGTCTGTCGCCGTCGTTCCAAGTAGGTCTTGGAGATGATCTTGTCATTCACGCCGTTCTTTGCCACATTACATGAAACAAGTATGCAACAATCAACAAGAAGTAAAAGTCTACAACCAGATGAAATGTGATGAATAACCTTGTCTTTTCTTGTTTCTTTTCTCTTCTTTACTTACTTTGTACCAGAAACAAAGAGAGATCACAAAACACCAGAGACAACAACCAAGGAAAAAAGCCCCATCATAATGCATGAAGACAAGCCTGCAATAAGAGCAAGAAGGATGATTAGTAAGCTTGTCTTTCATGTTTTTTTCTTTACTTACCATAAAGCACCCATAAACATTGCACATCATGATCCATCCCCATGAATCAAATGGAGCGCCGTAACTGGTGGCTAGTGCAACATGCCCGAGAATAGGTAGATCCACATTAATGCTTCAACATACCAGACATCCCGCTTTACCAGCACAACCCATTCGCTAGCAGATCCAGGTTTGGAACAGGACACGATGTCGCCTACGTCCTGCCACGGTAAAAAGGCTAAGCCTAATCACTATTCTACACAAAGGTAGCCGCCTCGCAAAATCTGCCAACTTATCCATTTGATTACTAACAGGAGACTTCACATATCAGAGGCAAAGAGGGAGCATACACCTAGCGTAAACAATTAACAATTCAGCTAGAGTATAAAACAGTAACAACTTTGGCAGAGTATCATTCAAGATGCATTGACTTACCTTTATGACCAGAATCACAATAAGAGGGAGGAAGCCTTGAGATTACATCCACCACAAAACAGGTTTTTCATATAAGCAGCCATTAGGTGATTCACGGATTACTTTTGTGTGAATGAACCCATCTTGTAATCATGGCCAGCAATAGGAATGAGTGCGGGAGACAAATTGTCTGTCAAGCACAGGTTCTTGAAGGGGGGGTTGTTTAAAAAGGAGGTTCATGTATATGGGGATTTTAAACGAAAAAAAAAAAAGAGGAAAGAAAAGGAAAAAAGGAGCAGTTTTAAAAATCGCGTTTTTATAGTTCGCGCCGTGGCGGGATTTTATTAACCGCGAAAAAAGCATTTCCTTCTTCTTTGTCTTTCCATTCCAAAGACATTCAACTTTGTCCTCTCCAACAGGGAACTCCTATTTGTTGTAACGATTGAATGATGAAAATAAATAAAAAGAGGTGACGAAGCAATTGACTCTATGATAGTACTGGGCTCTCTTGGAAATCATCCAAGTAAGATCAACACGGCAAAGGAAAAAGAAGGGCACGAAGAGAAAGGGGTAGTAATGTATACTGTCTCTTTCTTCTTGGACAATCAACTTACCCAAGACTATAATACTAATGCTTTTCAATTCATGTTGATGTAGAATCGATACCTAGCAATTGACCTTGAACGAATCTCTTTTTTGGCTGATACAGTAAACTGGGAAAAAGGACGACGTTCTCTGAATGGAATGCAATAGGCTTTGGTTGAAAAAAAAAGAATATTGCTATCCGAACGTGGTGGACACTGAGGGTTGATTGGGTGGTCAAGTGCGACGATGGTACACCTCTTGGTTGCAACTGGGGATATATATGAATGTCAAATTAATCATTGGTCCAGCAAGATTAAAATATGATCTCTTGTGGATAACAATGGTGGTAGATTGGTTTTAGATTGGTTTTATTGTAGATATAGTGTTATATTTAATCTTAATTTCAACAAAGTATTGTTTTATCATATGTTTGCTGGTGAATATAAATACGTTTATCAATGAAGGTGTTTCTATTATAAATGATTTATGTATCACGATGGCTAACACCTAATACATGATGAACCGTTCATGCTTTTTTTTTTTTTTTTTTTTTTTTTTTTTTTGCCCGTGCAACCAAAATTAACTGTGCAGCTAAAATACCTACGCCCCTTCTACAACTGCACTATGGACCTAAAGATGACAATTAAAAGGCGGGTCCAAATTCTGACAAGATATCGCTAGTCAGATCATTGCCATTCCCCAATGTAGTTTCCTTTTTTTTTTTTTTTTTCATAGTTCCTTCCGAGAGCAAATCATTCAAATCCCGCTCCAGAAGACGGGGCTTTAAAATATGACAATGCAGGGCCAGTTTAGTGGAAACTTGGTAGACGGGTTATAGATAAGCAGGTAAAAAGTTTATTTCAGTATAAAAAGTGGATATATATATATATATAATAACAACATAATAATGGAGGGTGGGGTAATATAACTAGTAGAAACATGCCAACTAGAGAAGAGCCAGATCGTTTCGTTGTTGTTCCGCCATGTTCAAAACCGAGAGCAATACTGTTTGTTGTTCCCCATCCAAATCCTTGGTAAGTGATATATAAGAGTCAGGACTTGATTGTTGTAAAGCTACCAAAAATAATAATCAACAATCAAGTTTTTTTTTTTTTTTTTTTTTTTTTTTTCATATACCTTTAAAGACATGTTCGAATTCAATATAAGGATCGATTTCATCCAGTGGAGATTCAAACAAGATTTCTTCTTCTATATCATCTTCTTCGTCATCCAGTTCCGATCCTTCATTAGCTTGAGCAGCCGCTTGTTGTGACAAGAATTCCAAGTATTCATTATCTTCATCATGCACATCTTCATCTATATGATAAGTAAAAAAAAAAAAAAGGTTGAGTTCAAGTATATACTATAATTGTATTTTTTTCTTACCATCATTATCAACCGTATCATCATCACCAGCACTACTTCCTTCATAGCCACTTGATTCGTCATTATCTTGATCGTAATCTTCTCCATAAATCTTTTCCATGTTTTCACGATCTAAATCAACAGTTAGTCAATCAGTCCATTCAATTAATCCAGTTATACCCCAACCTACTTTCAATGGCTTTAGGGAGACTCTTGAAGATTTGAACAATACTGCCGAGAATATGAGACCATCCAGCTTGAAGAGATAATGGGATTTGGTTGGACGGTAAAGCCAATATGGAGCATAGAGACACAATCACCAATTTCTTGTCATGCACTCTAAAAAGATAGGTTAGTTTGATCCATACAAGTCTTTTTTTCTTCTTACCTTGAGAATTTCTCGAGCATACCAAACCAAAGACTGAAGAATCCCTGTGTCCAATGATTATCTTCTAGTATTCGTAAGGTGAGAGTAGGATTATAGTAAATACAATTGATGACCTAAAGAAAAAAAAGGTAGTTATAGCATCCCCATATTATTTTCTAATCTTTTGTTTGATCAATTACCACTTCCAAACAATGAATCTTGAATTCAGTAGATTTCATGGTACCAGTAAAAATATATTGGAAAGCAAGATTCAAAAAAGGGGGTACATACTAAAAATGATTCCCCAAAAAGTAATAAGTATGTCTGTTCCAAATGGTTGGTGTATATCTTACAGGATCCACATGGCCACGACAATTGAGTAGAATGGATTCCATTAGTTTGCCTATATAAGATAAAATAATAATTAGTATCATGTCATCCCCCATGATTTTTGTGGGCTTACATGCTGAGACTCTGTCGGCCTCGGTCAAATGATCACCCTTCATCACTGATTGAATAATATCAAACATCATCTGCTGGAAGTTTTCATGAGCAACAAAGACATCGCGACCATAAGAGATATAGTTATCCAGAGGAGGAAGAACAGCATCCATAAAATCAATAGCAGAGTCCTTGAATGCCTTGTATATCAATTCAAAAACACTCCACATGGTTGGAGTCACCCGTTTGGCCGAGAAGGTGCAAGAGTCAATAATTTCAAAGATTTCATCATAAAGATCCATAATCGAATTGTCCAAAGTAAACGTAATCACAGGTAATAGAGCTTCTTCCAGTTGTTGTAATACTTCAGGCGAGCTTTCCAAACTGAGGATCAAAGTACCAATCGTTTTAAGGACACCCATCGCAGCCATCATCTTGTCACTGAGTTCGTCGATTTCCCCACCAAATGAGGCATTGTCTTCACCGCCTTCTTCATTGTTGTTATGTTGCGTTTTGGCTTGTGATATTTCCTCCATGATCCGTAAAAATGTATCCCGTAATTGACTGCATAGCTGGACAGCAAAAGGTGTGAGTTGGACAGCAAAGATTTCGACAAATTCTTCCATCACGGTTGCCAAAATATCAACGTCGATTTCATTGGTCAGGTTGAGTAGTTCTTGCATAATAAATGGTAGATTCGGTTCAATGGCATTTCGTACTATAAAAAATGCAGCGCTAGGGTTAGACCTTCTTGTTTTTGCATGACATGGTTTCCAGACTTACCAACTTCATGGCGAATCATAGGTTGTAAAGCCAACGCAGCTTGGACTTTTACAGGTAGTTCGTTGTCGTGAAGACAACCTAGGACGTTTTCATACAAGGTGACAATGTTCTATAGAGATAAATAACACTCTTTACTTGTTAGTTCCTAATCTTGTTCTACCCCCTCTTTTTTTATTTCGACTTACCTCCTCGCTAGAGAAGCCCAGGTTACTGAAGATTCGTGTAATATCACAAGCCTATATATAAAAAAAAAAAAATTAGTTATATTAATACCACTTCATCCAACTTACCCGTGCACGAAGATAAGGGAATCGACTCTTGAATTCAACAAAGACATGAGTGACAAAAAAAGTATCCATCATATTCGCCACAGGAGACTTCTTGGCAAGGATTTCGTTAGCCAAAGATCCAATCATCGCAAGAGCACCATCCTTTTCCCGTCCATTTTTCTGTTCCTCCGGGGTTTCCAAATAGTTCACCAAAACAGTATTGATAAAGCCGAGAATACCCATAAACGTATGTTTCTTCCTATCATGAGCCAAATCAATCAACATGTTGGTTACACTGACTTGAGGAGAATGAAAGTCTTCCAAAGGATCTAGTATAAAGAAACAAATGATGAGTACCCACTTCTTCCCCCCCCCATCCCTCCATTTCATTTATTTTACCAATCTTTTTATGGACATAATCCACAGGATCGCGTTGCCAGAGTTGTTCGTCTTCCAAAGAGATACAGAGCTGGGGAAAGATGAAATCACGAACCAGGTTTTCGGTATGAGGTTTCAAGATTTGCCACGTCGTTTTATGCTTGATACTGTCATCCAAAAAAGCCGCAGTTAGCATCAGACATTTTCCAGGCATCCAAATTTCCTTCTTGATCCATCCGTCCAGTTGAGTAAGGTAAGCCTGAATGATGTTGGGAGCAAAGTTATTGACAAAGTGTTTGGCGAAACCATTATAACGAGTAGAACTTCCGGGAGGTAATAAAGCAGGATTCCCGTATTTACCAAACAATCGATTTAGACAATGATACGCCCATTTCTTTGCCTTGCCCCAAGGATACGCTTCACGGTCGGTCGGTGGTAGACAATCCAGCGGAATTCTTTTTTCAATTAGTTGTAAGAAGAGTGTGCCCCATGGTATCATCGAGTCTTGTAAGGATTTTGGAAGGTCGACTTGTATACTGGCGTGGTAGATCTTGAGACTGGTTTTCATCATCAATGCTGCATCTAGGTCGTCCATTATCACCAAATTGTTGCAGATAGCTTGTATGGTCGGGAATGTTTGATCTATAATGTGCTGAAGTGGTTCCCGTCGATCTAAATCTTTCCATCTACATATATAATCAGTTATTATCCGTCATGATCCTCCCCCTCCCTATTTTTTGTATACTTACTGATACACCTTGACCACTTCACGTAAAGCCAATAACCCAACAGAGATAAGTCGAGCATCGTTTGAGGATAAAAAGGATTGGACTTCATTTACAAAGTTGGGCCATTTCTCGGGAAAGTCATTATCCAAAATGGTATGAAGAGAGGTAGCCAGTTGCACCCTTAAAAAAAAAAGAGAGAATAAAGTTAAAATTTCCATTTCCCCACACATACACACACCAGATAGTTAGTTACTTACTGGACAGCATTAGGCACTGTGACTAAAGCATGAAGAATCCCTTGTTTGACAATATTTCGATCCTCTTCACCAATAGGATGTGAAGTATTTCCATTACGGTCCCAGGCACGGTAGATTCGGTTCTTAAAGTAGATCGCAGCTAGAGATGAGACAAAATAAGTTGATAATATATACATAAAGTTTAACCATGCCTAATGGTCCGTGACTTACCGGCTTGACGAGCACCGATTTCCAGTTGTTCAGAGGAGAATATCTGTAACACTACAGGAAGAAACCCAGCTTGGGATTCAATCTTGTAGACAATAAAATGTGAATTGTTATGTTTTCATCTGGAAATTACTTTTTTTTTTTTTTTTTAACTTACACTTCTAATGTTGAGTTCGGCCTGTTTATGCACATTGGGGTCGGGATTGTAGGTTGCAACAAAGAGTTGATAGACTGTATTTTGATCCATGTGAGTCTACAAATGTTTAAAGGGGGGAGGAGAAAACAACAACCAAAGGATAAAAAAAGGGGGAAGGAGGGAGAAGAAGAAGGGGCAATGGTGAAGCACTTGATTAAAAAAAAAAAAAGGGTGTTGACAAGGAAGAAAGAAAAAGGAAACAAAAGGACGAAAATTTTTTTTATTAAGAAAAAGAAAAAAAAACGCGATAGATCGGGATTTAAACTTTGTTCTTGTTGAATAGAGAACAAATCCTTGTAGCACTAGATCCAAGTCAACAAATTGATATGCCCACATTGCAACATGTTAGGCAAGTCCTTTAATCATCAAAACAACACTTCAAACCTTCCATTTCATCTAAAAGAAGGCGATAGTAAGCTGTGCCTGAAACCAAAAAACGTCAATGCTAGCGGAGAATGAATTGTTAGTAAAAAAAAACATGCAGTTTAGGTATTATTTTCCAATACAAATGAGACATCTTTATTTATTGATATATGGAGGTAAATATGAATATAAACTAAAACAAGGGGGGGGGAAGACAAAATGAAGATGGCAATAATAAAAATAATGCATGCAAGTAAAATTAACGTCTAGGCATTCCACGGCCACGACCACCACCACGAGGCATCTGTCCACCAGCACCAGGTTGTTCACTAGCCTTGTTCTTGATAGTTTCATCTACAGATAGAATCAAACAAGCCGCTTCAGCAGCAGCAGCAATAGCATTCGTTTTGACCAAAGCAGGTTCCCATACAAACGCTTCAAAGTTATCCGCAATCGTTTCATTATTCACATCCACACCGTACCAAGTCCCACCTTGTTGAGCAGCATGTTTCATTCGGAGTCGATTCAGGATATCTGTGGCATCAAACCCAGCATTATCACACAATTGACGAGGAATCACTTCCAAAGCCTTGGCAAATGCACCAATAATCAGCTGTTGTTTGCCTTCGATCGTTCGGGAATGGACCCGGAGGTATTTCGAGATTTCCATTTCCGTCGCACCACCACCAGCCACCACGAGATTGTTCTTGATCGCACGACGGACAATCATAATGGCATCGTGTAAAGATCGTTCGACTTCGGCAATGAATTGTTCGGCACCACCACGGAGGATCAGAGTACATGTCTTGGCCTGAGTGCATCCTTCAAAGATATTGAATCGTTCACCACCCACTTGTTTTTCTTCAAAAGAGTCACAGGTGCCAAGATGTTCAGGGCGTAGATCGGTACATGTCGATTGCACTGAGCCACCTACAGCTTGAATCACCCGATCCATATCGTCCTTGGCCACCCGCCCAGCACAAAAGATGTCACGGTCAGCAAAGTATTGTGTCGCCAAATCACCAATAGGAAGTTTAGATAGCACCACTTTGGCACCACTGGCCACGATGGCTTCGAGTTTTTGGAAGATGATTTGCCATTCCGCATCGACAATAGCCTGGTATTCTGATACTTGTTCCACACGTACTTCTGCATTGTCCTTTTCAGCCTTAAGTTCCAATTCTACGTTGAGACATAATAGTTTGGGGTTTTTGAATGACTTGGGTTGTTGTTCGAAACCAGCATAGGAGAAGGTCTTTTTGAAGGCCACACCATTAATCAACATGGAT
Source organism: Chlamydoabsidia padenii (assembly GCA_025330725.1). Taxonomy (NCBI): domain Eukaryota; kingdom Fungi; phylum Mucoromycota; class Mucoromycetes; order Mucorales; family Cunninghamellaceae; genus Chlamydoabsidia; species Chlamydoabsidia padenii. The sequence continues at coordinate 213,379 of JAIWND010000016.1, forward strand.
TCTTGCATAGCACCACCAGGGACACGCTTGATACCAATCAGACGTTCGTTAAGACTATCTTGATCCAGAGAGAGTACAGCATCCACAACCATCTTGGTGAAGAATTCTTTTTGAGAGTAGATCAATTTAGATGACATGGCAGTAGCGGCACATTTGGATAACAGATCACGGAATTCCCTATAATATAATAACAGCAAAGTTAACTAATGATCACCATCATTCTATTTTGAATAATCTACTTACTCTTCATTGTTTTTATCAATCTTGACAGCGAGTTCCTTGATTTTGTTGATAGAAAGTCGGGCAGCATTTCGATAACCGCGGATAATGACGTGTGGACTGACACCTTCTTCAATATAACCTTTTACTTCCTTCAAGAGTTCACCAGCCAAAAGCACCACACTGGTAGTCCCGTCACCCACTTCAGCATCTTGAGACCGAGCAATATCCACCAATGTTTTGGCCGCAGGGTGGACAATATCGAGTAGTTTCATAATAGTAGCACCATCGTTGGAGATGGTAACTTGACCTGTTTTTAAGGAAAAGAAAAAGTTGAGGCACATTAGCCTTGAACCCCCACATGCATATAAAATGAATAACTAGTACTTACCACGACTGTCCACCATAAGTTTATCCATACCTCGTGGGCCAAGCGTTGTTTTGACAGTATCGACGACAGCAGCACAGGCATTGATGTTTGATAAAAGTTGTCCTTTGCCTTGAGATGTATCGGTTCCTTCCTTCAAAAGGATGATTTGAGGTTGCTATAAAAAGAAGAAGATGGAGTTAGTCACCATTGAGATCGTCAAGTGTTCCGTTGTCGTCCATCTATCCTTTTCCCTTGTTACACGTGTAAGGTCGACCACGCGCGACAGTAAAAAGAAGTCCTATAAACAATGTCCACCATCTATATAGATTTTTTATTGTTAAGTATTACCATCATATTACGTGACATGCTGTGTATATTATATCAAATTTGTCAAAAAGAAGTAATGATGCGATCGGGAAGAGATGAAAAAAAAAAAAAAAAAAAAAAAAAAAGAGAGAGAGGGGAGGGAAAAAATAATTTTTGGGCGTCGAGCCAATTTCCACGTCACTTCGGGCATCGAAAATAGACAAGTAAAGCCAAACTGTCAGGTCCCATTTCCTGAAAGCATGAAAAAGAGGATGATCAACCCATTATTATAAAGTGAATCATTAAAATTCGGGCACTCTACAATTTTTTAAGCACCTTGTGATGGATTACATTTCCTAGTTAATCGTATAAATATCAAAGACAGACACCGATTTGGGCGGTTTGCGGGATTTGAATCGAGCGGAACCACACCTGTCAACTATGCATTAAAGGTAAAAAAAAAAAGGGGGGGAATGGATATCATGTATTGACTTGTTTTAATCGATTGTAGGTGGCCAACCCTTGGCATAAAAAGATCTGTGTCATTAAATCGATGGAAGGATCTAGTCTAACTAGGCTCTTTTTACATAGTCATCACCTTTATTTTTATATCCACCTAGTCCCCTATGTCTTTTGTTATATATGATCCTTTACTTTAGAATAAAAACATGTCTTTAAAATATCGTTTTAATAATTAAGATGCTTTTGTTCTAAAAAAAACAATAACAACAACATGACAAATGAGTCTTAATCAAGGCTTTTTGACATTTATTATTATTATTTTGATACAACTCTACATCTATTTACAAGTAAGCTATTTGAAGGGGGGGGGATAATCCTATTGGATTAAAAAAGCTACACTAAAAGGGAGAGTGCACCTTATCCATGACTATTGCTTGTCGATTCAATGTAGTGGTTTCGTTCCCAAACAAGTTATTGTTTATTTCGTTTGTAAGAACATCGGATTCATCCCATCCTACCAGTTTATAAAAGAAATAATTGGTTAGATCCTATTGCCGCTTTATTCCTCCCCCCCCTCCCTCTATATTTTTCCATGTTATATAAACGATACTTGCCACTAGCCCATTGATAAGACTGTTCATTGAATTGGCTATATTTGAGACGAGTATTAGTTACAGCCAAATGAGTTGTGTCGGAACATGGTGCAAGTTCATTCCATCCTATCAAAATAGTTTATAACCGATTAATTAGTTAAATCCATTTACTGCTTTCTTTCCCCCACCGACTTCTACTTTTTCATGCTTTATAAACGATACTTACCACTAACACATTGATAAGAGTGTTCATTGGATTGATGGGTATTCGTTACATTTAAAGGTGTTGTTGTATCGGGATATAGTGCAAGTTCATTCTGTTGTAATGGTAAATCGAGTTCCAATTGTAGCAAGCTTGATTTTACTGTTTCACTTGTCGCTATATCCAATTGTTGTTCTTCAGTCTTTTTACATGATACAACCAAACAATTCGACAGAGGTAAATGTCGGTGAGCGCCAATGACACCGACAGAAAAGTTACACGTTGAGTCGTCAGATAGAGTGCCCACTGGATATCGACCAAATAAAAACTTGGGTCGTGGTAATAAAGAAGAACCTGTAAATAGACATTACATGTTAATAACGTGGGGTAAACCTTATTTCATATTTTCAAATCCAACCTACCAGAATCCACGAAGGAAGATGGAAGAATGCCAGAGTAAGACGGTGCTCCAGAGGGATGCCCAGCATCAAGTGTATTGGTGTGATAAGAGGAGGCAAGTAAGTTGTTCATCAAGGAGATGCTTTGTTCTGTCGCCGTCAAAGTTACTGTAGTTGTCGCTTGAGGAACTTCGTTGTCGGTGTTTGAATTTACTTTGCAATCCATCAAAGTCGATTGTTGATCATCGGTCGGCTTCAAGTCATCATGCTGCTTCTGTTGTTGGTTATCTTTTTCTTTTTGCCGGCGTTCCTTTTCAAGTCGTTTTTGCTGTCTGCGTTGATGTTGATCTTGTTTACGTTGTCGTTCCGCTTCTTGTTTTTGTCGTCCAATGTCATCTTTGCGTTTCCGTTCCAATTCTTTAACCTCTTGTTCCACCCTTCTTTGTCTTTCTTCAGCCAGTCGTTCGTCTTCTTTTTTTTGCTTAAGTAAACTATTTTATATAAAGAGAGAGGTTAATAACAATACAATCAAAAAGTTGATTTGGACTTACCGTTTCCTTTCCTTCTTTTTTTCAATGTCCCGTTGTTTCTTGAGGCTTTGTTCTTTTTGGCACTGGTCTTCTTTATCCAATTCTTGTAAGAGTTGTTCCTGACGTTTCTGGGCCACCTTTTCACGGTAAGCGAATAGCACACGCTGTTCAAATAACTTGGCGACAAAGATCTTGAATATGTTGATGTTGATGTCTACATGATCTTCTTCTTCTTCAGCGTGGGGAGAATCGCAAGCATACTAGCAAGCATAGTGTTACATCCACCGTATACAAAATAAAGATTGTGAATGCTAGTTTTGTATTTATATTATTTGACTTACCTCGTTATCTTCGTTATCATAATCCCGATATTCATCGCACATGTCATCCATTTGTTTATCGTCACCGTTTTCTTGTTCTTTACTATACCGTAGTTCATCCAGTCGTTGTTCAGCCAACAAATCCATCATATGCATTAATGGCTCCCCATTGTTCTTTAAAAGTTCGTCAGAAACAGTAAGCATGTCATCTAAAGATATATAAATAAATAAAAAAGAATGGATGAGAATGACATTAATACTAGACTTTTCAGTATACATACTTTTCAAAGTGATACCATTCCGCAAGTGGAAATACGTCAACATATCGAGAGGAGCCTTTTTACTGTCAGGAAGAGAGGAAGTATCATGGTGAGGCGTATCCACAATAGGCTTGTCTTGATTATGCTGCGGATCCGTCTTTTCGGTGCCGAGTAGGTGATGATGAGATCGAGTACATGATGTGTCTTGGGTGTTTGCTACACATGTCGAGGTTGACTGAGGTTGTTGTTGATTCCTAGACCGATCCAGTTCATTGCAATAGATTTCGTATACATTCTTGATCTCTTTTTCAATGATCATCCTAATGAGTATTATTAACACCACAAAAGTAAATAAAAAGTAAGTAGTACTCTTTGTTCATGCATATTTTACCTTTTCTTGCCACAGAGAAAGCAATGGGATCCATGTCGTCGGTGATTATTCATTTTCAGTAACAAGTCTTCCCTTTCCATCATGAGCAGCTTTTCTTTATAGTCTTGATCCAGTTGTTGCCAGAATTCCCGTAACTTTAGGCGTTCATCGGCCGAATCATTTGATGACCATACCCCATCATTTTCTGTTGCTGTATTGTTGTTGGTACCGCAAGTTGAAGACTCTATAGAGCGTGAAGTAGTGACTGGGGACAGACCGTCCGGGACCTTCACTGATATATAAGAGGAAGCGACAAAGATTCCTCCAGAGTGTGGTTGATCGTGGGTCAGTGTTGGAATGCTGTTCACAGGAGATCTGTTCGACTTTGTGTCTAATTGCGTCGTCTTTTGAGGTTGAGGTTTCCTTTTATTGTCAAGCGATATGTTCATTGTCTTGGTGCCAATGGAATTACTTGCTGATGCCATTAGTCGACACGTCGCGTTTCAAAAGCACCGTGACAAAGTACCAAGAGAGTATTCGATGAGCTGTCTACTCAATGTCAACAGTTAAAAGAGCAGATTATGAGGACTCTACTATTGATAAAAGAGACTGATAAAGTTAAACATTAGCACCGAGTGACAGAAATACTGTGGTAAACAAGTTCATGTTAAGACAACAACAACAACAAGAAGAACAAAAGACGTTACCTTTACCTTTGATTTTGGATTGTTGAGATAGTTTATAAAATCGATTGACTGGTATTTGTTGAGACGTTTTGGATACAATGGATTGACAAGGAAGAAGTAAAAGAAGAAGGAAAAAAAAAAAAAAAAAAAAAAAAAAAAAGAAGAAAAAAGTGAAAAGGAGGAAAAGGGATACTCATCACCGAAATTTTTCAAACCCCGCAAAAGACTCAAAGGGCCCTGCGAGAAACCAAATGAATGCTGCTGAACAAAGTTTTTGGAGCACTATACCAACTCACTCTACCTGAAAAATTTGTTCTTGTTCACAAGGTTTGGATTGAAACGGGATTCAATTAAAGCAGTAAGGATATCGTATTATAGACAAGAATAGCCCTAAATCAATCATGCAGAGGTGGGAGTCAGTTTTAAGCGCCGCTCGGATGCATCGAAGCTGGGTATTCCCACCTCCCCCGTGTTCAAAATTACGGGGAGAAAGCTTATTTCTAATCCAGCACGGTGGGTGAGACAGATCCCCCCTTGAATCTTTTCCCCACATTTTTAACCCTTTAGAATCCAAATAGGATAAAAAAGTGGAATTTTGTTATTATGATACAAGGAAACAATCAGTTGATCCTTGTTTGACTTGACCGCTGGGAAAGGCAAATAAGCTTAAAAAGAGATCAATGTCGGGATTTTAAAAAAATGAACAAAGATGTGATTGGATCAAATTTTACACAACAAAAAAAGGTATTTTTTTATTTTTATATTTATTTTTTCCCTTCCTCCTTCTTCCCTTCTTTTTTTTTTTTTTTTTTTAACACCATGAAACGATTTGGTTTGGATGCTCCACGAAAACAAGACAAGATCCAATATGCAACACCGGTGGATGTCAAGGTGAATGATGCGCCAGTATACTTTATAGGACCCGCCAGCCGTGAAAATCCAATGTCACAGATCCGCACAAAGTTGATGGGTCAAGTCTCCTTTAATGATCCCAAGATCAAGTGGAACCGAATCACCCTCCAGTTTGTTGGTAAGGCTGGACTTTGTATGGATGTACCCTCCTCTACACTCCCCACCGTTCCAAAAGAAGGCGGTAGTGGATTAGGCGATGATGATGCTGGGGATACCATGACTCGATTGGAAACGACAGTCAAGCTATGCGAAGTGGAAAAGGAACTGATCTATATTGCTGGAGAAAAAACCATTGAATTCGGATTGCATTTGCCTCACCATTTACCTCCTTCAATTAAAACTCAATATGGATTTGTGGAATATCATCTCGTGGCCATCTTCTCGGCCGGGTCCTTTTTTAAAAAGTATCGTATTCAACGCACAGTTACACTCTGTCGACATTACCTTCCCAGTGCTAGTGCATTGATACCAAGTGTGGAATATAATGGGGTACGTGAATGGTTTGAATGGTCCGCAGAGGTGCCCAAGGCTATGGCAATCGAAACTGGAGAAGTTGTGTTGGCTTTACGATGGAGTGTGGAAAAGGAACGGGTCGAGGTGGATCGAATCGAATTGGCTTTACATGAATTGGAAACCTATAGGTAAAGAAGGAGGAGAGAGGGGTGTTTATATCTATTGGTTAGATTTACTTATCCATTTTTATAAAGATTCAACACTAAAAATGGATTACACAGCTTGAAACCTATTATCACCAAATTCCCATCGACTGTATATCATCCACCCAACTTTAGCAATAATTCGGAAACTCATTTTATACGAACACCTTTGGTTGCCAAAGTACGAACTCATCATTTTGATCCCTTCTTGGAAATCACTCACAAACTACGCATGTCCATTCATTTTGCTGATACCACTACACATGCTAAACCTTTACTATTGGAATTCCCTATCATCATCACCGATTATCCAAAAGATGCCTCCTGTTTATTCTCCTCACCTACCACCTCATCATCAAACAACAGTAGCTCTTCTTCTTCCACAACAACATCTAATATCCTCAATAATACAGTCTCCTTAGATCAACGACAACAACAACAACGACAAGCTCTTATGACAAGTGTCGTACTTCCCGCTGGCGGTGACGATGCTGTGGCTGTAGATCTCGATTTACCCGAATACACACCTCAATATTATGAACACGAACTGACAACCACCACTGCTGATGTATAATGGATTAGAATAGATTTAGTATATACTGTTTATCTTGTTATTTACTATAGTCCCTAATAAAAATTGGTATGTTTGTATTTATTGATTATCATTGAAAAACTTTTTGTATTTTAATCATACATGTCTCTTTGATCCCAAATGCTAACTGGGAGCGGGTTTTAAATTTTATGAAAATCATGCAGGGGTAACAACTTCTAATATACGAAGCTGATTCAGGTGGAATATCAAATGAATAGCCTGTTTTACGAGTTGACAGCACCATGTCATCAACCTCTTCCTGGACGCATCTATCCATTATGACAATAACAATTCATGATTCAATATTCAAAAGTGAATCGCACCAATGGTAACAACTGTGTTTTTTATTGAGAGTATTAGCGTAGTAATAACAAGTATAGAGTAAGAGGTAGATGGTAAAGAGATTAACTAAAAGTAATTGTACTATGTGGAGGGAATACAAAAAAAAAAAAAAAACAAGAGGGACAGTAACACTAATAATTATCTAGGGTTTTTGAGCAGAGTTCCTAATAAATGAGAGAGAAAAAGTCAGTGACTGATATGAGCCTAGTGATATCCATCTTACATGGTGTCTAATGCATCTTTGTATCGTTTGATAATATCTTGTCGTTTAATTTTCTGTGCAGCGGTCATCAGTCCCTAGTAGTAAATAAAAAGATAGTTTAGCATATCATTAATCCAAAAAGTGTATTAACTTACCGTATCCGTCGTCCATTCGTCCGAGCAAAGATGCACATCAAACAAAAACTCGGCAGGTTTAAGATCCGCCAGTTTACCTTGAGCAGTGATAGATTTCAGCACCAATTTTGCCAAATCCCGATTTGCACACAGTCGATCCCAATCCTTTTCTTCGATTCCATTTTCTTGAGCGAGTTGACGGACAGCGGCTTCTACCGGGACCACCAGTGCGACTGGGCGAGGCAGTAACGAGTCGGCATACACACATAGGTTTAACACATAAAGACAGCTCTTGTAGATCGATTCCAGTTTTTCCAAAGCGATGTATTCCCCGTTACTGAGTTTTATTAAGTTTTTTATTCGATCCAAAAGGGTTAATGTGCCATCTTCATTCCATTCGCCCACATCGCCAGTTTGGAGCCAGTCATCAGGGGTAAATGCTTCCTTGGTGATTTCTTCGCGTTTCCAGTATCCTCGTGCCACGGCTGGTCCACGGATCCAGATTTCACCTTGAGGTTTGGGGTAATTGGTCGATCGGTAGTTACAGTCTGGAACATCCACCAATTTGATTTCGCAACAAGGGACAGGGGCACCGACATGACCATAGCCAAATTGTTCAACACCCATCACACACGCCATACTATAAATATAAAAGAGAAGAATTAGTAAATATATATATATACATATATGTTCAATAGGGAAGATAACTTACCCACAACCTAATCACCAATGGATACGAGAGAAAGAGAAAAGGATGATTAGTCAAACTATTATATCCCTACCACTACCATTATGCCTTTTATTACTTTCAGTCCTATAAGAAAACACAATAAAGTTAGTACGATAGATATGTTGACATGACCCCCCCCCGGACTTACATGCCAAAACCACCCAAGATGGGACAAAGAGCGACTGATAAGAATTTCTGGGTTTCCAAAGACAAGGGCGCACCACCAGACAAGGCAAATCGTAACCTCCCCCCGACCTGTTCCTTGATTTTACTAAAAACGACTTTATCAATGACAGTGGTAGGTAAATGCCGATCCATAAGCCAAGACTTGGTTGCAAAAGCCTTGTGGAATAAAGATTGAGCTTTAGGTGAAGCGCTGTTGATTTTGCCCAAGACACCTTTTCGAATCGATTCCCATACCGCAGGTACCCCAGTCATCAATGTTGGTCTGAATTCCTTGATATCACCTTTGCAGTTTCGTACCGATGCATCTGTCAATGTGCGTACCGACGCATAGCCTAGAGTGACTCCCCAAAATATACAGAGCTATTTTTTTTAAAAAAAAAAAAAAAAAAAAAAAAAAAAGTCGTTAGACATTGATGGAGGCTTCCTTTTTCTTGTCACTTACATTTTCCACTGTGAATTCCAAAATATGACTTAGAGGTAAGTATGCCAACATCGAGTCATGATCCGTCACAAGATGACCCAGTAATTTGTGACAACCAGCCACTATCATATATATAAAAAGGTGAGTCAAGCCAAATCCACATATTTTTCTTTTCTGGAGTACCTGCAGCAACAATGTTCTTATGAGTAAGCATCACACCTTTAGGATTCCCTGTCGATCCACTAGTATACATGATACAAGCCAAGTTTTCTGGTTCCGGTTTCCGAGGTTCACGATGATTAGCTTTACCGAATTCCGCCACTTGATTCATAGTATAGACCTGAGCAACAGCTTGCTTGAGTTGTTCCAAATGTTCCACTTTAGCATCACCACCATAGACGACGAATTTGAGTGAGGGACATTTCACTGCCACCTTGGCCACGGTTGGTAAAAGTTCGCCAGTCGTATAGATAGCCTCCACTTCAGTTTCATTCATCGAGTGCAACAACCCATCTTCACCTAACGTATCGTATGCAGTGACAATGGTCATGTTTTGTGTAAAGAGACCATGAGCTGTCAGTAACCACCCCATACTATATCACAAACGAAAAAGGAGGTTAGTTTCCATCTTTTTTTTTTTTGTTTTTAAATAATACTCTTTACCTTGTAGGTGCAAATAATTCCACTTTGGACTTTTCAGTCAGACCAAGGTGTGCAAATCCAGCCCCCAAGTAATGAGCTTCACGGGAAACTTGGACATAAGTGAGGTATTTGTAGGGCGAGAGTTGAAAGTAGCTCCAGGTCTTGGTTTCTTGTTTTTCTTCACCATTGAGATACTTGGTCACCATTTTATCTTCACTAACCACCTTTTCTGTTGAACGATAACCAAACGCATTGCGATGTCCATATTTCTTCTTGGCGTAAAGTAAAATGTCGTATAATGTATGCACCGTGGTATCAGGAATTCGTGTCAGGGAATCAGGGGATAAGTAGGACCGGCGAATACGTCCACCATTCAGTTGTTCGGGTCCAACTTCTACAGTAAAGCTTTTCATAAAGTGAGGTTAAAGTTTGGGAAAAGAAAAGAGAGAAGGAGAAACGGTTTTTTTTTTTTTTTTTTTTGAAAGTTACAAAAAAATTATGAGCTTCAAACCCCGCCGAATCAACATGTGATGGTCTCCATAGTGCTAATGCTCGGTGATCTTGATACTTCTTTTTCTTCAAGGGAGGAAGGGGATATAATAAAGCCGTTCTGGATGGAGAACACTATTATCATGAAATGTTAACAAAAGTGTCTTTACACTGGTCTTTTTTTTTTTTTTTTGATTTCCCATTCTACTCTCAATAACGTCCAACATCAAAAATAGTCTATTCAACTCGTGGTGACACTTGATGCAGAGTGGGAAGCTCACACACTCTTACACTATGGCGTTTCATTTTCATTGTATCAAATGATCCTTTTCCTCTCCAGGAACCAAAATTTGAATATCCGACATACTTAGAGCGGCATTGTAGAGCCAGCCAATGAACCATTCGAACAAAAAAAACGTGAAATCATTCTCATTCACGCTAATATAAATGACCTGAGAATTAATGAAATATTTTATTGATTAACAAGACAATCAAACAGCCCAAAAAAACAAAAAATAAGATGATTCTTTGTACATATCTCTTCTCATTCATTGTTTCTTGGAGAAAGAAGACTTGCCACTATGCATACTTGGATGGAATAGGTACGCGTATAGAGAGTACGGTGTTTCAATACCTTCATTTATGCGAACGTCATTCTTAGCGAACGGCACAATTGCCATAACTAGAACTTGACTCATTTACGGCCCCTCTGTGACACTGAGCGGGACTTTAAAATCAAAAGACAGAAAAAGGGCGTCAAGTTTTTTTTTTTTTCTCTGGTTTCTTCTTTTTTTACTTTCTTATTAAATCAACAGAATGTTTCCTCCTTGTCGACTATTCCCTGCAACGTGCGAACTATGTGGTAACTGGTTACCTGAACATCAAGTAAGTATAGAAATATACATGAAAAAAAAAGGAATCGCATGGACTGATTGTCTTTCTCTATAGACATCTTGTCCTCGTAATGGTGTTCACCCATCACAATGGACACTAGATGGAATGACTCGACTAGATGGTGACGAAGACGAAAACGAAAACATTGACATTATGGATCAACCTGAATCTCTTGAATGGATCTAGCTGGCTCTTTGTATTATACACCTCTTTTAAACATAGTATACCCACCCACTCCCCCTTCTCTTCTCTATTTATTGGGATGATATCATCTTCAATGGTTTTTATTTTTAAAGTTTTATAATCTAATAAAATATAATAGGGTGTTGATCACTCTTTTGGTTTAATAGAGAGGTTGGTGGTGGAAAAGAAGTGGTGAATAGTTTGTGTAATGTTACATACCAAAACAAGTAAATGTGTCATTCTACGTCTATGTACGTGAGTCAAACAAAAAGGAGTCGGTCTTTATTTATAATACGTCATATATCAAGTAGTATATATACAAACAAACAAAAAACAAAAAAAAAAAAAGGTTTTTTATTTTATTGGGTTCAAGTTTAAATCATATCCTACTATCTACAGTACTTTTTCGTCTTTGTAAACTATTAAATAAAGCCAACGAGTTACTAGATCGCCGACTGGTATTGCTTGTTTTTCTAACGAGAGGGGTATTATGAGAATGCATACCGAAACCAACCAGATCTTCGCCCAATAATCCCTTTTCCCGTTCAATGCCAATGGTCGACCAATCCAAGCCATAGTTGTGTCCCGGGTACAACACGATCCGATCATCCAGTTGACCCAAGGTGTAGCGCAAGGTTTCCTCCATTTTCCGTCGATTCCCGCCCTGTAGATCGGTTCGACCACATAATCCACCACACAGTAAAGTATCGCCCGCGATCAGTCGGCCTTCGTTCACCAATAATGCTTGAGATCCAGGGGTATGACCCGGTGTGTGGAGAAACCGGATAAGGGTCCGACTGCCGATGGTCAGAGAAGAGGTGATTTCTGCCGTGCAAGTGGGAACAAGTCGGTTGGCGGGTATGGAAGGGTTGGTCTGTCGTACGCTTTCAATGTCGAGCGGGTGGATGTAGGCTTTGATGTGGGGTAGTTTTTTTAATAGTGTCGCTAGTCCAGAGATCTTGATGGGTAGTGTGTCGTAAGGTGCAGGCGGTGAGCCTCCCACATGGTCGAAATGGGAATGAGTCACAATACACGCCACAATATCGTATCCTTCGGTTTCCATCAATTGGCAGATTCCATCTATATCCCAGCACTATAAATGAAATGGTAAAAAATGAGATAGTGATGGCTGCATGGGTAGTTTTCTTTCTTTTTTTTTCTTTTTTTACCGCATCTACCAATACACAGTGTTTCGTATCCAAATCCACCACAGCATAAATGATGTTTTTCATGTGTTTAGCAAAATCATAAATCCGTCGTTGAATAGGGTTCCTTAGGTTCCGTTCAATAGCAATATCTTGACCCGGTTGGATTTGCATGATACGAATACCCATTGCTTGATTATCCTTTTCAATCACCGCTTTCCCCATTTTATGACTGATATCCGTATCCCCTGGTTCCTATAAAGACGATGATGAGTACATATCAGGCCATATTCTTTTTTTTTTTTTCCCTATTACCTTTTCCAAAGCTTGTCTATAATAATGTATTGCTTCGTCATATAATCCTAGTTTCAATTTGGCTTCACCGACTCGAAAGTATCCCTATCCAAGATATAAAAATAAAGCATATCATAGTTAGTTTTCCATTTGTCTACATTAAAAATTGTTTATACCTTTGCCCAGGAAGGTGCCAGTCGAATGACTCGGTCGGCATCAACTAGACCGTTTTGATATTGATGAGTCAACAAGTAACAAGCGCATCGATTCGAATAAAGTAGAGCCAAAAAGTGATCATGATCTTGATGGTGGTCCCCTGTGAGAGTGGATGCTTCAATGGCTTTGGTGTATTCCTGAATCGCATCCATGTAGAGTTGTCGATCGTATAACTCATTCCCCCGCTTGGTTGCATTGTAGCTTTTGTTGTTTGTTGCTATTGGTTGGAAGTCTGGCATGCTGTTTTTAGACAAATGTTGTTGAGATCATTTATCAGAGATAGGAAAAAGGAGAAGAAAGGGAAAGAAAAAAAAAAAGTAAAAGCAAAAAAGGGGATTTTATGACCAGACAGGCGGCGGGATTTGAAAAACAGAAAAAAAAAATCAAAACATCTTGCAAGTGGTCAATATATAATGTAGTACAATCTTTCCTCTAGTTCACTGACAGACAATGAACACACGGTTGTCAGTCAAAGCAAACCATTTTTTACTTCTTTCTTTCTTCCTTGAAAATACCTTTACATCAACAAAGATGTATATTGAAGGAGTACCTCGTTTGAAAGCTGCCAATGAATTGCGATGGTACCTGGCCAAAGATGTCCTTGACTACCTCCATCAGCTTCGCCTTTCCCTTTTTCAAACCGCCTCTACCAATTACTCTACCAATTACTTGCCTCAACTCGAACTAGACGGCACGGCCAACCAGCCACTATTCAACTCTGACAAGCGTTTCCCCGACACTATCGTCTGTATTTGTGAAGGGATCGGCGAATGGAACACTCGGCTCCAAGAGATCCAACACTTGACCTCTATCATGACTCGCCATCAACAGATTCCAAGGGGATATCAGCACATTGGATCACTGGGGAATGTCGAGCTCCTTTTATTGAGACAGATCAATGAGTGTTTGATGGCATATGAAGCGGCAGAGTCTTTTGTGGATCGAAATCGGTTTGAAGATCGATATGGTTTGGTGTGGGAAGATTCCTAGTACGATCTAATAAACAGGGTTTTAATAAAGCTTGGTTGTTTGAAGGAGGATCGTTGCCGGGATTCGAAATCGAAAAAAGGGGAGGAGATAATGGAACTGCATGCAACACCTGATAGCAACTTTTTATCACAATTATCCTCTGTTTTGTAAAGGTAGTTGGTAGCAAAATAAAAAAAAAGTTTACATGTTGGCATTGACATTGTTTGCCAAGGTCGAATCTCATCATCATCCTCCATGTTTCAAATGTTGGGTTCTTCCAAAAAAAAAAAAAAAAAAAAAAAAAAAAAAAAAAAAAAAAAGATGAAATGAGTGAAAATCTCCTTATAAGCGGGATTCGAAATATCGGGATGTAAATTATAATTCATGCAGCTTGCCCTGTTTCGGAAGATTTTTCTTTTTCTCCCCCTTCACTCACATGAACAAGTTTAGAAAAGCCTTTCGTAAATCATCTACAGCGATACAACCCCCACCTAGCCCACCCCTTGATCGTTTAAGGATCGCTCCTGATCAGGTCTCAGGTTACGAAAAGCGTTTGTACGAGGTCCAGTGGACAGAGTTGGATCCATTTGATCTCGGTCATGTTGATCTTGATACGTTGCGGGGGTTTCTTCAACAAAACATCTCATCTTCTTTGATTGAACAGGTAAAGAGTCCCAGAAAAAGAAAAATTGACTCATCCGTCTACTAGTTGATCCAGTTGTTTGTTCCTCTTACAAAGGAGTGGGACCAAGGGGAAGTGTATGCTCTTTTTCGTCTGGTGGGCCATATCAAACAAGGACGACAAGTAAATGCTGATTTGATTTACTTGCCAGGTAATCCTAATCTTTTTTCTTTTTCTCTATTTTGACTTGATTTCTTTTTCTCATCAGTACCACCTGATGTGAGTCTACCACGGAATCGATCATTCTCAGATCCTTTCATTACCCTTGCTTCGGAGACTAATCTGACCCGACATCAACGCCATTCCATTGATACAGCATCTATGCTCCTGACTGCACCCTTTATGCCCAACCAACAAGCCATCTATCTTAATTTGGCTCCTAACCGAGATCATCAACCACCACCACCTGTTCCGCCTCAAACTACCAAACCAGCCCGACTTTCACATCTTATTAGCAACAGGAATATATTTGATACACCGCCCAACTATCGCCATTATTTCCATCATGCAGATTCATTTCCCCAACAATCATCATTTATTTAATAAACCAACCAACTGTTTATTTAAATACATAAACCTACTATAACTATATGGATCCCTTTTGCTAAAATAAAGGAGAAGAGAGAGAAATCAATCATTTGCCATGCACCTTTTCAATCAACATTGGGACAACACTATATAAAAGAGAGAGGGAAAGAATAAATAAAGAGAATTATGACATCAAAGGGATATGCTTACCCAGGTTCAGCCAATGTGGAAGTATCACCCAATTGATCTTGTTCATTATTCACGATCTTTCGCAAGATACGGCGCATAATTTTCCCTGAGCGAGTTTTAGGCAAGTCACCCACGACATAGACACGTTTGGGTGTGGCAAAAGGACCAATCACTTTACGCACTTGAAGCGACAATTCCTTTTCGAGTCCAGTATCGTCTTCCGCATTGGGTTTCAATGTACAATAGGCATGGATGCATTGGCCGGTGAGATCGTCTTGGCCACCCACCACGGCTGCTTCAGCAACAGCAGGATGTAAGATCAAGGCAGATTCAATTTCGGCAGTCGAAAGTCTATGACCAGAGACATTGATGACATCTATTGTTTTTTTTTTTAAAAAAAAAAAAAAAAAAAAAAAAAAAAAAAAAAAAAGTTGTTTGTTTAACCCCTTGTCTTTTTTTTTTTTCTGATCCTATGATTTACAAATGTACTTACCATCTACACGCCCACGGATCCAGATATAGCCATCCTTATCACGAGTTGCCCCATCACCGGTAAAGTAGAAACCTTTGTAGGGGTTCAAGTAAGTATCCAAGTACCGATTATGGTTGTTGTACACAGTGCGTGCCATGGAAGGCCAAGGTTGGGAGATGGCCAGCACACCGGTGACATCGTTGCCCTGAAGGATTTGACCGGTCTGAGGATCGAGAATTTCAGGCTTGATACCAAAGAAGGGGAATGTGGCTGAGCCAGGCTTGGTGGCCACTGCACCAGGTAAAGGACTGATCACGATCGAGCCTGTTTCCGTCTGCCAATAAGTATCAATCACCGCACATTGATTCTTGCCCACCTTGTCGTTATACCAATGCCATGCTTCAGGGTTGATAGGTTCACCCACTGAGCCAATCACACGTAGACTTGACAGATCGTATCCTTCCAACCATTGGTCGCCCAGGCGGCGTAAAGCGCGGATCGCCGTTGGTGCTGTGTAGAATTGTGTTACTTTGTGTGTCTGGATCAGTTCCCAGAATCGAGAAGGATTGGGGTAAGTGGGTGTCGATTCAAATACAACAGTGGTTGCGCCGTTCAGTAAAGGTCCATACAAAAGATACGTGTGTCCAGTGATCCAACCTAACCATCAAATCGATACATAAAACATGTATTAGTTCTCCCGTCGTGTCACTTGTACTACATAAGTGACCACTTACCAATATCAGCCATGCAGGCGTGTATATCATCAGGATGATAATCAAAGATATACTTTAGAGTGGCAGCTGCACCTAAGAGATACCCACCAGTAGTATGCATCTATTATATAAAACAGAAAGTCATTAATCCAGTTCAGCCATTCATGTTCCTTACTTTTTAACTTACCACGCCCTTGGGAGTTCCAGTGGATCCAGAGGTATACAACAAAAACAATGGATCTTCAGCATTGACATTGGTAGGAGGTGAGTAGGGTCGAGCCTTTTCGATTTCTTCATGCCACCAAAGATCTCGACCTGCCGTCATAGGAATATCAGAACCAGTACGACGCAACACCAAGACATGTTCAACAGAAGGTGCTTGTTTGAGAGCTTCATCGACAATACGCTTGGTCGCAATATTCTTGCCACCCCGTCGCCCCTCGTCTGCGGTCAAAACCACTCGAGCACCACAGTCTTGAATACGATCTCGTAACGAGTCAGAGGAGAAGCCAGCAAAGACAACAGAATGCACCGCACCCACACGAGCACAAGCCAACATGGCAAACACCGCTTCTGGTACCATGGGCATATAGATCGCAATATTGTCCCCTTTACGTACATCCAAGGAGGTCAATACATTGGCCAGTCGGGATACTTCTTGAAGGAGTTCACGGTAGGTGATCTTGCGCACATTGTTGATTTCATCACCTTCATGGATAATGGCCACCTAGAGAAGATTTAAAAATAGATGAGTCGTTTTTGTTTATTTGTTTGTTTGTTAATTTACCTTGTCTGGTTGGGTAAAGGCGTGTCGATCCACACAGTTATAACAAGCATTCAGTTCACCTTCCAAAAACCATCCAATATCACCTTCTGTAAAAGATCCATTCAACACGGTTTTAAACGGCTTGGCCCAAGTCAAAGTGTCACGAGCAAGCTACAAAAAAAAAAAAAAGAAAGAGTTGTTAATTGAAGTGAATCCATCTGGATGTTGATGACTTACATTGCCAAAGAATGTCTGGGGATCATTCACACTTTGTTCCCATAAGGATTTGTATTGTTCAAAGCTGTTCACATAAGGTGTGGGTTTATTGGTCAACAGTCTTGTAGGCACAGGATAAGTGGGATCCGTTGGATTAGCAGAATCGACAGTCATCGGAAAAGTTGGAATTATAAAAAAGATGGGAAAGAGAAAGAAGAAAAAGGAGGTACGAGAGGGGGGAAGGAAATTTATGTGTGAAAAAAAAAGAAAGGCGTTTTTGATTTGCCGATCTATGGATTGAGAATTTCTAAATTTAGATGTGGCACCAGGTCTGACTTTAAAGCTCACCCGCATGACTCAATCTTTCCCCCACATGAGAAAAGAACAACTTTATTATGGAGGGGTTGTCGTATTGAACCTATATGTATTACCAAAATGCATGCTGTGGATCATACTGTAAGTATCCATCCACTGAGAGCTTTGGTTTGGGTTACATGAGAAAAAGGGGTCAGGTTCTTTATTTGGTTCTTCTCCCGAGCACAAACAACCATCAGTGGGTTACCTATAGAAATAACAGAAGCATCCTTTGGATTACTTAATACATAAGGAATCAATCAAAAAAAAAAAAGTTTTTAGTTTTGGTGTTATACGAGCTTTATTTGTTCCAGATAATAATAAAAAAAGTATAGAGTGTAAAATATAATATCAAGTCAAATAAGAAAATGTGTGTGTGTGTGTGTGTGTGTGTGTGTGGAATACTGTTACTAACTAACTAAGCAAATCAATATAAAAGGCAAGAGAGATGATATCACAGTCCAATGGGTTCATAGCTCCAAATTCTGGCACGGTTATCACCAGATCCGGTTGCAAAAAGTGGTTTCCTTCCTGGGCTTGTTGCGACAGAAATCACTACAAAAAGAGAGAATTAGTTACCCCTTCCCCTTAATCTATAACGCCTACTTACCAGAGTTTTTGTGGCCTTGTAGCATGAATTCTGTTTGCCCCGTACGAGGATCCCAAAACTGGACACCACGATCTTTTGAGCCAGATACAATCCATTTACCATCAGGAGTAGTTGCCACAGACAAGACGAAATCCTATTAAAAAAAAAAAAAAAAATTAATACACTCCTACAACTTTTTTTTTTTTTTTCCTTTTTACCTTGTGACCAGTAAACACCTGTTTGGAGGCTGTTTTTCCGCCATGTGGACTGACACCCAAAGACCATAAGCGTAGTGTTTTATCCAAACTACCACTGACCAACGTTTTACCATCAGGCATGAATGCCACCGAGTATACACTATCTTTATGTCCTTCCAGTCGTTCCAATGGTTTACCAGTATGCGCATCCCATACTCGAACCACCTTGTCAAGACTACCCGCCGCCACCAACCGCCCGTCAGGAGAAATCGCCACGCTTGTTACCCCAGGATCTTTTTGATCAGGATCCTTGATATGTAGCACATGGACACAATAGCCTTCGTTCCAATCCCATATCCTTGCCGTTCGATCACCTGAGCCTGAGACCAAGATTCGTCCGTCCCTGCTGAATTCTAGAGAATAGATGTCTTGTTCGTGACCCTTGAGGACATGCCGGATCCGTTTCTTGCTAACATCCCAAATCTATATAAACAAATAATATCAAGTAAACAAACACGCAAGTCTTTCTGTCTCCTTTTTTTCCTCCTTTACCCTGATTTGTTTGTCTTCTGCTCCTGTAGCCAAGTATTTGCCATCAGGACTAAAACTGACAGATCGGATATACAAATCACCATCACGTCCAGCTGTTTCATCTTGAAGGACCCTATAAGAGATATACACAAGTAAGTATTATTATTTTTCTTCTTGTTAGTACTTTTTTCTTTTTTTGTAAGACTTACGCAATCCGTGCTGCTGTTTGAGTATCGTAAATGTAGGTTGCTTGATTACATCCAGCCGCAAGGTATCGTCCATCTGCACTAAATTTAACACAGCATACAACACTGCCATGATCAAATGTGTGTACTAAATCCACTTTCAAGTATCGTTGAGCCTTGGGATTGAATCTAAAGACAAAAGGTGAGTGACAACAACACTTGACTTGTTACCTTTATACTTACAAAGCAAACCAGTCCTTTCCTTCCACCTTCATATTGGCTGGGACATTATCAGGGTCCATATCATTCAATCCACCTGAGGTTGTTATAGGTGGTTTTACACTTGGGGGTCTTGTCACTATAAAAAGAAGAAAGAATCAGTTCTTGATCAAATATGGTTTTCCTTAGCGAGTCTTACATTGTTGTTGTTGTTGTTGTTGTTGTTGTTGTTGTTGTTGTTGTTGTTGCTGTTGTTGTTGTTGCTGTTGTTGCTGCTGTTGTTGTTGTGGTGGTGGTGTATTTGTTGGTAAAGGTGAGCCTCCATTCATATAAGGAGACGATGAACGACCATAACCAGGATGTTTAGGTGGTTTTGAGTCCATCATTGAGGTAGGCGGAGGTAAACCTGGGCTATAACCTATAGGTATAACAACAAGTGATTAAGTAAATGTACCACTTTTCTAATCGTCTGCATCAACTTACCGCTTGCATAACCAGGTGCTACTGTAGGAGTTGCTGTAGGTGGTTGGGAAGAAGGTGGTGGAGGTGGTGGTGGTGCATGGCCATTTATCTACCCAAAGAAATATGTATACATTAGGACAAACCAGCTCTGTACACAAAAGCAAATACGTTTACCTGTTCCAATTGTTGGCGAAGTCGATTGATTTCTTCTTCATATCTATTATAAATAAAGAGATGAGAGGATGGTTATCAAAGATGGTGGACTTACTGTTTCTTGAGTATATGTTGTGTTCGTTCCAACTCCACCAGATTTTGTTTAAAGAGGCTCATTTCTTGGTTTTGACTATTGACTATAATAAATACAAAAAGTGCGTTAAACAAGTTGCTATAATTACTTTGTTTTTCTTTTTTCTTTTCTTTTTTACCTTTATGTTCGTATTCGTCACGTTGATTCTTAAAGGCCATGACTTCTTGCGCAAGCTGGTCATATTCGTTTTTCACCGTATCCAAAAGTTCAACCAGTCGATTAGAGGTGGGTGGAACCATGGGTCGATGATTGTAAACCGACATGTGGACTGAGACCTACTATATGTTGTTTTGCGTTAATGGGGAGAGGAGGAAGAATGGTAAATAAAACCAAAAAGAGTAGGAAGAAGAAGAAGAAGAAAAAATATACTCGACGATGTTTTGTTTTCCTCTTGAGAGCGGGGTTTAATTTCTCGGTGTGTATATTGATCCACTCCTGCGGCTGCGTTTGAAAAAAAAAATTCTCGGTTTTCATCCAGCAGCTAGTTACACTGGTATAGCCAAAATGAACTCTCTTTAAAAGGGCAACACGTTTGATGGCGGAGTCCATTTATTGCCTTTTATCTTCTTCTTCCCTTGTATTTTTTTTTTTATATTTATTTACTACATCATGGGCCAACAATCTTCCAAAAAGATCCTTCGACAGAGCAGAAACAAAGAAACAACCAGTTTACCTTCATTAGTAGTTACCACTTCCAATCTCAACAAAGGATCCGTGTTCAGATATAAAGAGGGACGACGATACCACGAAGACGCATCTATACCCTATTTTTTGCCTAATGATGACGAAGGTAAGGGTGATCATCACTAGCTTATTCATTCATATAACAATAATATATATATATATATATATATTTCAACAGAATGCGATCGAGCTCATCAACAACACTGGCTGTTTAGATACTTATTCCAAAGGTAATAATTGAATAATTCCATTTACGATACCTGCCAACTCCCTTTCAATCGCCGCTTTAATAACATGTGATCTTGGTCATCCGTGCATTGACTGATTTGAAACTTGTTCATTATGATAATTAGCAACTTTGAAGTTCCACTTCATAAAGAGCTAGAAAAAGGGAATATGAAAGTATTGGACTCTGGATGTGGTAAAGTTTCTTGATGTTATCATTACTGTATCGGTTGACATTGGTTCCTTCCTAACCAAACAAATCTTTTTTTAAAACTTGTTACCGTTATGATTTCCTTTTTTGTCATCGATGGGCGGTCAATGTTGTACTACGTGTGACAAATGGTATTATCCATCATGGATCTTTAGGTCCAGGAACATGGTTATTTGACATGGCTGAAGATTATCCTCTGATCGAGTTCTTTGGGATCGACATGAGCCCAGTATTTCCTCAAGGTGTGAAGCCTTCCAATGTGACATTCGCGCTGGCCAACATGACTGAGTCATTACCATACCCGGATCACCATTTTGATTATATTCATCAAAGATTACTTCTTTTTGGATTGACTGCACCTCAATGGGATTTGGCCATACAAGAACTTTTGCGGGTGTTGAAACCGGGAGGATGGATTGAATTTGTAGAGGTGCGTAATTATTCGTTCCTGAGATCATCAACTAACCTCCCCCCTTCCTTGTTTTTTTCTTCTTCCTTAGGTTGATATAGATGTAATTGGAGATGGTGAAGGTCCATTATATGATTCCATATTGGATGCAAGTAAGTTTGTTCTTGATGTCCTCGAGCTGACTAAAGCTCCACCTTTTCTTTTTTTCTATCTTGTATCACTCGGATCAAGTTGTGCAGATGATGATTTCGCGGAATATGATACCAGATATCAGTAAAAAGCTTGTTGGATATATGGAAAAGTACCATTTGAATCCTATCCATACTACCGTCAAGGAATTTCCAATGCGGCACGGTGGGAAGCTGGGAAATCTATTTTGGTAAGATTTTAGATACACCGGGAAATGCCGATCATATTTTTAAACACCGACGTCACTTTCTCCTTGACTCTATAGGGATAATTTTCAACAAATTGCTACTGCCCTTTATCCAATCGTTTGCCAAACACATCCTGAATGGGCGTCTTATGAAGATTACCAAAAATTTTTGTCAGCGTGCGGAGAAGAATGTACAGCAAATCAAATCACTGTGTCTATTCGAAAGGTGTGGGCACAGAAACCTTGTGCGCCCATTAATTAAATAGTGCTGTTTTCTTTTATTTTTCTTTTCTCTACTCTGATCTATATACTTGTTATCGATGGTGATCAGTGATAATTCAATAAATAGTTATTATTACTTGATTTAACTTTTTTCTTCCACAAGGTTCATCATTGTAGAGAATGAGGATATTGGGGTTATATGACACGGTCTGTCAGAACAATATGTACGCGGGGTTTAAATATCATTATTTATTCTCATGGACTCAAGTTGAATTTTACCCCCTCTCTTTCTTCTAATCTACTCCATTCTCGACAACTACAAACCCACAACAAGTGAATTGGTCATCCTACTCATTATTGTATACGACTTTGGCGTTTAATTTTTTATTATTACTACTTTTGACTATTTACTATGCAAAACTTGAGGGAATCATAACCAACGACCAACTCACTAATAATTGAAACCAACGACCAGCTCACTAATGATTGGTTTGTCCTACTTTCTTTGGTCTCACTTGAATGTATAGGTCAGTTTCCTCAATTTACACTTGTCGTTTGATTACTTACTTTTTTTTTTTCTTGGTCTCACCTTCCACCCACACTTTTAGGATCTAAACCTATGGATGGACTTATCCATTACATTGCACCAACTGGAACGACAATATTATTACTTTCAACAGTATATGCGGTACAATAAAAGCATCATGATATAGACAAGGAAACAAACAGTTTCTTCCAGTGGATGGATAAACAAAACTGTATAGTAGCATCAACTCTAACAACACCATTGGGATTGATAATAATAACCTCAACTCATCTAACCAACTCAACAATCGATCAATTGGATACAACAATAAAAAGAATCGTATTCATTGTTACTTTTACTGCTACTTGTTATCTTTTATTTTTGGTTGGATCCCTTACTAGTACAGTCTTTATTACTTTAACCTCTTTATTAAATTAATATAATCAATCAATAAAATATCCCTGTTAAAACTACCTTACATCTTCATATAAAGATTCATATACAATATAGCGATTAAAGGACTATCTTTTCTCTAGGATAGGATCTAATTAATGTTTGCATTATTCTAAAATGTAAATTTAAAAGCTTGACGTTGTGTAGATTCTTTATCGACAAAGTTCATGCAACGTATATCCTGTGTGCTTGATGTTCAAGGGCGGCTTTTCAAACTTTATTATTTGAACAACCGCCATGTAATTCAACACAGGGAGGATGAATGGAAGTAGTGCTGTTTTAAATAGTACTTCTTTTCATGGGTCTGTGGATACATTTCTGATGATACCTTAAACAATGGTTAAAAAGGGACAATGAAATGGGAACTACGACTAGACCATGAGGCTACCCCTTATTCCGTGTGACAGAAGAAAAAAGATCTGGCAGGAACTCGACGGGATTTCAAAATATGAAAATCGTGACTTCAGAAAGGCACATTTTGATTGGTTGACAACCATCCAAAACGGAAGACAAGCACTTCTTTTCCTCTCTTTTTCTTTCTTCCCATAAAAAAATAACATCTTTTCCCCTCCTATCTTATTGACGGTCTGAAATAGGTAAGAGTGAAACTGTAAATGTAAGTAAACTGGATAAAAACAACATGTTTGTAAAATGATAAAGATGGTATCAACCTACAACTCTCGCCCTTGCTTGTCCCAGGAAAAAGCAACTGTTTGTAATCTATTGTGTTGGGCATGGACAACTTGCAGCGGCAGTAGGATTTGGAAAAAGATAAAATAATACTAACTTTATATTGTTACCTTTTACGGGATAGATTACTTGGGAACTGGAAGATAACCTACTTTGAAACGAACGACTTGCACTGTACGCACACCAGTAGTTTGGTCGTCCGAGGACTATGGTAAGAAAAAGAAAAAGAAGTAGAGTGCTGTGCATTACTAAACTAGCTTATCAACATTTTCAGGTGGAGACAAGTCTTGATATCAAAATTGCCTGCCAAAGTAATATCATACCCGGTGCAGCAGCTATCGATGATCACCCATGGCGAAACTGGAGGATAAGGCTTGTTGCAATGGATGCGGGCAAAGAACAAAAAGGGAAACTCACTCATATACTTGATCGTGTAGAATACATACTACATCCGACATTTGCGAATCCTCGACGAGGTAAAGTATAAAAGAGACTCAACTTGGTGTGTCTCACTGACTTTATTATTATTATTATTATTGATAGTGGCTACATGCGAACCCTATATGTTACAAGAAAAAGGATGGGGTGAATTTGACTTGAGGATTGTCCTTTACTTTGTGGATAACTTGGTGCCTCCAGAAGTAATATCTTTTGACTTGAACTTTCGGGCTTCCTCATACTCGGTGATACATAAAAGGGTAATACGCTTATTGTGTTTGTCAGACTTGATAATACTAATTTACTTTATTATCTATTTGATCTAGTTTTTTCAAGATGCACCACCCGAATTCCTATCAATACTAGGCAAACAATCAGCTTCACCAATCATCCCCAACAAACGCTCAAGTCCTTATATCGGTGGAAAATCAAACAACAATAGCTACAACCCATATCATCGAACAACAATTGGAATGACGCCTGGTTTGACGGCAGGACCGTCATTATCTTCTACATCATCTACACATTCATTATCACCATCTTCATCTTCACAACAGCAACAAGGATTCCCTTCGTCATCGCATCACTCACCGATAATCTATGATTCTTCTCTTCAGTACGTAACATCGGATTTATCAACAATACAAAAAGATGATCGACCGAAAAGAGGTAGATATGGACGATCTGGTACAACAACATCAAACAACACTATTAATAATAACAACTATAATGACCCGGCACTATTCAACAAAACATCTGGGAAAAAGAAGGAAGGATTACTGATGGATGACATTTATACGGAACAAGACTTGGAACATGTCCACCCTATTCATCGATCGAAACTCGAACTTGCCACAAGACAGGCCTGGGGATTACCTGCAAATCTGGATATGATGGAACTGGCTACACGACTAAGTAGAATGAATGATGATCAGGCGGATGAATTCCAATATATTCTACAGCACTCGGCACACAAGGATACTATCATTGAAGACACTGAAGGTAAATCAAATCAAACTAAATATTTGTTACTGATAAATGGTTTATTATTAGATG
This sequence comes from Chlamydoabsidia padenii, assembly GCA_025330725.1. Classification (NCBI taxonomy): domain Eukaryota; kingdom Fungi; phylum Mucoromycota; class Mucoromycetes; order Mucorales; family Cunninghamellaceae; genus Chlamydoabsidia; species Chlamydoabsidia padenii. Next base: position 238,802 of record JAIWND010000016.1, read on the forward strand.
AAATTGTGGTGGATTTATACTCTCTGGGTCCTCAATTACTTAATACATTATGGCTCTTCACTGAAAGGATCAATTCGAACTCAAGTCTTATTAACAAAGAAGAAGAAAACACTCTCAATGGCTACAATGGAATTCTAGATAGTTAATTAATGACCCCTTCCCATTCATTCATTTTTTTTTTTATATTTTTTATATATCTTCTCCGCTATCAATCTTTTTGATTATATCCCCGCCCCTTCTTCACCGTTAATCATCCCCGTTGACCAATGTATAATAAACTTGTTTTGTTTTGATTTGTTTTATCCATATATCATGTCTCCTAAAATAGTGCTGCATCTCCAAACATAGGCGGGATTTAAAAGTCACGTTTGACCTCAGCTTTTTTTTTTCCTTCTTCCTTCTTCCCCTCATTTCGACTTGACTTTATCCGTTTAATTAAACACGTCAAATTGTCATCTGTGATTGTATCAGTTACATTGCACCTTGAACAAATCCTTGACCTGATAACTAAACGAAACAATCTTCACCACATATAATGCCTTAACATGGCCATGTTGTATCAAACCTGACTTTTACCACCTCTTGGACTTTATGGGTACCCTTTTATTCTTTTTCTTTGGTAAAAATGGACAGTACAAAGTGGTGGCTTTGGTGATCAAGAAGGTATATCACACTAGTCGGAACGATAATGGTAGTTGAACAACACCACGGGTGAAGCAACTGGCCTTCTGGTAATGCGGGTGGACAAATCTCCCTTTTGGCTGACACAAACTAGGTAAAAAGGTAAAGCAATCAAATAACAGAAAAAAAAAAAAGAGATGCTATAAAATGGGGGGTTTCTCTTTTGAGTCAACAGCTTCATCAAGACTCTGATACTGATACCTCTCTTCTCTCTCTCTCTCTCTCTCTCTCTCTCTCTCTCTCTCTGTCTAGGTAAATAGGTGACCCGAATACCAGCAAACGTAGGCAACGACTTATACGACTGATCATCTATTTATCTGAATTGACGTCTATGAACAACAAAGCAACAGCTCACGGGCAGGCTGTTACATACATCAGCAAGCAGCAAGCATCAACCCTTCATCGACCATAATATCGATGATTTCTCGGCGTACAACTACTACATACCTTTGGCAAATAGACTCTACTGGACGGGTGCAGGGCAAATAAAATACAAATCATCCAACTAATCAACACCAGTAGCATCAATAGAACAATTAACAACAAGGACAAAAAGGGTGGTGAAGTAGTTGATATAGAACTGCTACAAGGTAAGAAGAAATAAAAAAGAAAAAGGAAACATGGAACTCCGTATTTTTTATGCATAATGTAGATATCCCTGCCTGGTTCAGAAGTCTTCGTTTACATAAATATAACTCAATCTTTTGAACCTATGAAATGACAAACTATAGTCAAGCTTACGGATGCAGAAAGGTATGGCGGCTTTGGGTGCCAGGCACAAGATGCTCAAGATATTTGAAACCATCAGAACCCATTGCGAGGAAAAAGTAAGTACAAATACAATACAGGTTTATTTAAGGACTCTCGAATCACTAACTATTTTTTTTTTTTTACCATAGGATATTGATTATTGATGATCTACACCTCTGTTTTTTATTTTTACCCCTTTGAAAGGTGATCTCATTGATTGTAATCTCTCTAGTGGTACACTCTTAATTTATTATATCTAACTATCCAATCTTTTATAGATAGTCTTTTCCTCACAATAAAACACATACATTTATATTACACTTATAATACACATTGCCTTGATATCTTTTTTTAAAAACTACATCAATAAAGACAAACATTTTCCTTTAATATCACCGGAATCCTAAATGCCTAAACAATGGGGGTCTACATAAAAGATGTGTCCCATAGATAAATAATTATGTGTAAAACGTACGTAGAAAGGAAAAGAAAAACAACAACAGGTCTTATCCGAAATGGTCTGTGACCTACTCCCTCTTCGTACCTTTTCCCCCCCTACAAATGACAGACAGATAAAAGTCATTGCAAGCTTGAACTGACTGACATAAGGGTCTTTGAGCTCGGCTCTTGCGGTAAAGTATGTTGTAAATATTGTATAATGTCCACATCACCACTTTAATCATCAACATCCGTTGACAATGGAGCGAGTAGAGCCCTTTTCAAATCTTAGTGGGGGCAGGCGGGATCTAAAAATGAAGTCTGGTTCCTCTTGCAAAGGACAGGTAAAAGTCATCGCAAGTCTGAACTGACCGACACAAGGGCCTTGGTACATTGGCCGTTATGTAAAGTTTGTTGGAAATAGGCTATAGTGTCCACATCGCCACTTTAATCATTAGCATCCATTAACAATTGAGCGAGTAGAGCCCTTTCCAAATCTTAGTAGAGGCAGGCGGGAACTGAAAATGAAGTCTGGTTCCTCTTCTTGCAAAGGACAGGTAAAAGTCATCGCAAGTCTGAACTGACCGACACAAGGGCCTTGGTACATTGGCCGTTATGTAAAGTTTGTTGGAAATAGGCTATAGTGTCCACATCGCCACTTTAATCATTAGCATCCATTAACAATTGAGCGAGTAGAGCCCTTTCCAAATCTTAGTAGAGGCAGGCGGGAACTGAAAATGGAATCTGGTTCCTCTTCGTACTTTATTCTACATTTTTATATATATACAAAAGTCAGGTCAAAACAAGCGTAAGGCTGTATAGCTCCATACAAAGAACTTGGTACAATGGCCATTATGTAAAGTTTGTTGGAAATAGGCTAAGGAATGCTCATGGTCACTTTTGTCATGAGCATCACTTGTCCATTGTACCAATAGAGCTCTGTCAAGGATTCAAGGCGAGGGTAAGTGGGGTGTGAATAAACTGCTCTTGTCTGTCAATTTTCAAAGCCTGTCGGGAGTTCAATTGACGTTCGTAAGTCAATACGATTTCCCATAGGATATTCAAAATCCGATGGCACAGCGTGACCAAAATGATAAACGTGTATAAAGATGATTATTTTATTATAAACAACAGAATAAGAGTAATCAATATATTATGGGCATTAACAAATGCCAGGTGCATGTTTTGATTCTAAACTATGTATGGTACCATTAGCATCCCGGACAGGTTCCGAATCCTTCGCCTTGTATTGAGCAATGTTCTTGTGCAAAGCGTCATGAGAGTGATCCACCATGAGCGCCCTATAGGGAAGAAGAGAAAAAAATGAGTTAAAAAGTCCCCCTCCCTGTTTTTTTCCTTACCTGAAATTTTCGACTGTTTTCTTGTCGATCACATCAAGTGAGCTCATGGCAGACATGATATCGCGAATCAACAGGTCACAGCGAGATCGAGAAAAGTCTTCACGGACCACCACACGTAAAAGCTTGGTATGTTCCAATTTAGGCGCCATAGTATAAGCAGGTACAATCCACCCACGTTCACGTAGTTTGGCAGACAGATCAAACTATCCCCACCCGATCAAATAGAGATTAGTTTCTTTTTCTTGATGGATTGATCTTACCTCGTCTAAATGTTGTTCCCCTGTAAGACGGAAGGCCACCAAAGGTAATCCCTTTCCACCCCCTTCACTAAGGATTTTGAATCGACCACTTTTCAAAAGACATTCGGCGAGATGGTCGGCAGTTTTGGTCAAGTTGATCATGATCTTAGTGAATCCTGCTTTGCCCAATCGAATTAGGACATAATATTGAGCAATAATATGAGCAGCACCTTTGCTAAAGTTGAGAGTGAAAGACGCCTAACAAAAACAAAAGGGGGGGGGAGGGAGATGGAAGTCAATACATGTATTATAGTAAATGGGATTGAAGGGGTTTACCTGATCAGTGCCAAGATAGTTGATGTTGAAGATCAAATCTTTAGGAAGATATTCTGGACTTCTCCAAATAGCCCAACCAATACCAGCATAAGTAAGTCCATACTTATGGCCAGAGACATTGATGGATACCACACGAGGCAAACGGAAATCCCTAAAAAACGTTCAGACAAGAAATTAGAGGCTGTTTCATTTTCAATATCAGCCTTTTTTTTTTTTTTTTTTTTTTTTTTTTTTTTTTTTTTTTTTTTTTTTTTTTTTTTTTTACCATTCCAATTCAGGATAGACAAAAGGAGCAACAAATCCACCACTATTATTATAAGTAGAACGTCAATGAGATTAGTAAGGAAAGAAGTTTAGATAGATAGATAGTATTTACCTGGCTGCATCCACATGAATAACAATATCCAGACCAGTTTCAGCATACTTCTTTTCGAGGAGATCATTCACCTTCTTGACGTCTTCATAATGACCGGTATACTACAAATAAAGAGAAAAGTTAGGTTCCCATACCACTAATGGTGTTTGGTACTTACAGTAGACCCCAAAATGACACAAATCTAAATCGATGGACACAAAAGAATGAATATACCTTGCATCTTTTCTTCTTTTCTTCTTTTACTTACACCAATGGTGTTTTCATCAGCCATTTCCACAGCCTTGACAGGATCTAGACACATACAATCATCAGTGCAATCAACTTCTCTGGATTCAATTTCGAGATACCTAACAAAGAAACAACCAAACAAAAGAATTAGTATAAGAGCAGACACACACACAATCAAGTAAGATGAGATTTCAACTTACCTTGTAGCCTTGTGCCAGGCCACTTGTTGATTACTCCCCAAGACCAGATTTGGATTTTCAGTGGAAAGACCTTTCGCCTTGCGTTTCAATTGCCATCGCCGTTTCAAAGCCAGAGTGGCAAGAATAATGGCTTCACTTGATCCCACCGTACTACAGCCCAATGCTTCAGAGTTAGAATCGTGCATTGGAGCATGGAAAAGGCGAGCAATCATGTTGACACATCGGTGCTACGGAAAAGTAAAAAAAAAAAAAAAAAAAAAGGGTGAGATGTTGTTCAGTCCCATCGTGTTTTATACTTACAGCTAGTTCGGCACTTGCCTAATATTTAAAAAAGACATGTTTTAGTCGTTTGTATCCTTCATTACCCTTCTACAAATGAGAGTTTATATCATTACTGTACCTTGTATCCATCAGCTTCGATGATGTTTTTTGATATATGTTCTGTAAAGAGAAGAAAAGAGGTTAATACCGATGTGTTAGGGTGGGGAGTAATTCACTTACCAGCCATCAGTCTTTCAGCTTCTTCTTCCATGTAGGTGGTGACAAAGGTGGCCAGATTAAGAGCAGGGTTGCCATCCAATTGAAGTTCGTCCTTGACTAATTGATAAGCAGTTGCTAAACCCCCCAGGCACATAAATAAAGGTTAGATCATCTTATTTTCTTCCATTAAGGCTGCTTACTTGACGGCATTTCATCCTATAAAGATTATAGAGTTGGTTTGGTTAATACGTCAATTATAATGCAGATACAGTTCTTTTCCAATAACTTACGGCAGGCAATTCATATCTAAGGATGACAATGATTAGAGTGAGTCTATGGAGAAGTAATAAAAAAAGAGGTCCTTACCGTGGAATTTCTTCAGCAGCCCAACGAGTTCCATAGAAAGATGTAAGGACAGCTTCATGGTTACTTCCACTTGATTCCTTGATACGTGCTATACGGGTCACCCCCCCCCCAAAAAAAAGAAAGACGATTGTATGTCATGAGTACAACAATGATCTACTGGTTCTACTTTTTTCTTTTATTTTTACCTTCAGAGACTGCGTTTGATAAAAGAACCATTGTTTTTAGAAATAAATTGTTGAAAAAGTGAAAGAGAAGAAAAGAAAAGAAAATCGAATGAAAGCCCACTTTTATGGGTGAGGAGGGACAATGTTCAAAGCCCGACGATAAACGTACCCTGCATGGGCAATTTTATACTTGTTGCATTGGGGTCGACCTGACTTGTTTCACCTCCTTAGTTTTATGTATCCGTCGTTACTTGAATGAAAAGCCATACTTCTTGTATCACGGAGCCATCATGCCTTTGCGTGTTATTTCCCAGACTAAGGACATCAAATCAAACGTTATCCGATACCATTATGATCCAATTATGCATACAAGCAGGAACAAATAAACAAAGAAAATAAGATTTAAAGTTCGCCACTGTCAGTATAAACACCATCGTTCTTTTAAAAGGGTGGTAAATGGGATACGTTCGGCATTAAGTTATATCACGTATATCATACATAGTCAATGGTTTGATTGGAGGTGTGTAATAAACAAGATAATCAAGTTTATTGTAGTAATAGTAATAATAGTATTAGTAAGGCTATCCTAAAGAGTGTTCTTGTTAGACAACATGGGGTTTTGGATGATCTATGTTAATAGTAATATAAAGTAAGGTCAATCAATAAAGTCCATATTGTTCTTATATATAATACTTACTTCGACCCAGTATCCATCGGGATCAGTAATAAAGGCAATGTTCTTCATGCTACCATCCGTCAAGCGCTTGATAAAGTTTACCTTGAGTTGTTCAAATCGTTCACAGGCAGCTTTAATATCATCCACCAAGATAGCCGTATGACCGAATCCTTTGCTTTCAGCTTCGTTGCCAGTACAATACTTGAAGTCCTTTTGATTTTCTGTTCCCCAGTTGCTAAAAGAAAAAAAAAAAAAAAGCGTGGGTGAATGATAACAGTTTCGATTATGCCATGTCACTTACTGAGTCAGTTCCAGGATACCAGGGCGTGAGAAGGCCATATTTTTCTTTTCGTCTTCAGTTGAAGGTACACTGTCCACATAGGCCAAAAAGTATAAAGTGAATTTACCATTTTCATTATCCATCTTGTAAATGTTTCTAGTAATAATAAAAACAGAGAGCGTGTTCAGTCAGTACTACGGGAACCATTGTTTTAGATTTTCAAAGAAGTTTTACTTACTTCATTCCAAGCACCTTTTCGTAAAAGTCGACAGAGGCTTTAGGATCCTTTACACGGATCATGGTATGGTTAAAGACATATTTGGAGGGATCAGTGGACATGATGGAAGAGATCAATAAATGAAAGTAAAAGAGAAGCGATAATGTCCCCCCCATCCGCTTTTTTATTTTCTCAGCACACCCGTGTAGAAGATTAAACTCCGATAGAGCTAGCTTCCTGTTGGCAGCTTATGTTATTCCCATGTATAATCGACTCCCCTCCAATGCATAAATAGAAGTATGGAACATGATATAATGATACAGATTAATCATCATCTTGACAAGGCAAGGCAAAAAGAAGATCCAATTAAAACCCAGTCATGTGTTTCCCATAAAGTATCATACAACTACTTTTTTATTATTATTGACAAGGGTATAAGTACTAACTATGTACAGTACATTAACTATTACATTATCTACAACTATACTAATCAAGTCTCCACTAAAGAGGATTCAATATCTTCCAAAAACATATGTAAGCGCTATGTGAGCAAAAAGGGGGGGGGAGGTCAGTATGATGTTGGTATATAGATATACTTGGTTTTTACCTGCACTTTTGATCCATCGATCCATTCCCGTCCAGATAATTCTACCACTTTATCAGCAAACGTCAATAGAGATTCTTCCATATAGATGTAAGAGGACTGTAGTGATCGGTTCATGATGTTGGTTGCCCCTTTGATATCTTGACCACGTCGACTTCGGTGAGTTTCAATGACGGCAATGGCCCTGACGGTGATCTATAACAAGTAGAATGAGATTGGTCAACCCCCCCCCAAATGATTATATTTACCTCTACAAGCATATCTGTAATAGTTTCCAGATGGGCACCATCGTCATCATCAATATTGTCATCGTTCATGTAAGGTTCTTCTTGTTGCTGTTGATCGGTGTGAGTGGCTGCATCGAGATCTTGTATGACTTGTAAATTATCGAGTAGTCGCACCATCAAGTCCATTTTCTGCATTAATCGAAGATCAGTCCTAGCCGAACCAGTGGATGGTGTTGTTTTCTTAATTAAAGATGCCATGCGGGAACCTGTTTGTTGTTGATTAAGATGTTCCAGATATTCGGATACCCATTGTCCACATACTGTTGCAAGAGTCCGAAAATATGCATTGACTTTTTTGTTTGTTGTCCCAATAAAACCCAGTGTTGATTTAATGGCTTCTAGACCCTGTAGTATATCTTCCAGCATCTATATACACATAAATTATTATTCCTGTGTATTCCCCCCTCCCCTGCTTTTGTTTTCCTATACCTCTTCTCCTTGTTCTGCATCATCCCGATTTTGTAATACGGAGCATATAAAGGCGAGACCATCCATTAAAGAGATACATACCCGTAAAAACCATTGCTTGACATTGTTCAGCAAGTCGCTGTACACCGGGAATCCCAATGCCTTCCATTCCAGTCCATTATGCACCAATAATTCCCCATAAAGCTTTTCCCGAGTATCCACCAAGTGCTCAAGATCCTTGATATATTGTTGCAAATCGTTGGATGTTTTGACAGGTTGGGTCACCAAGTGTTCCATATCTTCGATACACTATAATAACAATAAGTTAGTAAAAACCAACAACATTAAAGTGATTTTATTTTTATTTTACCTGTATGTAGGTAATCATCTTTTGAATAAATCCATCCCAAGATCGCCATTCTGGGAAAATGTCCTATCAAAAAGAAGAGTCCCAAGTGATTTAGTATGACCTCTTATATATATTATATTGAGATTTACCAGGTAAAGTGTATATTGATCACTTGTTACTTGTTTAGTGATCTGAAGGAAGGATTGTAATGAGAGTTTGATTTGATCAAATGTCACCGCGTCATGATGAATCAAATTTTGTAGCTGCGCCATTGCCTGTTGAAGGGAGTGGCCTTGTTGATCAAAATGGTGCCTATAAGTATCGATGGTCATACCTGCTTGTTGTGCTAGCTGGTTTAGTTGTTGTTCGTATTTGAGAGAGAAATGTGGTATTTGCTGTAGTTCAGTTAAACCAAAGGCGTGTTGATGATGTGGTGTGGAGAAGGAAGTGGAGGGAGTCGTAGTACGAGTCGAGTCCACTACCGATAGACTTCGTGCAATATCGTTGGCGAGATTGTCGGATAGTTTTTGGAGTTTTCTGTCTTCGATACCTTCTGAGAAGCTTCGTTTGCGTTTAAGAGTATCCGATGGAGGTGTTGTTGCTGTCAAGAATCCTATTTACAGTAAAGAAAAAAAAAAGTGAGTTTATGTAGCCAATCTGTTTCCCCCGCTTGTCTTACTGGATGAAGGACTTGTGCTTGAAGTGTCACTTTTATTGTATAGGTACATTGTTTTCCTTGAGTAGTTGCTTTCGTCATCAACTAAACTGTCCTCTGTTACTCCCCCCAAAAAAACATTAATGAAGATTGAGTGATTCCATCCATAGTTCCTTTTTTTTTTTATGTTACCTATGAGTCCAAGAATGATACTAACACAGTTTGCCCACATATCATCTTCTAGCTGTATACCACCAAGCATTTCTTTGTCTGCCATTTTTTTTGGAGAGGTCAATTGATAAATTAGGAAAAGAAAGAAGGAAAGAAGAAAAGAAAAAAGAAAGATTTGCATTTGGGTCAAGACCACGAAAAAACTCCGACCATCAGCAATACTGTTTTTAGGTAAACCGACAAGCTTAAAAGATCATAAATCACTGTACACCATTCTAAAGTAAAAACAGTTGTTGCCATCATTTCATCTGTGTTTCCTCCCCATGAAGAGAGGACCGTGTGGTTGAAACATGTGGTCCGGAAGGATGGTTCCTCAAAATTGAGTTCGCGGGGTTTCAATTGATTTTCGCTGGTCCCGGCTGTTCCAATTGAAAGTTTTTTTTTTAAATCCTGGTTTCCCCTTTCTCTTTCACTTCTATTTTTTTATACGATTCTTTTTTAATACTTCTTATACCATCTATTATACCATAATATGCTTTTACTTACAAAGAATACACCAAAGGATGGTGTCAAACTGGCTCCTCCCATTAAAACTCTCTCTGTCCTCTCTTTTGAACGCCATGCTGATCAAAAACTGTGGTACATTATAAAAGTGACACCTCAACAAACGGAAACCATCAGCAACTCACAACATACTCTTCAACGAAAATCATACCTTATCGCTCGTCGGTTTGATCAATTCTGTACACTGGATCAGCAACTTCATTCCGACTTTTCACCTTCTCTCCTCTCCACCATTCGATACAAAAGGTCCTCACAACAATTATTTGCTCACTCTAGTCTTTTTTCCCTATCTTCTCCAACCACGGGTCCAGGTGCTCCTGCTGCTGTTACAGGTCATGTTACTATGACTACTACTGGGGATACGATTGATATCAACGACCTGCCTAAACTCAAATTACAACGCAAACTACTACCCAATAAAAACATTCACCAAGAACGCCAATCCGAACTTCACCGATATTGTCAAGAATTATTACGTCTTCCTACTCAAATAACTCAATCTTTGGCAATGTTGGAATTCTTTGGACTTCATAAACCTGATACGGAACGTATTGTATATTCTTCTTTGGCTGGACTTTCGGCTTCTCGATTATCATATGTTGCACCATCATCACAACACGAACAGGACACACATGGATCATCATCAACAACAGTACCCACGTCACCTACTACTACTACTACGATTGTATCACGACGAGCTCGATCCATTGTTCTCGACGACGACAAAGATGAAGGGGCACCTAGGTTGGTTAAAAAGGCAAAGTCTCAACCCAACTTTTCATCATCACCATCACCTATTTTATCACTACCACCTTCACCACCACCACTGGCACCTTTATTATCGACTTGTCACCATAGAAACAGCAACATTCTATCACCTTCTTATTCCACCTCCACCACTTGCTCATCGGAAAGTCTCATCACTCCTTTACCAACCCCGCCTCACACTTCAACACATGCTTCATCTCCTTTTGGTGCTACTGGTGAAACAATGCACAAATCACAACATCGATTGGAAACCCGTCCTTCATTGACAATCTCAACCGATCGGGTTACCATCTTGGATACCGACATTTGCTCACCAACCGATATCCTCTCTCTTCCACCTTCAGCCATGTCACTCTCTTCTCCTTCTTCTGACGATATCAACAACTATCTCAAGCTTAAAGTTGTGTATGATTTGGATAATATCATTCTTCTTCAAGTCCCTCGAACTATACGACTACCTGAACTCCGCGCCAAGATCCTCCACAAGTTTGAAGACACTGCCACGGGATTACCTGTTGATTTTAAATTGGTCTTTAATTCTTTAGCACCTGGTGGTAGAAAGGATTCCTTGTTGTCCTCCTCGGCTGCCTACTCTACTTATGCTAATTTGGATGCAAGAACTATCATTGGAACACAAGATGACCTCGTGGAAGCAATGTCTAAATGGATCGATTTGCCTAAAGTCTCTGTTCGATGTGTGGTTAATTAGTTTAGTTGTATATATCTCCCCATTACCTAGTTTACCTATTTACCTATTTATTTATTACCATTATTATCTTATATATTAACTACCATCTAGATCTAGAATCATTTTACATATAAACTTTAAAATAAAAGCCGTGTTTGGCCGTGAAATCTGGATTATTTGATTTGGCGCCGTTTTAAAAATTCCAGGCACATCACACATTTTGGCATTAACTGCTGCTGGTCCCGATTGTTTTGATGGGCGTTTGCTATATGAGAATACCACCCCCCCTTCAAACATTAATAAATAAGAGACAAATATAATGGCTTTATTGAAATAACAAGATGATATAAAATTATGCACAAATAAAAGGGGAGAGGGGGGTTTGCTAACTAGACACTTTGTCTATAAATCCTATCGTAAGTTTCCCGGCGTAAACCTAATCGTTTCCGGATAGACTTTTCATAATCCATACGTCGTTTGTTGACCCGTACACCGCTTTGACCAGGTTGGATGTCATCCAGTGATGGCTTGACGTTAAAGATACCACCCGATTTTCGAATTTCATAACCGTTTATAAAGTCCTTTGCCAAGATCGCGTTTTTGTTTTCTGCCTTGACATGAGTGACACCAATCGCTAGTCCGTCCGCACACATGATATGGATAATCCCTGTTTTTTGATCCAGCATAAAACTACCTGGTGGCGAGCTTTCTTGTTGATCATAAAAGGGTGAGTCTTCGGGTAGATGAATATGGTAGAGTTGTAGTTCCACTGTTTTTTGTTTGATGAGTTGTGATCGTTTAATTCGTGTAAAGGTAAAGTTCGTTCGAAGAGGGTACTATTATATATAAAAAAGGGTATGTTAATGCATTTATTCATATAATCGCCTCCTTTTTTTGTTACCTGATCCCCGATGGCACGATGGAGTTGTTCGATTTGCCATGAAGCCATCAAGTTAAAGTCCAATTCAGTCCATTCCTTCTTGATTTTGGGTGCCCTGGTCGCCTGGCTAACATCTTGTACTTTGGCCTCTTTCTACAATAAACATAAGTATGAGTCCACCCATCCCCCTCTTTTCTTTTTCTTCTTTTTTTTTTCCCATTACCTTGCGTTGATCAAAGTTTTGGAGTGTATCGATCAATAGATCACTTCCTACATCAGCCAAGAAGAGTGACAGGTCCTTGTAAGTCGGGTTATCCGTCCCAGTCAAATCCACCACGGTCTGAGCCAAGATACGACCCGCATCGAATTCCTTGTCATCCAATTCTTGTACAGTCACCCCTGTTGCGCTTTCCCCTTGTAAAATGGTATGCTGGATGGGTGCCGCACCACGGAACTTGGGAAGGAGTGAAGGGTGGACATTAATAGCACCATAACGGAATTGACTAATGATGTGAGGAGGAATAAAGTAACCAAAGGACACCACTACACCGAGATCATACATGTAGTCATCGTCACTGTTGTTGTTGCTGTCAGCAGGTTTTGGTAAGGTCCAGTCATCAAGAGTCAGGGCCTTGGCTGGGGTGTGTTGGACAGGAATGTTGTAGAGTGCTGCGAGACCTTTAGTATTGCCTATATATAAAGTTTAGTCTTTTCTTTTTCTTTTTCTTTTCAATGATTCATAGTTTTCATTAGATAGTTTACTTTACTTGGTGTCAAGGTATCCATCTTTCTACCTGTCCGGCGATCAGGAGGACATACCAGGCTCAAAGAGCTGATACAACCATTAGGCCGATCTATATAAATTGACAAGCATATTAATATCTATGGCGATTGATTATCAAACTTACCTTTTTCTTTAATAAGAGCCTTGAGATGTGTCGAGGCAAAGTCATCGGTACCAAAGAAGAGGATTCGGAATGGTCGTTGTTGTCGGACGGTTGTTGAAGAAAGGTATCTATTGCCTTGACGCTTGTAATAAAAGAGAGACAAAAACGTTAGTTAAAATTATACAGTCAACATAAATTCATTTACCAAAGAGAAAACTGGGAAGGATGCTCGACCAAAGTAGGTGAGAAGTGTCATTATTGTTTATGTCTAAGAAGAAGAAGAGGAAGAAGGAGAAGAGAGTGACAGGGCCGGAAAAAAATAATTGAAAGCCCCAGCGCCAATTGAAAATATTCCCATCCCGACGGTACTCCAAGAAAGTTCATGCGAGACTGGATGGATTCACTTCCCGTTCCGTGTACGTACATGCTGGGGAACCTGCATGAAAGAGAAGATTTTATTTCCTTTTCCTTCCCCTTTCTTCCAGAATGTTCTTCTATAAATATAGGGTGACAGGGGAGACGTTTATTAATCAGAAGTAGAAAGAGAATGAAAAGAAAGCTTTGTGTCCATATTAAACTACACGCAAGTTGCATTGTTCCCCCCCCTGTTTTTGGTATGATAGAATAACGCAAGTGGGGTGATACATTAAACGAGACTATAAGTGATGACGTATGAATGGATTCATCGTCAAAATACAAGTAGAGATAAGAAGGAAAAACAAGGGGCTAGTCAGTTGGAATGAGAAGAAGTGAGCGGAACGGGCCAGTAAACCCATAAAAAAAAAAATCGAGTGATACAAATATTCAAACCCCCGACCGCAATTTCAATTCTTTCCCCTTAATTCTCGTTTTTCTTGTTTCTTTGTTTCTTTGTTTCTTTATTGAAACTTTCTTTTATTTTATATACATTTAAACTTACTTGCTCTTTTTTTTTTGTCTCCACCATCTTGCAATTGATTCTTCTTTTAACAAGATCCATTCCTTATACCTCTTATACCTTTATCATTGTAAAGTGATCAAGACATCCAACAACAGCATTTGATCTCTGAAACAACACTTTCGCACTCTCTATTTTATCAACAACTATTACAACATCCTATTTATATTACTGTGTAAAGCGTACATAACACTTACCATTGACAATTCACCTCATTCACTCTCTTTACATCCTTCTCTAACGAACCGGCAGACTATATTGCAACGTCTTATTGCTCCTCCTTTGCCTATCAACCACGACAAATATACAGAAATCGACTACATTATACACATTAAATTACCATATTTAAAGACATGACCGAAACCTTCCATGGATATATCGATACTACTCAAGACGTCCTCTTGGTCTTTGAAAGTTGCCGGCGTGGTTTGTTGCCTAGGGTCAATCGCCGTCTACAAGAAAAAGAACGCAAATTGATCAAATCTGGTACTGTCTTTGTGTTTGATGAAAAGGAATCAGGTAAGAGGAATCATCAATATTGGGTATATGTACCTGTTTTCAGGGGTAGTAAAAAAAAAAAAAAAAAAAAAAAAGAAACACTCCCTTAAAAATTGGGGTTAGTGTCAATAGGAAAAGGATGCGGGATGGTGCCGAATAAAATAATTTGTGGCAAAACCTTTAATCGGGATAGGATTACTCATACTTTTTATATATATAAACTTTGTAGGTGTTAAACGATGGACAGATGGATTGGTGTGGAGCCCTTCTCGAATCCTTGGCAACTTTTTGATCTATCGCGAACTGGAAAAACGAAAGGGGGAAAAACGAGTATCAGTCAGTGATCAACGACAACGTAGCTACAGTGTGGATATATCATCCAAAATGGGGGCAGCAGGAGGTGGTTTTTTATCTGATCGCGCAAAAGAAAAACGCTTGGTCGGTAGCTTATCGGATGTGTATAACTTTAAAACAGATGGTCTGATCAAGAAAACAATGTCAATCGTGGTCAACGGCAGTACCCAACATCTCATCTCTTATTATCATCCTCAAGATATTGTCGACGGCAAGTTACGAACACCTTCCTCTGTACCTGAACTCACAAGTTTGGAAATCTCGCCTGAACTCTTGGTCAAGCAGAACTTTCGGATTCCGCCTTTTGTTGAACCTACTTTTGATCAAATCGCTGATCCGACCACCATGCGATCCCAAGGGGTTACTACTAAAATCGACACTAGAACAACAACATCACCACCTAATACCATGTCATCTTTACGTAGTATGTCGGTCGGATCTTTAAACTCTTTACGACAAGAGTCGTTTCTTTACACCACCAATAGCAACCATCAACCCATCCACAATGATACCTTGCGTCAAAACACCATGTCTAGTCCGGAAGACGGTAACAAATCATCAGTAATGTATTCTCGTCATTTGCAACAGTCCACTCCACCTCACAATGCAACTGTCTACTTACCTATGCCAGCCTCAACACCTTCACCCAATAGTCTCAGGTATGAATTGATGCCACACAATCATCAGCACTATCAACAGCACGATCAGGGATACCATTCGTCATTACCACCCAATCCACATCTCGGTCATCTTCTCAACCCAGTGCATCCTCTCAATGATGTTCAATCCTCGGGATCCTCTTCCAACAAATTGGATCAACCTATTCTTTATGGAAATTCTCCATTATCCACCACCTCAAGGCTGGCCTGAAAAAAATCCTTCTTGATACACCATCGAGTAATTTAGTGATATATGATCTTCCTCCTCCTCCTCCTCCTCCTCCTCTCCCTTTTTATTCTATATTTGTATATATATATACTTTATCTTTCACAAATATGAAATAAAATTACTCTTTGGCATATTAGGGTGATGACTTGCATTGATTTGGGTTGGTGGCGGCCTTTTAAAAAATGGGGAAATGATTTTCTCGTTCCCTTGCCTTTCTTAATCTTTTTAAAAAAAAATTGGAACACGGTACCTCATCGTCTCTAATGTAGATCACCTCACTCTTATCACGTGTACCAGAATAGCTCATATCATGTGAATGGATTCTAACACTCTTTATTTGCTCGTAGATCTTTTAACTAAAAATAGATATGTCAAGGAATGGAACCTAATACAAGCTCACGGTGTTTGATCCCTTCTCTATAAAAGCATATCAGATTACTGTTTCTATATAAAGGGTGGACTCTTCCTTGCTACTGATGGTATTGTGGATATTATCTTTACAAAAAGGTAATCATAAAGACTTGTATCAAAGCTGAAACACTACCTCATGACTCTCTGATATAAAGAAAATACCAAATACGACACATCTGACAAGGAAACATGAAAAAGATATATAGTTAGATTACTCCCCCCCCTCCTTTTTTTTTAAATTAATAAAAGCTGTTGTTGTTGTATGATTTATGACTTACAAGTGATTAATTCAAAGTAACAATAATGTTAATGTACGGATTGCATAAATCATTGTTTCCTCAATAGTCAAAACCACTACTAATCGGCGTCCTACCATTCAAGTTATATCTGTTACAAAATAAGTTACGGAACAACTTCTCACCACTAATGCACATATATCAAGGTATATAACGTATAAGCCAATACACAACATATAGAGTATACATTGTCATGCTAAACCCAGAAGTGGACTTTGCCGATTACTGGAAAGTGGGATTTGAAATTTTGCTTGGTTTTCACGCGCCAATCAAATATTAAACATTCATTTGGCGGCCGCACTATATATATATATATAAAAAAAAAAAAAAAGCTAGCGCTCTTTGTATTTCTTTCTTTCTTTATTCTCCCTGTTTTTGTCAGATCTACTTTTTGATCTCTGTCAACCAACCCACTCTCATTATAACAAACACATCTTGGCTAATAAACTCTTTACTTTTGGTTATCTACACTTGTTACCCACCGTCACTCAATTACGGATCATGTCCACGATTTACTTGGACAGTCCAACAAGACCAAGCTACAAGGATCAAGTCAAAGTCTTCCTAACACCTTCGGAAACTTGGCTGAAGGAGGCTTTTCCTGTAATAGACTGGCTTCCCAAATACAACCGACAATGGCTTTATGGTGATGTAATATGTGCTATTACAGTTGGCATCATTGCCATTCCTCAGTCAATGGCTTATGGTAAGATAACAGATCCTCCCCTCATTATGAATATAATCAACATGGTAACAAACTTCCTTCTTCTTAATTAGCCAAAATGGCTGGTCTTCCTCCTCAGTATGGTCTATATTCCAGTGTCATTGGGGTTTTTATCTATCCTTGGATTGGTACATCAAAAGATATCAGTATTGGTAAGTTCATACTGGGAATATAGCAAGAATGAAAAAATATGCATGCAGGATAGAGGGGTTGCAGGGCTAACCCACTTGAAAACTTTGCATATATGTGTATATATATAGGAACAACCGCCATCAATTCTCTTCTCATTGGTCAAATCATGGTAACTGTTATGGCAACTCCCGAATTTCAAAATGGAACTTGGACGGTCGCTCATGTCACTTCAAATCTTACTCTTGTCTCTGGTCTGATCTGCTTGTTGATTGGTGTCTTACGCCTGGGAATCTTGTTTGACTTTATTTGCCAGCCCGCCATTGCCGGATTTATGGCTGGATCAGGGTTAACCATCGTCGTGAATCAGGTAAAAAATCACACACTAAAGCAATTCTCAGACACTAATACTTTTTGATTTATTTAATTACTTCTATAGCTTAACAAGATTATGGGTATCCCAAACATCAAAACTACCGAAGCCACCTATCTGATCTTTGGTAAAACTTTGAAGAACCTACCAAATACACATTGGGATGCCGCTCTTGGTCTCACTGCTGTGGTGTTTTTATATGCGGTCCGGTATTCGACTCAAAAGCTTGCTCGGATTTATCCTCACTATGCCAAATATCTCTCTTTTATCAACATCTCTCGGAACATCATTGTCATCATCATGGCAACCTTCCTGTCCTTCTTGATCAATCACTTTGGTCACTTTGAAACAAGCCCCTTTAAAATCCTCGGTCAAGTCCCTGCTGGTTTCCAAAATATGGGAGTCCCGCATTTAGACTCATCCCTGTTATCTATTATACTTCCAAATATGGTTGGTGTCGTGGTGTTACAGATCATGGAGCATTGCTCGATCGCTACTAGTCTCGGTAAAATGACGGACTATAAAAGTAAGTATAGTAATGTATGGGCCCTATTGTTTAGTTTTGAAACTCACTTTTTTTTTTTAATACTTTTTTAGTCCAGGTGAATCAAGAGATCGTCTCGATTGGTATCTCTAATATCTTTGGTGCCTTCTTCAGTGCATATCCTATGACAGGTGCATTCTCACGTACGGCAGTCATGGCAAAATCTGGATCCCGAACACCTCTCAGCAATATACTGGTCGGGGCTATTGTCGTGCTCACAATCTACTGCTTCACACCTGCTCTTCAATTCATTCCTGATGCAGCTGTAGGTGCGATTATTTGTCATGCTGTCACTGATCTCATCACTGGACCGAAAGTATGGGTCAAATTCTGGAATACAAATCCTTCGGAATTACTGATCTTTGCCGCCGCCTATATTATCTCTCTGGTGACGAGGATCGATATTAGCGTCTACGTGCCGGTGGGTATCTCATTGGTGGTGCAACTCTTCCGGATGTCCAGACCAAAATACGCTTTCCTCGGCCGATTGGATCTCAATGTCCCTGTGAAAACCAGCAGCAAACAAGAAGATGGTGATGTTATGAAACCTGCCCAAAAAGAATTGACTCTGTTTTTCTCTTTGTCTGACCCACTACTCCGTGGCCGTGTCCAACCGATATCTCCTGGTATCATTTGCTTCCAACCTCGGGAAAACTTGGTGTTTGAAAATGTCAATTATTTATATGGAAAACTTATGGATGAAATCAAGAAAAAGACTAGACGTGGGAAACCTCTCTGTGATGGTGTGGGTGGTCGGCCCTGGAACGACGTTGGTGGTGAATCTGACTCGAGCACAAAGCCCATTTTGTCTTCTATCATCCTTGATCTCTCTGGTGTACATGTGATGGATTACACAGGGATGGAGGCTCTTGCTGAACTATCTCGTATGGTGGATCAATACTGTGGTGAACAAGTGCCTTGGTTTATTGTTGTGGGGACTTCGGAAATGATGCGCCATGCATTACTGTATGCTGGGTTTGGTCGACAACAACGCAAGAAGGTTCCCAACGGCATCTTTTCCTTCCATAACGATATCAAAAAGCAGCGGCGCAAGAACAAGGAGGTAATGGTATCATCTTCACATCAATGCTCACCTGGCAATGAAAACAAGGATCAAATATCGACAATGATTATTGAAAATATACCCAGTCAACGTCAAGAAGCTCAATCGATACAACATACCTCTGCGCCATCTTGCTCCACCATCTCATCAGACCCTCTAGACACAACCTTGCCTCCTTGGTGTTACTGTCAAGACGAAGAAGAGGACGACGGCGACGGCGATGGCCCGAGGGATATCTCTTTGATTGGACCAGTTGCAACTATTCGTGATCGATATCCTTACTTCTTCCTGTCTCTGCATGATGCTACCAATGCTGCGTTACTTCACTTGGCCTCCTCTTCATCTCCTCTTTGTTATCACACAACATCAGAAACGTTGCCTCAAGAACCAGTGGTCATCGAAATGGAAAAAATGGAATGAATTCCGCATTTGTAGTTTAATTATATCCCCCCTCCTCTTTTATGCTTATTCTGTGTTTGTATATTTTATTTACCTTTGTGATTTTTTTTGAACCACCTTTTTTACTATATATATATATATATATATATATATATATATAGTTTACTACTTCACTGTAATTGTCTTGATGACTTGAATAAACAGCCTTACCGGTTATCCGATTCGGATTTTGAAAAATATCGGGATTTGAATTTGCATGAATGTCTGGGTTGTAATATGTTGAAAGCAGTTGAAACCCATGGAGCATGATTGAAACCTGTATGAAATTTCTCCTGCCTCCACCTCACTCAAAAAATGTTTGCTTTAGGGGATGCATTGTTCTTTTTTTTTTCCAACGAATCTTTCCCAGCCATGTCCCAGTTAGATAAAGCTACTTGGTCTACTTGTTCCGGCTTAGGTACACAACTGTAAGTAGACTCTTCCCTCCTGTTCATCAAATAATATTCTTCTTCCTATAGAAAACCGTGTAGAAAAGGAGCAGATCTTTTGGACAATCTGATCCATCAACAAAAGCTGGAAGATCTCTATTGTAATAACTTTATATGTTGCGGACAGTACTGGACAGATCTACATACATTGCTACAGCATTGTGAAGAACATCATTCAGATAGTGGTATGGGTGATGTACATTTATCGCCAGTTAAAGACGATGAGGAAGAAGAACAGGATGAGATTCAAACCCCGCCTTCCCCTATTGTCGCCCCTCACTATCTTGTCAATCAAGATCAAAACACATTGGTCAAACCACATGAGACGCAAGAAGAATATGGGTATGAAAAGATTAAAGAATGGATACATCAAGCACAGCTTGATCGAGCATATGAGAAAGAGGTACAAGGTAAGAAGAGGAAAAGAAAAGGTGCATGAATTTGTCATTTTTAAATCCCGCCTTTTTTGAGGAAAGATGATACCCCTCGTCCTTACCAGTGCCAAGTCCAGGGTTGTGATAAAGCCTATAAGAACATTAATGGGTTGAAATATCATAAACTGCATGGTTGTTGCCGAACACCCAATCATGATGAAAACAATGTTGAAAGATATCGAAAACCATACAGGTGCTCCCTTGGTAACTGTCGAAAACGTTATAAGAATCTCAATGGGTTAAAGTATCATATTCAGCATGGACATTTCAAATACCGCCGAGCTTCGACCTCCAGCTCCTCATCTGGGTCTTCACTGGCCACCCTCCCTGATCCATCTTCTATGAACGAAATCACTATACTACCCTTTACTTCATAGTGTAGCAAGAAAAAGTAATAAATGATCAATTTATAACTATCAGATGGAGTACTAGTGTCCTATTGTTCATAAAGAACGTTCAATGATGTCGAGGGCAAGGGCATCTTTATGCAACAGTCGTCTGGATTTGAATATTGTCTTTGGTTTTGATCCCTTTACGCTTTCGCACGTTAGGTTGGACAACAACATCACCAAGGTAACATACATGTTTGACAAACCGTAAATATCCAAAAAGATGAGGCCAGAACAGCGGATGATATAACACGAGTGCCGGTACTGGACAACCATAGGGTAATCCCCTTGCTCAGCACCATCATCATCTGGAGCAAACAGAATAGCTTGGCAGCTGGTTTGTTGTTATTCTCCAGCCAACATATTACATAAAGGCAAGAACAATGGGGGGGGTGTATAGTTGACCATGGCATTGTTTTAAAAGAACTAATGTTAAAACCCCGACCGAGCGGCAAATTTAAAATATTGAGAATTGACCACGATTTATTTCTTGTCTTTTTTTCCCATCCCCAATTCCAACCCAACTTTTTTTTTTAAAAAAACTACCATCTCCACAACACCATGGATCATCTCTCAGAAAAGAAGGGTAAGATAAGAATATATGAATCCTCACTGTGTTAGCTTATTATTGCCTACACCTTTTTTATAGATGACAGTAGTAATATGCAACAATCTAAACCAGATGGTGAAAAGGTGGATTCAAACAACAATACCTTGGAAGAAGGAAACAACAGCGTGACATTGGACAATACTACAGTGCACTACAAAGCTAAAGATACCTCATCATCAGAAAACATACATGAAGCATACCCAAAAGAATCACTTACATCTACTCAAGTGTCAGACGCAGAAACAAGTATACCACCCTCGGAATCAACCGATACTGTAACTACAGCACCAAGGGAAACACACGATACAGTCCAACCACAATCAGTAAACAAATCAACCACATCCATAAACGAGCAGGAAGGACCAATACCAATAGTTACACACACAGCTGATGATCTTACCAGACAACAAGACCCACTCGAAACACCACCAAGACGTATAACTCCTCCATTAGACCACGAGTATCTTGTCAAATCAATCGATTGGCTTGATCCTAACACCAATACATCGCGGGTTGTCCGGATCATCACACAAAATGGTAAGCTAACAAATTAAAAAAAGTAGTTGTTTGTCTAACTTTTTGTACCTTTAGAGAATGGTCCTTGCCCTTTGGTCTCCATATGTAATGTGCTCTTTATCCGTGGTGATTTAAATATGCGACCTTTTGAAAGAGAAAAGGTAACATTCGAATACTTGCTGGAAATACTTGGTGACTATTTGTTGAATCACGCTCCTCCTGATATCAAGGTAACAAAAGAACAAGAGAAAAAAAAAAGGGGGGGGACATACTGATCATTTTTACTATTAGACACCAGAAATGCCACCCTTGTCATCATCTCCACCCAGTATTCTTCCAACCAATCAGCAACAAGAACCACTGACTCGACAATCAACAATGGAATATGTACTCACATATAGGCACAATCTAGATATGGCATTGACAATATTACCGCGACTCCAAACGGGTTTAGGTACGAAATATAGAATTTGTTACAGGGGGTGAAAATGAATGATACTAATTTCCTTTTAAAGATGTCAACGTCCAATTCTCCTCGATTCATGACTTTGAACCCACAGCAGAACTTGCATTGTTTGATTTATTCAATGTAGATCTTGTGCATGGCTGGATCATTGACCCTCAGGTAAACAAATCAAGGGAGGGAAGGGGTAAACACATAAAGAATGATTGTTAACTTGATATATATATACTTTATATTCCATATCTGATATCATACATACATATAGGATGAAGAAGGTTACCGGGTGATGAATCAATGTAAATCATATAATGGTGTTGTGGAATGTATTGTAAGAGGAAACGAATCCGTTGCGGATGCTGGAAACAATGATGACGACAGGGAAAGCAAGATCCATGATGGTAAGTAAAGGAACAATAAAAGCGCGGAATTAGTGTAACAATGCATCACTTTAATAAAACAACTCTATTTCGACTCCTTTATTTTAGGTTTGGTTGCTTCCCAATTCCTCGAAGACACTGCAACTCAATTGACGTATTATGGAATTGCGTTACTGACGGATGCTTTACCTAAAAACAAGCTTTGTGTCTTATTTAGGAATAACCACGTAAGTAATGGTCCTATTCATGATATTTTAAAAAAGGAGGTTAAGGGTAACATGTGGTGGGATGGATATCGTTATGTTTTTTTTTTTTTTATTACTGACAGCTTATCCCATATAGTTCTCAACATTAT
The DNA here is from genome assembly GCA_025330725.1 of Chlamydoabsidia padenii. Classification (NCBI taxonomy): domain Eukaryota; kingdom Fungi; phylum Mucoromycota; class Mucoromycetes; order Mucorales; family Cunninghamellaceae; genus Chlamydoabsidia; species Chlamydoabsidia padenii. The sequence goes on from JAIWND010000016.1 coordinate 262,103, forward strand.
ACAAACATCCTATTACCGATAAACTTTATACACTGGTGACAGACTCGGGCTTAGTATCGGAATTAAATATTGTCTGGGAAACTCTGGGTGATATTGATCAAGGTAGCTCTGAATTTGTTAATAGTCAATTCACTCGACCACCTCCTGCAAGGATTACGGAAACAAGTAGCTCTGATCAACATAATAATCAAGAAACAGAGGATCTGGAGTAAGTATCATTTACATCAATGGTTTAGACTACAATGGTTGATGACGAAAATTGATTTTTATGGAAATCTAATGCCTCTTTTTTTTTTTTTTTTTTTTTTTTTTTTTTTTTTTTTGTTCTAGTTATGCTATTGCCCTCTCACTTCAACAACATCAACAGGAAATGGCACGGAAATCACATATGGCAATTGATTATAATAGTAATAGAAATAGTATACATAGTGATAGAATTAGTGTTAATAGGGTTGACCCCGACCTTACATCCCCTATCCCCCAACATAACTCATCTCAAAAGAAGAAGAGTTGCATCATATCTTGAATGATCCTTTTGTTTACATAATAAAGAACAAAAAGAAAAAAAAAAACTAGTCGTTTTTATAGTGATATGGTTATTGGTTTGGTTTGTAATAGCTAAAGTAGGATGTTGGATGGCTTATATTAATGCTTATGATAAACGAGATATCCTACCCTAGGAAAGGAAATCCGTGCCAGCACCACTTGAAAAGCAAAGGCCGATCATTTGATCAGATTTGTACAGAATGGTATGGAATAGGAATGTTCTTTAGTAATATAAGGACACAGAAGGAGATAAATGATGATATCAGATGTATGGGTTCAACTTTTCTATATGCACATACCCTCTCACTCTCTCTCTCTCTCACCCTTTTTTTGATTTTCAAACCCAGCACGCGCCACATCAAAGGGTCGTTTTTTTTTTTTTTTTTTGTCCCTCCTTTTCTTTTTTCTTTTTCTTCCTTTTTCTCTCCTTCTTCATCACTCCTACCCAATCCCTCTTATTTTGTTTCCCATTCCTTCTTACTTTCTTCTTCTTCTTCTCCTTTCTACTCTTCCTTCTTTTTCCTTTTTAATAACCACTCATTCCTGTCTACCGTTGTAAAACTTTACTCCAGCTCTCTCTCTCTCTCTCTCTCTTTCTCTCTTTCTCTCTTTCTCTCTTTCGACCGGGTCGGCTACTATAGACATCTTCTCTCAAGGTAAGGTCTAAATACTCACACTTCAAAACTGGAAGTGGTTTTGTGAAGTATACCTTCATGACCTCAACTGATATACTAACAAATAGAAACTAATCAGACATATTGGTATTCTTTTTTTAATATGACTAGTTGACATCTTTACTTTGCGTGACTCCTGGGCTTTATCTAATTGCGGCAAGAACAATACCGTTTCCTTGGGTTTGGTACGATTCATATTACGAGAAAGACTACTTTATTGATCTTTTAACAACAATACTCATCGGTCAGTATTACCTCTTCTTCGGCCTTCTCATTTTACTCAGTACGTCTTGTATACACCTGTTAAACCTATCACCTACAAAATAATAGGTCCAATAAAGGTAAACCATTCCTTCAGTCCAAAAACAATTGTCCCGGCTCACTTTTTATTTTTTATTTATTTTTTATCCAGAAGTACGTCGAAAAGCTCAAGCATGGATGGTGCACTGGAACCATGAATCAAGGCAGAAATACAATCAGTGACGGAAATAATGGAAACAGAAGCAACGCACAGACCAACCTCCAACAAGAAACCATCAACAATGATGGAAACAGCAGCAGCAACAACTTTGATCAACTATCAAGTATGAATCAAAACACCGATTTTCATCAAAATAACAACGACAATATTAGTACCACCAAACTTCAAGTAACGCATCACCATCATCGACATCAACATCACTCATCATCCCCACCCCCTACTTCTACAGGCATGGCCGATCCGAATCATGTATCGACGCATTCTCATTGGCCAGAATCAAGTCCGACAGATCGAACCAATAGGTAAGCCGACTCCACACTTCTTCCGCTCCCAGGGTATAGGGCGTGAAAACACTGACCAGACTTGTATCACTAACCCCTTAAATCCCCCTTTTTTTTTAATTTATATTTTTTTAGTAAAAGAAAAGCCAATGAAAACGATTCCTCAACCAATAGACCTCAAGCTGCCTTTATTAACAAGTTATACAAGTAAGTTGGGATATGAAACATTGAAAATAGAAATAAAAACTCAGATTCTATTTTCTGCCTTTTACAGAATACTGGAAGACGACTCTGTCCAACACTTGATAACTTGGTCTGAAAAAGGTGATCTCTTTTGCGTAAGTAATCCAAATGCCTTCTCTAAAATTGTCCTACCTCAATACTTCAAACATAATAATTGGCAAAGCTTTGTCAGGCAATTGAATAGTAAGTAGCCTATTGCTTAATAAAAACATTGCACAGCCCGATAACTAACATGATCTCTTTGATTACGTAGTGTATGGATTCCACAAAGTGAATGATATGATTCATTCAAACTTGGCTAGCGAAAGTCAAAAGTGGGAATTTAAACATCAAAACTTCCGTCGTGGAGCCATTGACGAATTACAGAACATCAAGCGAAAAAGTGCCAAATCCCATCATCAATACCTAACATCATCAATAACTGGTTCCCCTCTATCAACATCATCAATGGGACGTCTTCTCCTCGGCGATTATCCTCAGCGGCAACAGCAACATCAGAAGGACAATGACTACTCAAATACCTATCGAAGGGGGGACAAGCTTGTTGTGATAAAAGGTTACAACAACAACAACAGCAGCAGCAACAATAACAGCAGCAACAATAACAACAGTAGCAGTAGCAGTAGCAGTAATAAAACCAGCAGCAACAATAATAGCAACCGTGGTCGTACCAAAAGTGATGAACAAAGCAGCAGCTTAGTACCCTCCTCATCCTCCTCATCTTCGGCGTCATCTACACAAGAATATCAATACGATTCTCTTTACCAACATGTTATGCAAATGGAAGACCGGATAATTCAAATCACACAATCACATGAAAGCCTGAAAATTGAAACGGGTGAACTAAAGTCCATACTAACAAGGCGAAACTCGGTAAGTACAGTCAAAAAAATAGGGGATGATAATGAAGGGACTAACTTGATAATCTTGAATAGGTCATGGAAGAAATCACCAATCTTCTACTAGCACTAGCAAGTGAGAATAACAAAATCACAAATCTCGAGACCGGTAAGACACACACACACAGTATTGAAATGGTCAACTAACGAAATCAATTTTTTGAATATAATATGATAGTTGAAACCATTAAAAAAAACATGCTCGGGCTACGCGAAGCAATGAGGAGTGGATTCCAAACGAAAGAACGGTCATCTCTTTTACCACTTGGACCATCACGATCCACATCAACCTCACCCTACCTATCCAGCTCTGATTATGACAACAACAACAACAACAATTCTCGACGATCATCAATAATACGATTCAACAACAATGACAGTCAGTACAACAATAAATCTGGTGATGATCGAAACAAGTCTGGTGTAACTGATGCTTATAGAAACGATGATGGACGTCAAGAAGGTATGCCAATCTCCTCCATCTTATCTGGAAGTCCACCTAGTACCAAACAATACGAAGAAACTGAACCAAGACGCAGCCGACGACTTCCTTCCATCGATGTTGTTTGTACCGAACCCTTCCAAGCAGGTGATCCACCTTCTCCTCACTATCGTCTCCACCATCGATCTCAAGAACAACAACATTTCTCTTCACCATCCTCTCCGACGTCTCCATCCATGGCTGATCTCGATCGACCCATACCTCCGTTGAAACCACTACGTCCACTTCGATCACTTTTGAAAGTGGGCGATACACGACACCATTCTAGGAATTCCGTAGACAACTTGACACCACTGGGGGCTAAGGGTAAGGTTGAAGAAAACAAGAATGACTAGTGCTAACGATGTATTATAATTATATAGAACCCAGATCATCCTCGGCTTATATGCGACTTGGAAAAGAATCACCATTACTGAATCCTGGTCCATCATCAAGGCCCGAGCAACCACTTTATGATTACAGTAAGTGCTTTTTTTTTTTTTTTTTTTTTTTTTTTTTTTTTTCGCAAATGACATTTAATCCTCCTCTCACACATGCTGTTTTATTTCTTTCTTTTTCTTCTGTAGATGAAACGAATGATGCAAAACGGTCTCGTCCAGACCATCAGGTCGGGTGATCGTATTCATGCACATCTAGTTTATCAACACCTACAAAGATCTCTATAAATTACCACTTTACGATATTTGTCTTCCGTTTTTTATATGATATATGCATACATCTTTATATGACCTTTTTTTTTTTTTTTTTTTTTTTAATTCTTTGCTGCATGGTGAAATAAGCAATCACCTTTTTTATGTATGTCGATTTATAGCTTCTTTTAACCCTTTATGATATATAACATTGACGCAAGTCTATACTTTTTTGTTTTGTTTTGTTGACAGCTGTAAATGAAATATCAGTAGTAATAATAATAAAAAGTTTATCTGTTTAAATCATGCATGAAGATCATGTGTAAATGTTTTATTTTTATTATTGGGGGATTATATAAATACATCTATATATGAATACATGCTATTCTAATGTCTAAAGAATGAGAGTGATTCATTGTCTGGCCCATTCTATATGATATAAAAAGTCAGTCAGTCAGTCTTCTTCTTTTGGTCTTCCTATATCTTTACCTGCATTCACTTTCATAAGTGTCATGATAGCCTCCATGGGGTATAATCGGGTGGCCGAGTGGTGTGAATGATCACTATATTCGGTAGTTGCCGGTGAAGAAGGTACAATGGGTTCGATTTTATCTTGAGGAGCAGTCTGTTGTAGAGTTTGGATCAGGAGAGCCGAGAGTTTATCTGTGGTCGCCGGTATTTTCGGTACAGATGGTGATGGATCGAGTGGCGGGGGTGAGCAAGAGGAAGCAGGTGAAGATATTGTAGATGCCTGCTGTAGTTGTTGCAGAAAATCAGCGAGTTGTTGAGGCAAGGTATTATCTTCACCGGCATTTTTGATCGTTGTTTCCATCAGTTTGATACCATCCATCAGTTTTAGTGCTACAGACGGAGGTAATGTGCTCATATTGTTGAAGAGCATGGATAGATAGGCATCTTGTAATAATGGTAAATGTCCAGTGTCGTTCGGTCCCTCCGTCTTTCGTCGTTCCTTGTCCTTTCGTTTAAATTGTCGTTTCATGAATTCCTCCTTGACCCATTGTTGTTTGATTTCGCTTTCTTCTTTCCCAAATAACTTGTTGGCCCGTTTGTTGACCCGGCATCGTAGATCGTTATCCTTGTCTAGTTTAATTAAAAGAAACACAAGTGTTAGTACATGTCTCACACACCATATATCATGGGTTCACTTACTTCTTTCTTCGTTTAGTTCACGCCATCGCTTCTTCCTTTCCCGGTTATCTGCTCGAATCTAAATGAATACATTTGTTTTGGTTAGTTTCCTACTTTTAGTTACTCCTTGGGTTTTTTTTTTTTTTTTTTTTTTTTTTTTACCTTTTGATGTGAGATTTCACGCTGAAGTAGTTCGGCCAAGTAAGGATGAGCAGATGCAAATTCTTCGTGGCTGCCATAATTGCTGACCATGTTCTGTATATACTCGGACTTGTGAGCATCAGTCAAGTCCATATTGTTGTTGGTACTGCTGTTGCTGTTATTGTTATCCGTCGGCAGGTTAAAGAAGGATGGTGGTTGAGCTTGCGATAGTGCCTGGGCTTGAGTAAAATCAAATGGTGCCATGTTGGGTAAAGACGACAGTTGAAAGTCGCTGATTTCCATAGATAGTAAGCAATTCGTATCGTCGTTATCGGTTTCTGAGGTGCTCGTCATTGGTTTGGTGGTTGGTAGAATGGTGCCATCGGTGCCAGGTAAAAAAGACGAGGGTGGAGGAGCAAGGTGAGAAAGATTAGTGGTCTTGTCGGAATTCAGTGTGTCCGCCAGAGTGCCAGCCTCAATCGTTTCCGTGGGCGCGTTCGTCAGCTGGTTGCTTTCATGAGGTATGTTTACTGGTTGAAGAGCAGTATTGGAAGCAGTCGCTTTTTTGGTGTTGTTATCAATGGTTGTGGTGTCTTCTGCTGTTCCATCCATACTTGTCGGCTGTGCTTGACCGAGGGATGAATTTTTGGTATGGTCCTGATTTACTAGAGTCGCAGCTTCGGAATCCAATTCTTCTTGTTTGACACTAGGTGATTCTTCAGAGGATGGTGCGACTTCATTGTGATCAGAGGAAAGTTGCATTTCAATTATATAATGTGGAAGAAGAAAGAAGAAAGAACAAGATAAAAAAAAAAAAAAAAAGCTTTTCCACCGCCACCGTCACATTGGTGCATTGTCATTTTTCAAATCCCGATGATGTTCGTAACATGAGAGTTTATTAAAAAACATTAGGCGAGGTATATACAAAGTAAAAGGAGATCTATAACTAGTAAGAGTAATAAGCTATGCGTAAACGTCCACACCATCCCAGTTTACAGTAGCCAAAGGACATTGATCAATCGAATCAGGATTATTTCCCCACCAAGTCGGGAAACTGATATTAGAGTATTGGAAGGCGAAGAAGATGACAATAGCAGCAATAGCCACACCCGAGTCCAAAGCAGCTGAAAGAACATAATTGTACTTTTTCCACCAAGCATTGTAGCGACGCTTCACAAAGAAGTTAAAGACAAATCCTACCAAGGCAAAAGAAGTGGCACTGTTGGTAGGTGCAGGTGGATAAGGAGCAGGACCGAGCATCACCACAGGAATAGAAACATGTCGTACCCAAGAGTTAGGATACTTGCGAGCTAATAACCAAAAGGGCACAGGAAGGATGAATCCAATGAGCAAAAAATAAGGTAGAAATGCATACAGGGAGGTAGAAGCAAAGAATTTTCCAGGTCCGATCAAACCCCAAATGACCGAAGAAGCACCAAACAAGTTCATGTTAGGACAAGTCCAAGGATAAGCCGCTTTGGTACAAATGTTATCGATCGAGTTGAGTAGATAGTCGGTGGTACCCAGGGATACAAAGGAAGCAATGATGGTGCCAACCACCTGGAATAAAAACATTTCACGAGGAGGAATCTTCATATAGTGGCCAAGTTTGAGATCTTGAGCAAACAACAAGGCTTGACGGACAGTGATGTAACCATACGTCTTGAATATCATGTTACCAATAGGATGACCAGGGGCAATAGCACCATAAACCCATTCAGTAATCATAGAGATAGTTGGTGACTGAGAGGTAATGGCAGTGATAATACCAATAGGGAGCAGCCACACAAACGCAAGAATCACAGCAATAATCAGGGTCCACCAAGGCATGTCGGAAGGATAAACAACAATGGTGGCAAAACTGGCACCAAGAGCAAAGACAAAGAGAACCGCATACCACCAATCAGGTACTTCCTTGTAATGATCCATCAGTCGCGCATGAATATCATCAGAGTCCTGTCGCGCACTTTTAAATCGTTGCCAGATTTCTTTGCCATTGTACAAGATGGTGTGAGTGACAATGGCACCAAGAGCAGCAAGACCCTGACCGTAACAGATAGCAAAGAAGGATGTGATGCGAATAGGTGAGTATTCTTCGTAGGCGGTATCATTCAAGTATTGTTGAGGAGTGAGGACACGTTGTCGGTCAAATTTATTGCCCCAGATATCGTATTGGTGAGTGTTGTAGAATGGGAATTTCTTGGCTTCCCATGTATTAGTGTAGTAGACAATAGGGACAAGAATGTAAATGAAAAAGATGAATCCAGCCAGCATATTTGCTTCCACTACCCAAGGAATAGCTAAAGGACTAGGATACCATGCCGAGATTGTCGACCAATCCAAAGTGAAACTTCCCAGACCCAGTCCGTTCAGTCCACTGCCTAGTTGAGATACAAGCACAGAATCCTTTTTGGTCCAACTAAAATACAAATAAAATTAGCATTTATATGAGTTATATATAAAATAGTCTTACCAGATCCATGAGATAGAAGTCAGAATAGGAATAATATAACCAGGGAAGAAGTACCAGACAAAGGAAGCAATAAAAGTGATCAAGAAAAACCTGTTTCTTGACATGGACAGACCAGAGTGAGTAGCTTCAGCGTCTTTCACCGCCTTGGGCACATCCCGATGCAAAGTATGGAAGAGAGTAGCATTCACAAGATTAATAGGCCACACCATCGAGGCAGGTCGTACCAAATACCGACGCAAGATCCCAGCAAATCCAAACCCAAGTAAACTAGTGGTCAGCACCAAAAGAATACCACCACCAAAACCCCAGTCTTGATTATAGTATATCTTTTGCACAACAATAATGTCAATAGCATCAAACGCCGTGGCAGCAGCATTCGCCATGACTGTAATCAGTACATGTTCCTTGACACCAAACGGACCAGGATTTAAGTTGAAGTTCCATCGTCCAATGACAAAGTCGTAATTAGGCAGGAGTTTTTCAGAGAGTTTACCAACAGGGAAGGCCAAGAGTTGCACCACAATCACCTTGATGGTTAAAGGATTAGCACGGAACCAGAAAAACTTGAAAGGAAAAGAAGTGAAAAAATGAGATAACCCGCCTTTTTTTTAAAAAAAATAATAATCAGTCGCCGAGCGGGGTTTGAATACTTTACCTGGTTGGTGAATGAGATGGCACACGAGAAGACGATTCCCCAAAACCAAGCACGGAACGTTGCAGTAGGTAAAGTGGTATCATCTGTCGGTGGAACTGAGGCTCGTACTTCTTCAATAGGCGAGTCTTCAATGGATTCATCCAATGAGCTGGATTCCTCTAATGAGTACTTTTCCTTTACTTCAGGAAGTTCTCGATCCAACTTCTCGGACATGGTGGATGTTTATATTAGTTATGTATATGAGATGAGAATGAAAGAAAAAGAAGAAAGAGAAAACAAGTCAAGTCTTATATAGAGAAAAAGTTAATATCATGCGCGAAAATGGTCCCTGACGACGGAGTTGAACCCGTTTCCTTTTTCGAACCATTGTCAACAGAATAAGTGAAAGCACATCATTTCACTCAAATGAAAAGCGAGCGTTGATTCTCAAGTTTCAAACTCATCCTTTCCTTTTCCGAGTTCGAACCTAATCTGATTGACAATCGCACCATTTCTTTATCTAATGGTGCTTTTCTTTTCTTTTCGCAAGGTTCATTACACAAGCTTTCATCACAAGAATGATCATTCTTTAGGTGAGATGGTGCCATAGTCAAAGCAGGATCTACCCCTCTGAAAGAAAAAGGTAACTGTCCCGTCTCTACCAGATTCAATCACCGACCTTTTCCAAAGTTAAGGTTCGCCAATGAGACATTGATACCAGGAAACTTCAGATCCAAAAAAGAAGGGTCCACGAGGGATTTGAAAATGATTTTTTTTTTAACCTGGATTTTTCCATGGTAGTAAGAATCATGTCAAGTGACTAATAATACATATATACCACCCTCTTTTTGCATCATATCATTAGAAAAATAAAATCAATAATAAATGTATCTATTTTGTTTATTAGAGAATAAAAATGGATTGTGTGTGTCTATACTAGGGATGTATTCACTATTATGTAACCACCAAGAATCGACCCATCCTAATCTACCTTTGTTAATCTTGTCGAATTCATCGATACATCATATAACCATGTCAGAAGGTATAAGTGCCCCACCATCTATGATCAAATAAAAAGTAAGCCCATTGGACCACTTGTTCACCTGGTCAGTCATCAGAATACGAATGACAGTACCCTGCCGCCACAACCTGTCATGTATACACTACCAAAAGTGACCCCCCCCCTTTTTTGACAACTTGGGAATCGGATAGGTGTTTGATATTCTGGTGAGTATGTTTGGCGATTGAGTGATATGAATCTTTATATTGATCTATATATAAAAAAAAAGAAGGGATGAGTAGGCAGGAATAAGAGCAAGTTTTGTCTTTGGCTTTACCTGAGCAAGATCAACAAACTTCAAAGTAACCACAATTTCTTCTTTCATCCATGTCTTTTTGCTAATTCCTCTGTTAAAAAGTGAATGACATTAGTTACTTACCAGTATATCCCTTGTATTCCGTCCAGAGACACAAAAAGTAGCTTGTAGTGTTGACTAGTCAGTGTGTTGGTACGCAGTTTAAAATTTACCTCTGTCCTATGCCATTATCTAGATCACCATGATGGAGAAACAAAAAAAAAAAAAAAAAAAGGAAGAAAGACGAAGAAATGAAAATTGAACCGATTCGGGGGTTTTGACAAATTTTTAAATCCCGCTTTCGGCATCCACCCGTTAGCACTTCCCACATCGAAAACTATAGTCGCATAGAGCTTTACCCAATACGGTTCACAGCTACTTTTTGAAGGGATTCGTTCATGCAAAGTGAGCGGGGAGAGCGGGAATTAAAATCTCACCAGCGTTCATTTTTGGAGTGACACTCAGTGATGCAAAGTGGCGTGGTTTTCATCCAGCAAAACGAAACCAAGACAAACATCGAAACTACCATGTTTCGCGGACATCTAATAGGTCAATTTTTCCATTTCTCTTATATATAAACAAAAAAGTGTGCAAGTTTGTTTCGCTTCATTCCTAACTACAATTATTATGCCTGAAAAGCTAAAAGTGTCAATCATTGGATCCGGGAATTGGTAAGAAAGAAACTTTTGCCCCGATAGACTCTTACTCGTTCTATTTTTGGAACAGGGGATCATGCATTGCCCGTATATGCGGAGAAAACTTGAAAAACAGTGATATATTTGATAAACAAGTACGAATGTGGGTGTTTGAAGAAAAGATAGATGGACTCAATTTGACAGATATCATCAATGAACAACATGAAAACATAAAGTAAGTCGAAAGAGTAAGAAGAAGAAAAAAAAAGTGGGGAGAGACTAATTGAAAACCCGCATCTTTTATTTTTATTTTTTATCAAGGTATCTGCCAGGTATCAAATTACCAGACAACGTGATAGCTATTCCCGATGTGACTGAAGCGGCTAAAGATGCAGATATCCTTGTCTTTGTTTTACCTCATCAGTTTGTCTACAAAGTATGTGAATCCTTAAGAGGTGTTATTTCGAAAAAGTGTCGAGCCATTTCCCTGATCAAGGTATGCATTTTTTTTAAAAAAAAAAAAAAAAAAAAGGAAAAAGTCATCTGATACTAATGTGAGGTGTTTAAAAGGGTCTTGATTTCCGAGACAACGAATTGGCCTTGTTCTCGGAAGAGATCGAACGTATTTTGAATATTCCATGTGCAGCCCTTAGTGGAGCCAACATTGCTAGTGAAGTAGCAGAAGAAAGGTTCAGTGAAGCCACCATTGCATGCCGAACTATCGAGGAAGAAGGAAGACTTTATGTTGAACTATTCAACACAAGTTATTTCGATGTCAAGGTGATTGGTGATTGGCGCGGACTTCAAGTATGCGGGGCTTTAAAAGTAAGTGCATGATTTTTTTTTTCTTCTTCTCATTCAACTAATGGAATGGTATCTATTGATAGAATGTCATTGCTGTTGGTTCGGGAATAGTAGATGGATTGAAACTGGGTAACAATGCTAAATCCGCTGTGATTCGTCGAGGTCTCATTGAAATGCGTCGATTTGGCAAAGCATTCTTTGGTGGAGTCCATACGGAAACCTTTTTTGAATCATGTGGGGTGGCGGACCTGATCACCACTTGCTCAGGTGGGCGGAATCGACGGGTTGCTGAAGCTTTTGTCACTACAGGGAAACCTATTGACGTTCTTGAACAGGAAATGTTGAATGGGCAAAAGTTACAAGGTTCACTCACTGCCGCAGAAGTCCATGGGTTCTTGTTGGCAAGGAATAAGACGGAGGAATTTCCATTGATGACGGCCGTCTATCGTATCTTGTACGAGAATCAACATCCAAAGGCTATTGTAGACTATTTACGCTCGGATCAAACCTTTGATTGAATAATTTATCCCCTCCATTATAAGGTTCATGCCAGTAATAAACGAATCGTATTGATTATGTCATGTCGGGGGTTGAACTCGGTTGATGCTTGATTTTAAATCAGCGTCCCTCCTTTTTTTTTTTTTTTTTGAAAGTTCAAAAAGTCATTATGCATGAATTTTATTTGAAACCCCGATTTCCATTCATAAAATTTCAGATACGTATTGCTGTATTAATAGTGAAAGGGGCTGAGATAACAACATTTGGTGGCAAACCCAGAATAAAGGCATCTAACAAATAAGGTATGTGAATAAAGAAAGTGAGGATCTTGATGAATGACTTACAATCTGTGCCAAACGAATAATCAGAAGGAATGTTCCAAGCATAAGATCCATTTGCTTTGGCATCGACGTTTGTGGCAACGATGGCAATGGGTTGTAGAGTAGCACCACGGCATAGTTCGATTTGTGGAATCACTTCGATTTGGGGGTTGAGCCTATAACCCCTTTTAGTAAAAGCAAGACCCAAAGAGGCTTTACTTACCAGGAAATCACTAGTCTTTGGCCGGCCGAGTAAGCGGCATTTCGGGCAGGGGCAGTGATACTCACAAGGGGTGTTTGTTGTGCACAAACTAGACCAATGAAAAGTAATAGAATACAATGCAACATGGAGTCTTTTTTTTTCCTTCTTCTTAAAAGAAGAAGAATCTATGGTGACTTTATAAAGGATGGAAGCGCATCGATCACACTCTCATGACGTCTTTATATCTTCTGACAATGCTAAAACGAGAATAAGATCCTTTTCACCAGGTGATATTGCCGAAGCGGGAAGCGGGATTTAAAAATTACGCGCGAGTCAAGTCGTTGGCTGCAATATTGCATCATGTCTTTTCGTAAAGGATTAACACTGTATAGCAAGCAAATCAAACACAATATACTCATCTGTAATAAAGGAATTAACTCGAAGAGTTATAAGACCACTATTGTATAATACACACCCTCTCAGCACTCAAGATTTTTTCTTTGGCATACCCAAATGGCGGAGCTGGAAAAGAAACAAACTTGCCCCCTCTTTTTTTCTTCTCTTTTCTTTTCTTTCCCCAACTCTTCTTTTGCATCAAGAGTACTTTTTATAGAAAACTACACCAAATACATCTTTATTAAGTCACCTTATCTTTGCTTGTTTAACATTGTGAATCTTTGACGGTCCCTGCAGAAGAATCCAGTGTATCCAACAAAAAGACACAAGGTAAGAAAACTATTCATTAATCCTTTTTATACAGGTCCATCTATCACTAACAACGTGAACTAGTTTTATAACTAACTATTGATGCTTATAGTGCAATGGTTGAGTATCTTTGACTGCTTATAGTTAACAAGTCGTATTTAAAAACAGCTCCCTGGTTATAGACAATCTGTAGGTAAGAAAAACATTGGGGTTATATGAAAAAAAAAAAAAAAAAGGTGGATATTGCACTTGTAATAACCTACTGCTTGATTCTTCTACATTGCAGAGCGTGACATCAATTCTCCTGACTGTAAACTTAAGGGAATCACATCAACGATCGGACACAATGCATAGTTTAATTATTTACTCCTTGGAGGGGTCTAGATAACTATAGATGGATGGGGTGCAGGAAGATTTGATATTCTTATTAGGGATCGATGCAAGGTAAAAACAGTATATATATATATATATATATATAAATCAAACATGGATTACTCGAGTGTTTTGCCTTCTTCTTTTGTTTATATATAGACATTTGCCCTTGTCGATCCATTACACCGCCATCAAAACAGTAAAGTATGATAGATAACATCCATATGACGAAGGACATTCTGTATTGGTCTACCTACTTGCGTGATTGAAATGAAATGTCTTCCATACATTCAACTCAGCCTCCTTGAATCTTTATGGAATTACTAACATTCCAGAATAAATGAACTTGTGATGATAAACTATTCTCGATTGACAACTGCATACGATCAAGAAGCACCTGCGTAACCGGCTAATCAGCCGAATAGGTATATCATGGGTGATTCAAAAAAAGCGGGATGATCTTCTCGGTAATACAAAGAATGTCCTGTATTTGATACTGTATAAACCGTACCATACCTAATGATAGACTAGTTTTTATTCCTCCACTAGCATCTCCTCCACCTTCTCTTTTATAAATAAATCCACCCCTTATCTTTTATATACATATATATATATATATATATATATATAATAAAATAAAATAAAATCGCCCAATAATAAACAAATTCCACCAATGTTGTTATTCTGATTATTATTCTGCCTTTTGTTTATGTATAAGAATGTGTTAAAGTTTGAACTTGGAATCTTCTGAGAACAACGTAATTTATAAATCAAAAAACTGTGTGTATGTCATGACATATTAAGTATCATAATGAAAATCCACTTCAAGGAGTTAATCGATTCATGGTCCATGCCTTCTTAATAGGGTGTATGGGGTCCCACGCGTTGAGATTGACGGTACTTTCATTACACCATCTCCACTCTCTGCAAACTGTCCCTTTTCTCTTCTCTCTCTCTCTTATAACCTACATACTCCCTTCCTTTCCTCCTTTTTCTTGTGTTCATTACCCGACTATTCGGTAACTGTTTTCTTCCAAGCACAGTAACTCCTGTTCTTTTTAATTTCAAAAAAGTCTCCTCTCCGACTGTCGGGTTTTGAAAAGTCGCAGGAAAACAAAAAAAGTATTTAAAGGATGTGTGAGTTTCGCCTTTTCCCTGTTTCTTTTTCGGGGTCTATTCACTTCCCCCCTTTGTCTCTTCTTCTTTTTCTTCTTTTTCTTCTTCTTCTCTCTTTATATTCATCCAGTTATAGATATAAACGTACCCCTTGCATTGAAGGTTGACATGAATGGCAGGAACCACTTGCTTTTGGTCCTTTTTATCATTACAACATTTGGAATTCCTTTTTGTGTCTCCTACAAGAGGATCGCAACAAGTATTTACTAACCGACATGACATTACTATAAGGGATCTACTATTGGGTCGCTCATTCTTTGACTTTATTCATCCTGATGAATGGGCTATTGCAAAGCAAGACCTATCGTCATTCTCAAGGCGGAAAACGTTGGCTGGGGCCGTTACAAGGTAACAAACAAAGAATCTTAAAAAAAAAAAAAAGGCTAAATGATACAGGTATTTACTAATGGTGATGATTATCTTTATAGGTGTCGTTTACGGTCATTTGTTTCAATTGCCAAAAATATTCATCCCTGCCAGTTTGAAAATGAAAATGTAAGGTGCCACCCCCAACAAAACAACAACAACAATCAAGTACTAACTAGACTATATTTGTTATATGAAATTAGATTGATCAATCAAGGACATGGGATATTGTAGATGTGGTAATGTACATAGTAACTGAATGTATTGTTTTGGCCTTCTTCCATACTCAAGGCAAGTCATCAACCACTGTACATACCGACATGAATGTTATACATGATTATTCTGATGCAATAAATATTCTCATCATCAGACTTATTAATATTATTTATAACATCTTTTCTTATTAATCTTATACCCTCATAGATAATTGCCAAGAACATTCCATATGCGGTGAACCTTACTTTACTCCAGAGGTAACTATTATGCATTTTTTTTTAAAAAAAATAGCCAACGATCTTACTATTGACAATAACAACTTTCCTTTTAGGATGTAGATAATCTTTTAAATGTACTAAAGAAACATCAACCAACAGGTGCCAATATGAATTCACCAAGTATTGACAATGATTGCTCGACATGTAACAACTCTAATAGGGTGCTTCAAATGTATGATCAATCCACCAAACGACGTGTGGTTTCCTGGCCACCTTCCAATTTGTACTGCAATCCTGATGATGGACACTCTTTACAACTGATGCCGGAATCATCAACGCCAATACCAATATCCACTTTATCATCACACCAAGAACATTTCCACAAGATCAACAAAACTGGTGCAGCGGCTTGTATGCAACATACTCATACACAATCCATCTGCATTCACCATTCTTTGCAAAACACATCATCATCATCATCATCATCATCATCAACCATACTTTCACCATCATCACCACCATTACCTTCACCTTATTACCAATTGGAAAGCATCGTCATTTCTTATGGATCCATCTTATTTTACTCATTCCAATTAAACTCGGCATCTTCAAAACTATCACCAGGGACCAGAACAGACACCATGGATTCAACAAAAACAATACAGCCTCATCATCAGTAAGTATGAAACATAAAGGAGAAATGATCGTTGTCATGCATGTATCATCTTTGTGTTGACTCTTTTTTTTTTTTATGTAGCACATTTACAGCAACATCATCATTACCCTTTGTTACCAGTGATCAACATTATATACCAACCAGTCTTCCACCAATATGTACATCTCTATATCATAAACGACCTCATCATAATCCAAGTTCAATATCCTCATGCCAATCGACCAAACGATGTGCACGGTGTGGTACAAACAATAGCCCAGAGTGGCGTCGGGGACCTAATGGCCACAAAACGTGTGTTAGGAAATAGGAAGACTACATAGGGAAAAAGCATATCTAATACTTTTTTTATTTTATTTTACTTAACTTAGATTATGTAATGCTTGTGGACTTCGGTACTCTCGACTCATGTCAAAACAACAAGCTGGTTATAACTCTAAAATCAAGACAGTCTCCTTTAAGCGATTTTAAACTTCCCGTGTTACCTATAGATCTTTACTTCTTCATCTCTATATGTTTTTATATATATATATATCTTCTCTCTCTTAATAACTTAACTCTACATATCTCACAATGATTACTCTTTACTCTTTTATGATGGATTACAAATCCAGGAACACCGCTTATTCACCAACACATTGACTCTCAAGCCCAAGATGGAGTATATCTTCTTCCAACTTGGTCTCTATCTAATCTTATTGGATGATGGCACTCCTATCCATTTGCGATTGAAGTATTGTTTAGTCTAGTTATAGGTTACCCTTTTTTTATTTTAAATTTAGACTAGTTGATCATCCACTATTGATTGTTATAATGATTTTCAAACAATAAAACATACCACATTTATATATATATACAACAAACATGTATACATCATATTCTCTATATATACCCGCAAATTACATATACACATGGTTAAAAACAATGTTTATTTAGTAAATAATAGTCAACTAATCCATCATATCAAAATAACTAGGGACCCAATAATCTTTATCCTCTGCTTGGTCGTCCACCCACACCAGTCCATCTTGTAGTAGCCGATCCTAAAATAAGACATATATATATATATATATATATGTATATGTTAGTACAAAGCTCCATCACCTCTCTATCTTCTTACCAGTCCATTATCAATCCTTGCATCGTCCCAACCCAGTGCCTGTCGAATGTAAGGTCGATTCACATATCCCAGTTTCTATATACAAATTATTAGTCAACATTGAACTAATCATCCTTGGGTTTATTTTTTATTACCTGTGCCAAGAGTAGTAAGCCAGCTTGATCTTTATCCAACGCAGTAGGAACAGACCGCACCATTTTCTTTGTTCCTAGAGCAATCACTTCAAATCCCCCATTCAAAGGCTTCAATGTTTTGATGGCCCTAATAATATCATCCCTAACCCCAAAAGTGAGTTCATCATGCAATTGATCTAGTCTTTTTTATTGTTATTATCACTTACTCTATAATCACTTGATGTTTCCTTCCTTCTTTACCACGCATCCGATCCAATCGTTTCATGAGATCTTCAAGAGCTGTCAATCCACCATCTCGTGATCGGGTCTGCATACAGGCTTCAATGATTTGGATACCAAGTTCATAGTAAAAGTCGCCTACACCAAGCATATCTGCCCAAAACCCCTTATTGGCTATATTTATAAAAAGAAAAAAAAGTTGGCCTAGTTTTTATAATAGTTGGTTACTTACAAGCTAAAGGATCCACTCCAATATTGGCACACATGCGTTGGAAGTGGGACCGAAACAAAGGATCCTTCTTGATATCTTTTTGATGTTTCCAAGCAAATTCTTCGAGATTTTGTTTAAATGTTTCCAATTGTTGTTGTAACTAATATAATAAAAGCGCAAGTTAGTATCATTAGCATGTTGAGGTTCTTCTTTTTATTATTACCTGTTCAATTTCCTTGGCTGCTAAAGTGTCCCCTATTTGTTGGAAATCACGCTAGAATAAAACAAAGAGTTATATAAAAAACGAATTGATGTGTGGTACTGATAGTTGACTTACGCCTATTCTATCTTTTTGTTGTGCATGTGCTAATCCGGCTTGTCTTCGTCGCATAACTTGAGAGAGATGTGTGTGTATAAAAGAGGGGTATAGTAATTAAAGAAAGAAGAAAGAAGGAAGAATTGGAGAAAAGCGGCGTTTAGACATATTTGAAAACCCGCCGCTTTTGTTCATTATAATAAATGTATTTGTTTGAGGCAAATGAAATAGTCAAAGTTTATTAAACACTATATGTATATATAAGAGAGGGTATACATTTGCTATTATCAAACTACATAAAGGGTATATAAAGGTTTCGAGTGATACTATTCGTACTACACCAGCCATTTGTCGACCAAGTGCAGGGCCAGGGAGACAATGGCCGTCATGATCGGGACACATACCACTCCATAGCTCCAAAACAAGACATACATCATTTCTTGTTCAAAGCACCCACTGACCTGAGTGATTTGTGACAGATTGATCGCGGTGGGTGCACAGCCGAGCAAAATGAGGGTGACGACAAAGATAGGATCTTGCAACAGAGTCAGCTTGGTATATGTCAAGCACGCCATCACAGTAATAAGCACCAGTAAAGGACAGATAATCATTCGGGTCACAACAGAAGCCAATACCGCCTGGCGTGCCAATCGAGAAGACGTCGTTCCACCTTGTTGAGTGATAAATGTCAATTGAGAGCCAAGGCAAATCAAGATCAGAGGCACGGCCAATTTTCCACACGCTTCTATGGCCAGAGTGACGGATGGGTAGAGAAAGGCGTGCTTGTTAAACAGTAAAGGCTGGATCGGACTGAGACCTATCACCAGGGCCAAGAAAGCAGCATATAAAGGAGGAGACATGACGCTATGACATGCGAGCATCATACATTTCAGTCGACTGGGCGGCACAGGTGAGAGTGGGTGGGTTGTTGGTAAAAGAGGTGTTGTTTCATTAGGAGTGACAAGAGGCGATGCTTGCCACTGAGTGTCCTTTTGTTGTACATATATCAAGTCATTGGTACCCATGGTCGATGCATCGGAGGGATGTCGTTCTTTTTTTCGAGGCGTCTCGTGTTCTGTAGGTTGGAGCAAGTGATACCCATATGACCATTGTATGATGTTGCAAAACATTCCATAGAATATAGTATAGGCGATCCCACGCATGGCAATGTCTTGTTGTGTGTCGTCCGCACGCCAATAGAGAATAC
The DNA here is from genome assembly GCA_025330725.1 of Chlamydoabsidia padenii. Lineage (NCBI taxonomy): Eukaryota > Fungi > Mucoromycota > Mucoromycetes > Mucorales > Cunninghamellaceae > Chlamydoabsidia > Chlamydoabsidia padenii. The sequence continues at coordinate 281,502 of JAIWND010000016.1, forward strand.
GACTTGCTTCAGAATAGGCCAGGCTGCTAATGATGGCGAATGGTAAAGAATTGGTGTTGCAAAACAAGGAGCACGCTACCACAAAGTGTCGATGGATGCCACGGACTCCAAATACCCGGATAACGACTTGACTGACAGTCCATGAGATACAAGTAAAGACCACAAAAAAGACAGGAATTGGCCAAAACTCTACTAGCTTTTCCAATGTGATCACCGAAGCAATGTTGACGAATAAGAGACAAGGTGTAAAGAAGTGGAGATTCAAACTAGATAACCACTAGATAAAAGTTAACAGGAGGATCTTTTTTTTTTTTTTATTATTTCTGTTATTGTTGTTGTTATTGACTTACTTTTTGTTTTGAGCTGTCAATGTATCCTGTTTTTGTTAATATTACACCGAATCCAGCAACGACAATGACTTGAAGAATGGCCTGGCAGAAAGAGAAGGGAAGAAGAAGGTTAAAAATCTGCTGATTCTATTTTTGTATTCATTTTCAATCCCCGATATCCCCCGTTTTTTCGAACTTGGAGTTCAGAGCATCCTGCTTACCTGTAAAGCAGATAGTACAAGTTCCAGCATAGGCATCAAAAAGAAAAGAAAGAATAAAAAAGAAGAAGAATCAATGAAAACAAGAAAGAGGAGATAAAAGTATCAATGTTCACACGTTGTGAGAAATTGCACCATTTGTTCGTAATTGGCAGAGCCAATCAGGAGACTGAGATCAGCAAATGGTAAGTAAGTAGTTCTTTTAATGATCATTATGATGATTAACATGCTTTTATTGTTATCTCACATTATATGATAGCCTGATCTCATACTATTCCTTTGGGAACAAGAGAAATACTTGCATGAAAAATGGCTGGCATGCGCTGAGCACGCGCGGGATTTTAAAAAAGGCCAATTTGATTACCGCTTTTTTTTTTTTTTTTTTTTTTTTTTCCCTTCTTACCCTTCTTTTTTTCTCCTTCTTCCACTTTATTCTTTTCTTTTGTGGAATGGACCAGCAAACGACGATAGAATATACCAAAAAAGCAAGACATGGGCATAATAGCGATATGGTGGATGAAAATAATATCCGCCAAGTAGCTGGGTGCTTACCTATTGATCCCATCAACAAACGCATCCTATTAATCAGCTCATCAAATAAAAATAAAGACAATTGGGTGATAGTAAGTACAACATGACGCTCCTGTCTTTTTAATGATACTCAACCAATTTTTATTAGCCAAAAGGTGGATGGGAAGACGATGAAACTCAAGCGCAAGCAGCATTACGTGAAACGTGGGAAGAAGCAGGCATCAAGGGACGGATCACTCGACCACTGGGGGTATTTGAAGAAGCTACCAAGAAACAAATCAAGGGACACCATTGGATCTTTGAATTGGAAATTGACGAAGTGTGTAAAAAGTTTCCTGAAAAAAAGAAACGGGAACGTCGTTGGGTAAAGTGCCAAAAAGGGAATGGAAAAAAGACAAACGAATACTGACCTCTCTTTTGTGTATATTCATAGTATACTTATGATGAAGCCCTGATGGTGGTAAAGGGACAATATATGCGGGATGCCATCATGTTATCAAGTCTAAACCCAGCCAGTGGATCTGGGACCTTTGTTCCAACTACTCTGATATCTCCTTCCTCTGCCATTGGGCCCCCTCCACCCATCACCACTTCACCACCACCACCATCCGAAATGAAGCAGTCTTCTTCCTTCTCGAATGGTCTCAAAGCTCTTTTTAAAAAGGGATAGCTTAGAATAGATTGATCCCATTACTTTTATTTTGATATCCCCCCCCAACTAGATATAGTATTTGCTTGGCATATAATAAATATAAAATCTTTTGCCCATGACTTGTAAATGGTCAATTTGTCCTTTTTTATTATTATTTGTAATACATGTATAGGTCCAAAGTCAAGTCTTTTATTGATTATTAAGTTTGGTAAAAATGGACATCACTAAAGGGGGGGGGTTAAATTACAAAAGTATACTACACTTGATTAAACAAACAGTTTGATAAAAGTACCCAAGGGAAGTCTTGTACCACCAAATCATCGTTTTTCTTTCACCAGGTACTTTAGAAACAAGAAGGATGCCACCATGGTTACAGTGACAAAGGCACAAAGTCGACCAACATCACGCCAAAATGCTTGTCCATTAAATCCAAACCTGGCCAGAATGATGGGACCGGGGATTTGAATATCAGCAATTGTCTTGTCTCGTAGAGTGATATCCTTCAATTCATTCACAATCAATGCTTCATACCCGTAGTTGAAGAAGCTGAGATACTGTAACCAACTATACAATCATCATATGTAATAAAATAAAATAAAGTCAGTGAGTTAAGAGATGTTATGATTTGCTTACCTAAGCACAGCAGGAATATGTTCTATGAGAGGAGAGCAATAGAATGAGTAAACAATCCAACATATATATATATATATATATATATATATATATATATATATATATACGCCCTTACCTTTATTCAATAAGAAGCCACCAAATAACATGGAGAAGAGCATGACCAGGTTCGCCAAAAGATTAGCTGCCGCCACGCTTTTCAACGCCGTCGCAAAACAAAGACACAGCCCAGCCGCTGCCAAGTTGAACAAGACCAAGACCAACAGGAATTTCATAAACACCGAGATGGTCGGATTAAGACCGATCATAAAGTAGGACACAGCACCCATCACCAAAGGAGGAATCACACGAAGAGGAATCACATCAAACAACACCTTGGCCACAAAATAGCTGGCAGGGCTGTAGTACCCACCTTCACGTTCCCGCATGAATAACACCCGTTCTTTGCTAAACATGTCCAGGGCACTTGTCGACGCAAACCCGAGAAGAGCACACATAAAAAAGAGGACACCCAGTCGGTTTTGCACCCCCGTCAAATCTACTTCAACCTGCCAAAACAAAACACCCAAGAGGACACCCAGTACCAATGAGCATACAAAGTGGGCAAAGAATAGGAATGGGTTTCGATAAAGGTTGATAAATGTTCGAGAGGACAAGAGTGACTAGTAAGAAAGTAAGAGAAAGTCAAGTTAGCTCATGGATGGCTATTTGTTTTCGTTTGTCTATTTACCAGTTCATGCCAGAATTGCATAACAGAGAATGAGTTTGAATAGCCATCACCAGAGTTCACCCATACAGAATACGAAGTATCTCTTGTTGTTCCACCGTTTGCGTTTTGTACATGAGTCAATGTACGCCGTGAGAGAGTCGATGCCTTGTAAGAGCCAAACAGGTGATGTGCATGATTCGCTTCCTCCAATAGATCATATTCATCATTTTGTTCAGCCGCAGTTTCCCTTTCTAATGATGATGTTGCTACTTCGGTTGCTTCTTCAATGATTGATGATGACGACGATTCGTTTGGTATTGGCGTCTCATTCACAGTCAAATCTTCTAGTTGTTCATCAGATGGGTTATTGTGAAGTATGACACTGCTGGTTCTGGAGGTCGAGCGGCGTAGTCGTCGATTGTTCATGTCATCTGGTCGTTTCATTGTCAAGTCAACTAGTCATTACAATGAATAATAATATAATGAGTAAAGACAACCCCCCCCTTTTTTTTTTGGTCCTAATCAACTTACTAAGATAGTCAGCGATATTGTAATCAGAGGGCACCGAGTAACCAATACTGCCAAAGTACTGTGAAGTTGTATTTGCCGGACCAAAGTAAACCTATCCAAAGAATAATGATGATCCCTTAATATTATTTTTCCACTTTATTTAGTGACTTACCAGCTTCCCTGTCGCAAGTAGCAAAAGAGAGTCAAAGAGCTTGAAGATATTGGATCTAGGTTGATGGATAGTAACAATGATCGTTCGATTTCCATGACGGCACAGACGCTTCAGACAAGACATGACCATGCTTGCATTATAAGCATCCAAACCACTTGTAGGTTCATCCAAAAAAAGCAACTGAGGACTTGTTACCAATGCTTTACCAATGCTGACCCGCCTTTTTTCACCACCACTGATTCCCCGTTGTTGTCCAGGCACACCGATGACATGATCAGCAATACCATCGATGCCCAGTTCCTTCATAACGTCTTGGACTCGTCTTTGCTTGTGTCGTAGAGGCATATTCCGTGGAAGTCGTAGCATGGCGGCAAACATCAAAGTTTCCCGTACAGTCAGTACGCCAAGTAATGTATCGTCTTGATCCACATAACCAGTCATCCATTTGAATTGTTTTCGATTGGGCATTTTCCCATTCACCAAGACATGACCACTAGTGACGCCTCGTTTGTGTTTGCGAGCCAGGATATCCAACAAAGTAGACTTGCCAGCACCAGAAGGACCCATGACTGCCATCAATTGCCCAGGTTCAGTGTAGCCTGTCACATCCGATAAAACCCTTTTACCACCTATATCCCATGATTAGTACAAGTACTATAAATGTTATTCCATCTTACCAATATTGTAGCATATGTTTTCGAATGTTAATTGCACAGGCTGTTGATCCGAGAGATAGGCACGCACATCTTCGTCATCATCTGCCAACCGAATCTGTGCCCCAAAGAGCCTCTTTTGTCGTTTTGCTGTAATCTTTGTAACTACATAGATAATCAAGCACGCCAGCAGGATAGAAAAAGCTATCATTGATTCTGTATAACGTGAGAAGGATCGATCCTACAAGATGATATCCAATAAAAAGGATGAGTTTCATATTGTGTCTAGATTAATTCAAAGCATTATATTTACCACCGGTTTGACATCCAGATAGTCTTGTTCATTTGCGCATTCACCCACATCACAAGCCAAATTAATATTATCTGGAAATACACTGACCAAAGTGGAATATTCTATTGTTAAATAAAAGTATGCAAGTGTCAATTTAGTTATCCCTTGGTGTTTGATCTAGGTTTTACCATTGTACCAGCAATCTTGACCATCTTTGCAATACCATTCAGAAGGACCTTTCACGTTCTTGACCAGTTCAGACATATCCACCTCCCTGCCACACATAAAAGCGTCCTTCATACAACCACAAGCCGACTTGGCACATTGACCATGTACATCATAGTCACCCGATGATAAAACTAGGTAAATGTTAGTATAATGTCATATCCACACCTATTGTTTTTTAACTTACTAGTTTGTGTGCATTCTGACATTTGACAATAAAATTGTTCTTCTTCATCTTTCCAAAACTGGAAGACACATTGATTTGATTCCCAATCACATTGTAATGACACCCGTGTATTATCAATCCAAGGTATATCTTGAACATTATATTAGTTACCTATAGCATTGCTTTTCCTTTTTTTTTTTTTTTTTTTTTTAAACTTACTTGTAGTTGCGCACCAGGCGTGCATGGATTTGAGTCCAATCGCTGATTTAATACAGGTTGCATTTGCGCCTTTACCGGACTGGCACGCATAATCATTCTGGCATACATTGCAGTTCACCCCACCCCATCTATATAAATAAATAAATAAAAAGAAAGGTTAGATATATAAAAAAAAAAGGGGGGGATGTTGTTTATTTGTCTTACCCGTCATTGCAAGAGCAAGCTTGATTTAGTTGCCTTTGAGGTCGGTTATCTTCATAAAGGGAGCCACATAATGGAGAGCCACAATCAAGTCCACCTAAAGTAAAAGGTGAGTAGTGAGTATATATATTTATATATAAAAAGGCATACTTTTTTACATTATTAGGATTACTTACCCCATCCTACAGGACAAGCACAAGTCCCGTTTGGTTCACATGTGCCCCCGTTTGTACATGGATTGGTTTGTAAGTGGCAGTTGAAACAAGGTGGGCATGTAGGTTCCTGTCTTTTTCCAAAGGAAGAGGATCGAAGCATATAAGTGAGCTGGAGTAGAATCGATTACAAAAAAAAAAGAAAATAAGGGAAAAATGAAGCTAACTTTCTTTTGAACTTTTTTAAATTATAGCTCAGCGAAAAAATGAAAATTGAAATCCCGTCATGTTCACAATGAAGCATTGAGCAATTCGACAATGCAAGAAAAAAAAAACAATTAGTTTCCTTAACAAAAGACTTTTTTTGTCATCAACAGCATAAACCATCGATATAACCAACTAAATCCAATCATTACCTCCTCCTCCTCCTCCAAAAAACAAACAAACATGGATAAAGGGTCGATGATCAAAACAGGTGAATTCGTGCATAAAGTAGAGCGGCATATAAAGCACAAGGTGCCTTTGGTCTTCCCGTACCAACATGTGTCAGCCCGAAAGACATACGTAGGAGATGAAATAAAAACCTCTTACTTTTTTCCCCGCATTGATGGATCGATGGTGGACAGCGTATCTGATTGGCTGGTGACTACGTTTTCTTGATTTAGATCTTTTTAAAGGGTTTTTTCAAAAAAAAAAAAAAAAATCATATCCCTTCTTTACTTTTTTCTTCCCCATTGTCTCCCCTCTCTCATTCTCAATTCGAAATGGCAACTGAAGTATCTACTGGTGCTCCTATCCTCAAGAACGACCTCAAGTTGAAGCAAGGAGGGTAAGTGGTTAATGGTAAAAGTGGTTACTTGTCACTCTTGGTGCCTTGTCAAGGGGTTGACAATTCAAGGACTCACTCTTTTTTTTTATATCTATTTAATAGATCTTCTCAAGCTCTCATTGATTGCGCTAGTGGTACTGTGGGTGGTATTCTCCAAGTCCTTGTTGGTCAGGTAAATAACATGGAGCTGAATGGAAGGTTTATCTAACTTTTTTTTCTTTCTTTCTGGTTGACCTTTTTTAGCCCTTTGACACTGTGAAAGTGGTAAGTCGGGATACCCTTTATTATGGACTTCACACTAACTCTATTTATCTTATATATAGCGCCTACAAACACAATCGACCACCAACCCTATTTACAAAAACATGATGGATTGTGTACGACAAACTCGGGAAAAGGAAGGTCTTAAAGGTTTTTACAAGGTAAAAACATAAAGTGTATATGTAGGAATGACTCGTTCAAACCCTCTTCTTTTTGTTAAGGGTACTCTTACACCATTGGTTGGTATTGGTGCCTGTGTGTCGATCCAATTTGTTGTCTTGGAAGCCATGAAACGCCATTTTGCTCCTAACGGTGAAGTCTTGACCAACACCCAACTCTACCTTGCTGGTGCTGCTAGTGGGATGGCCAACTCGGTTGTCTCCGGCCCTGTGGAACACATCCGTACCCGCCTCCAAGTCCAAACCTCAGCCAGTGCCGCCAATGGGCTTTACTTTAGAGGACCTGTGGATGCTATCAAGAAGATCTATGCCCAACATGGTATTGCTGGTATTTACAAGGGTCAAGGTATCACAATGGCAAGAGAATTCCAAGGTTACGGTGCCTACTTTTTGGCCTACGAATGGTTGGTGAAGAAATCGATGGAACACAGTGGCCGCCAACGTGCCGAATTGCCTGCCTGGGAAGTATGTCTTTATGGTGCTGCGTCTGGTTATGCTTTGTGGGGTACTGTTTATCCTTTGGATGCCATCAAATCAAAATTGCAAACCGATGCTTTTGATCCCGCTAATCGCAAGTACAGTGGGGCTTTGGATTGTGCTCGCAAGACTTTGGCTGTGGAAGGTCTTGCTGGCTTCTTCCGAGGTATTGGTCCTTGTCTCCTTCGTGCTGCTCCTAGCAATGCTGCTACTTTCTTGGGGTAAGTTATAGGTCTCCTTAATACTCATCTTTATTCATACTAATCCTCTTTTTTTTTTTTTGTTCACTTTACTAGCTTCGAAGCGGCTATGCGACTCTTGTCCTCTTAGTTTGCTGGTTGACGCTACTGGTTTGGTTGGTACTTGTGTTATTATTACGCCTAGATCTCTTCTTCCTCTTTTTGTTTGAACATAGATATACCCGGTTGTATTATCTTTGTCATCGAAAACCCTTTAGTATAGTTGCATTTAGTCATCACCATATTATCATTCGTCCGTACCCTTTATATACATGCTCCTATTACCCCTCCAAATGCTTTAGTATTGATCCAACTTTTATATACATATTTGTCTTTTTTTTAATGAAAATAAACAATACATCCATCTAAAAATCTATTTTATTAAGATCTCTTGTATATTGTGGTGATGATGGTCACCTTTTTTCAAATAGATGGTCAACACACATCCTTGCATGAACTTGAACACATTTCAACCCCCGCCTACTCCACATTTTACATCATAAAAATATTATATATACAATAAATTTTTTATTTTTCCAACATGAGATAATATAATAACTAACAATTGAGTAAAATCTATTCTATTCTTCAGTATCCCCATCTTGTTGTTGCTGTTGTTGTAAAGCGCCGGTTGTTGCACACCTTCTAACATACCTATCGATCCAAAGCCGTACTTCATTATTAGGAATCAAACCATCCAGACCTTGATGAATGGGTTCCTGACAATCAAAGCAGCGAAAGTCGTTTTCCAGCAGATGGCCCCGGATACATTCGTCACAAAAACTGGCACCACAGCATGGAGTGATGGTGGCTTCACGCATCAGACCTTGACATAATGGACATTGAGCATAATCAGGTGCGGGAATGGAATCGTACCAATCGAGAATATCCCCGCCACCTAAAGCCGTAACTGCTTTGGCCATGTGTTGATCCCAAGTCGATGAGTCCGCCTGAGCTACCACGATATCACCTTTCGGTGTCACCATCAGTCCACCTGTGCCGGATTTCACGGCGTCCTTGGGTGCTTCGATCACTTTAAGAAAGCTGCGTGGGATACCTGTGGTCCGTTTAATGCGTGGGTGTTTGTCGTAATCCTTGTCTCCGTTGGTTGGACATTGATTGATATAGTGTCCTAATTCGGAAGAATGATCAGATCAAATAAATAGACCTCCACCCCAACCCTTTTTATTATTGCTATTATTATTATTATTATTAATATTACCTTTTTGTCCACATCGATAACATACATAAGTCGCAGGTGGTACTCTTTGAGGAGCTTGATGAAAGTCTTTACTATCTGATCCACCACCACCACCACTATTTGGTGTACCATTCGTTGTATTTGTTGCTTGTTGATCGGTCGTCGTCCTTGGTGATCCATTATGCTGAAATCCTCCACGTCCACGTTGAGTACTTCCTCCTCGAGCTATATATGGAATGTACTGTTGCCTACATATGAATAATAATAATAATAATAAGGTTAATCATCTATCCATTCCCTCTGTCAAGAGTGGTGACTTACTCAGCAAGACGCTCCTGCATGGCACCCCATTGATCAGTCGTCTGTTGAAACATGGCCTGGATTCTAGCTTCCTCCGAATCATCCATTCCCGAAGTTTGTTGAGATTGTTGACCAGCCGAATTTCCATCTTGATTTGATTGTGGAAGGATTGTAGCACCTGAATTATCCAATGGTACCGGATTTGATTGTTGTTGTTGTTGTTGTTGTTGTTGTTGCGGCAGGGCGTTAAGTACCATATTTCGTCTTCCAGAGGTATGTGTAGGTGGCTGCGTAGATCCTTTCATGATGCCTATACCACTTGCACCTATTCCTTTGTTGTCGATTGGTGCTGCCCCTTGTACATATCGTTGCGCCGTTCCTTTGCCTGGTCTTGAGGGTGGTAATCTACGGACGATCACTGAAGTATTGCGTGGCACCATAAACATATCGTCATTGTATTCTATGTAATTGATATTGTCACAAAAAGAAACAGATTAAAGTTAGAACGTGTTTGTTCTTCTTTATTTCATGTCATTGTTGTCGTCTTTCTACTTTACCTTCGTCTGTTTGTGCATTGTAGATGGCAAGGTCAAAATCGGTGCCTTTGCCAAGTTTTTTAGCCCGAATGATTTCCCGTTTGACGTCAAACACAGTGGCACCAGATCCATCAAAAGTAAATACATCATAGTCAGAGTCTTTTGCTGCCTTAAACTTGTAATAAATCACAGACATTATAAATATAATTAACAAAAGAGAAGAGAGTCATCCCTTCCGACGCACACACACAAAAAAAAAAAAGTAAGGAAGACTATGGGGCGGGAATTAAATGTTTTATTATTTCAAAATCCGTCGAGGTTAAAAGTACAAGGTAAAGAATAAAAGTGTAATAATTAAGAGAACTATCCTAGCAACAAAAGCCTCCACCCGAAGACCGCGATGTACCAGGAGAGAGAGCCAACACATCACCACCTTGAGAATTATTCATATCCAGTTCCAATTGAGGGATTTTGACCATGTGAGCCAAATACCTGAATGCCTTTTCCACATTGGTGCCTTCCTTGGCACTGGCTTCAAAGCACCCTATTTGCATCCGATCCGAAGAATATTGTTCCGCCCATGCCTTGGCTTGTCGTCTTGATACCACCCGGTCATCCACATCAATTTTATTGCCGATCATCAACATGGGGAAGTGTGCTGCTTCTTCTGCTGGTAGAGAGGATTGTTTTAAAAATTCGTCCCGCCAGTGTCCTACAAAGAAAAGAGAGAGAGTGATACCAAGTCAGCAAGTTAGTCTTTCTTGGAGGAGAGTAGTTGACTTGCCTAGATGTTGGAAGGATAAAAAGTTGTTGACGTCGTAAACAAGGACACAAGCATCCGCACCTCGATAATAAGCAACACCTAATGATTGGAATCTTTCTTGACCAGCTGTATCCCAGATTTGTAGCATCACCTTCTTGCCATCATCACGGACCACTTCCTTTGTTATAAAATCAGCACCTGGATAAGATAACAAGTGTATGTTAGTTTATGGTTCTTGGCATCGTCAGAGTTCGTTACCTATGGTTGCTTTGTATGCGTTGGAGAAACGCTTATGGATATACTATAAAAAGAACAAGCGTGAGTTGATTATGGTGACAAACTGTAAAAATATGGTCTTACCTGGTTTCGTAAACTTGTCTATTAAACGATAAGAAGAGGAAGAAAAAAAAAGTTGTGTCCTTTTTATGTATACATGTATCCGCATCCAAACATTACTTTCTTTTTTTTGTTCGTTTTCTTTTTACCTTACCCGTCCCTCCATCCCCAATGAGCACTATTTTCAAGATATCTTTATGCATGCTTGACACACGCACAATTGTATAGGCACACAAATTGTATGTTGGTAAAAGATAAAGAAGAGAGAGGAAAAAAGAAAAAGAAGAAAAATCAAATGATCGGTCTTTAAATTGTCGGGGTCATTCACAATGGAGTCTTATGCTAAACAAGAAACCACAGACGACAAAGAAAACTAGTGGATTAATTGTTTTACATTTTAAAACAATAGTAGATACAACCAAGTAAACAAACATCATCATTGTTAATTCGATACCTCAAGTAATCGTCTTGTCGATTTAGGCGGGTTATGTATTTATATATTTCAAATACCGCCCATGAAGGCAAAGACGGATACATACAACAAAGCTAATTTCAATAGGCGAACATGCATCTTGGTGGTGTTTAATAGAGCTTTTACTTGATTTCTCAACGCCACCACATGAGCAACCAACTGCGCTAGAGTTCCACTGAATGAAGTAATCGAAGGTCGAATTTCCATAATTGGGAGCGCTCTTTCAAAAAACAGAGATGGCCACGCAAAAGACTTGACGTTCCTGGCGCTGTCAACCAAGGAAGAAATGGACACAGACGAGCTCATAAAAACAATCAATCCACGTTTAGTACCAGCAAGATAACGTAGACTAAAAGAATGAAATCATGCATTATGTAACTCATATGACTAGGTCAAACATGGTTCAAAAGCACAAAAGGCAATTGTCACTTGAAAGAAGGGATGCTCAGAATTAAAATTTAGTAACCCTTTTTGGGAGAATGACACTGACCGTAGAATCTGACCTTTTTGTCCTCGGATTGTTTTCTCATTGTTATACGATAGCATGTTTCATTTTGAACCAAGAGATTTTTTTTTTTGGGCGGGCGGGCGGGATTGCGGTGTTTGAATTTGGCCAACATTCATGCACGAGTGATATGCATCCTAACAAAGAATGAGATTACAGTAAACTTGTTTTAAAATATGTTTATTCATATATGAAAACAAAAAAGACAGCAATAGAAAAGATATATATGTACATACATTGGATTCAGAACATTACATCGCTTGTAATCACCTGCATCACTGCATCATTTTTGGCCGATCTTACTTGTGATGATATGCCATGTTGGTGACGATCACCAAAAATAGACCGTGGTGGAACACTTTTGCTATTGTCATCCTTGCCTACAGGCACCTTGAATCGACATTCGCTTGTAAAACCACTCGGCTTTCCATCACTCCATGATAGCCATCGAAAGTACCATGGTTTGTCGGCGTTTGAAACATGCATGACATTTCCCGGTTTGGATGTCGTTGACTGCATCAGTTGATGATATGCCTCCTTACTCATCCGTGCCTCGATGACCGAAGAATCAATGTCGGTCAAGTGAGAGAGCACGGCCATACTACGGGTAACCCCCGCTATAGAGTCATCATAAAGTGCGTCGGGTTTGTGTCGGCGATGATCAACTCTGCCATCATGATGATGATTAGTTTCTAATTTTAACATCAAGACTATTAGTATTCGATTTATATTTTGCTGCTGTTTTTCTTATATTACCAAAAGATTCTTTGATAATAGGACGGTCATGAAAGACGACTGGTTGTTGATTATGTAACCACGATGGGATAGGCACACCAAAAGATAACTCTGAAATGGCGAGCAAAAGGATAAAAATGATACAAAAGTTAAAAAACATGTCGGGAAAATGAAAAAAAAAAAGAAAGGAATTGAGAAAAGGAGAGAAAATGGACATTATATATTCCCGCCGCATGAATCTAAAAAGCTGTTACCCGTCATGCTAACACATTTGCACTTTTATGGAAAAAGGATAAAGTTTTAATTTAACAAGATTGGGATTATTATCAATCTGAGACCTGTTGTCGACGACCCCACAGTCGGATCATTCCAATGTGGGACGTCAGGCAGAAATTAAAAATCTGAGCCCCTCCCCGGCTTTTCATACTAGGGGTTATTTATTTCCCTTCTTCAGTGTGATCCCCATCGTTGCTTAACATGGCTTTAACAATTCATGCAAGGACTACTAATCGGATTTTAAATATTACAACCCCGACGCACCTCCATTTTGATCAAAGACCAACAACTGCATATAATAAACTGTGTTATGTACATCCATTTTATTGACATAAAGTAAATAAAAACAAAATAAGTAAAACTAGAGACTACTAAACTAAAAAGATAACATTTTTCAAATCCACCCAAAGCCATCACTTAAGCAAAGGCGTCTTCGATATCGGCTTCCCCAACGGTTTCCAAATCGCTACTAAAGTTCATAAAGTGGGATGCCCGGTGAGATTCGTGATAGAATTCTTTTGGTACATCCAGATCCAGTCGGTATTTCATATTAGCATTGAATTGAGCACCCATAACTGTTAAAAAAAAAAAAATAAAGTCAAAAATTAGGGTCATCGTTTTTGTTTTGATTTATAACTTACAGTTATAATTCCAAATATCCGTTGGTACCATAAAGTAGCCCAAGAATCGATCCGATAGAAGAATTTGCACTTTTTCAGCATGAGTAGGTAAATAGCCTTGAGGGTTATTTCCAGTATCCATATTATTCTTGCCCCATTCAAATCCACCAGGTGTCATTTTGTATGCAGTCAAAGAGCAAGAACCAGGTGTGAAGGAGCAAGTCAATGTGATCGTCTTCTCACCATCCCACGCCTTGTTGTTCGCCAGTAATTTCGCATGAGTAGTTACATCCTGTGGTGATATATTCATCAGTTCTTGAGGTTGTGTGTGAAGCCAGCCAAGAGGTTCCAGATCAGCAAGATACTCGTGTTCAGGTAATGTGTTGGGAAGATGGATGGTTTGATGTGAGCCCCACTGAGGAGGAATCACTATGCAGCGGATTTCTTTTACATTGGGAGCGTCAGGAGGACTGACACCATACATCAGACCAGCCACTTGGGTTCGCAAATCAGAGATGGTGATGAAGCGCTTGAGTACATTCTTCGGTAATACATAGGTGTAAGTGTTTTCCTTGATGTCGTCAGAGTTCACGTAGATATGATTGGTACGCAGGTGCAAGTTGGTGGCAGAGATAGCGCGTATACGCCATTCGGTCTTGGAAGAGAAGGTTTGCGTTTCATAGTTGCTGGTTGTTGTTACAATCATTTCGTCACCGTGAATGTTGCGAGTCTTGGTTGTCACCGCTGTCAATTGTGATTGTTCCTGAGTTTGCTTTTCGATTTCCGCAATCTGCTGTCGTTGAAGAGAGGGTGCCTGAATTTCCATACCGAGGATGATATCACGGATTTCAGATTGGGTAAGAGATGCCACGTTTACGTTGTTCTTCTTGCCATAGTCACCCAAGATAAGATCCTTCAAAGCCACTTCCACCTTTGCCCATTCTTCGTCAGAGAGAGTAGGCCAGATATGGTGAGGTTCAGTAATTGTGCTTCGGTCAGGTCGGAGAATCATCTTGGTCTTTTCATTGTTCACATGTAAAGCACGAAGGATCAACACCAAACGAGAGAATGCAGTGTAGGAAGAGAAGGATCGTAGCCAATCGTCGTACAAGTTGAATAGCACCTAAAGGAAGAGAATAAAAATAAATAAATAAAAGGACATGTAAGTATATTTATCACCAAAAGAAACAAGCGTCATAGTAAGTCTTACCATTTGGGGTTCAGTTGCCTTCAAGATCAGATCACCGAATTTTTCCACCTTTAGACACGCTTGGAATGGTAATTGCAGTTCACTACCCTTGATGACAATATTAGGGAAGTCGAGCAAATGCACTTCCAAAGGATCCAACATACCCTTTCGAGTGACAATGATTTGCTTGGGTTGTTCTTCCACAGGTAAAGATCGAATCAGAGCAGCTACTTCTTCAGCAGTTTTCCATTTCGCCAATTGACCCAGACGCTTTTGACCAGCCCACACCGAGGTATGAATAATCTTGAGGAAGAGTTGTCCAGTTCGAGGGTTGAAGATAAAGATCGCACCATTGATGGGTTTTGTTGTCAGATTGCCTTCGAATGTCTTGTGAATAGTAACACGATACACATTGGTGTCATCCACAAACCAAATGATTTGATTGCTGAAGAGTTCACCATAGTTTGTTGAAGAGAGGTAAGGTTCGGTTGGTTCAGAAGAATACAGTTGGAGAGCCTTTCGGATACGTTCACGAAGGACATACAAAGCAGGGTTCGCCTTCATGATCTTGGCCATAGCTTGTTGCACCAGAGGTTTCATACCAGGGATCCAGTTACCGTAAGCGGAGTACATGTTGTAAGCCAAATCCACACCAATCATTAGACCAGTAGGCGATGGGTATATACTCATGTTGTCCGTGGTGTAATCCAAGAACTTGGCCCGAGTATATCGTTCAATGTCGTGAGAATCAAAGTCACCCCACCGCAATTGAATATCAAGCCAGTACTTTGTTGTAGTAGGTCCATCCATTACATCCTTGGGGTCGTTGAGAAGAGAGGGTCGAGACACAGGCCACTTGTAGGCAGCAAACAGAAGGATATCACTCGCAGAAGAGTTCATCTTGTATGATTTACGAGGATGGATGGTTTCTTTTTGTACCGTTTCGATTTGAAGAGCTTCTAATTCTCGATCGAATACTTGACCTATTTCATAGAAAGGGCAAAATGCATAAAAGTTAGTATCATGATCACTTTTCATGTGGCGGGGTTTAAACGTACAGAAATCCATAGTGAGAGCTTCGTGAAGCTTTTGCCATAAATGCGCCCGGAAGATTTGAATCAGGGAGATCTTGAGAGTAGGAATTTTACCATGCATGAAGATACCAGTCAAATCCAATTGTACTTGGAAACCGACGTAGACATTAGCACGATTGATTGTAGGTGACCACCACAGAGTAAAGCGACGATTAGGAATTTGATTCAAACCACTACGTTGAGCGTTGGTAAGTTTCTTGTATTTCATACTTTCTTCGAAACCAGATGCCTAATCAATATAGTAAAGTTAGTATAAGAATCCAATTGGCCGTCTTTCCTCCCCCCCTTCAAAAAAAAGAGAGATACGTTACCTTTTCCCAGAAAAGACCAAGCCAGGAAGTGAAGTATGTACCTTTGAATAGAGTGTGTTCCAAGATACCTTCCACACCACCAAGTGCTTGAATCATATCCGTTCGGTAGTTGTTGAGATTCCATAGTTTACCATCATGACGAGTATGTGTCCAATAGAATGGATTGTTCTTGAGGACTTGGTATTGCTTAAAGTCAGTTCGTACACGCCACCCCTTATCGTAAGCCAAAGTATGTCGATCCTTTTGGAACAAAGTGTTGATACGAGGAATACCACGATCCCACGAATCTTCAAGATCTTCCAGAGTGAGGCGGCGATTTTGAGCATTGGCTTCCTGGCGTTTAAGTGCATATTCGGCCCAGACACGTTGAGAGTCGATGAATTCGGATTCCCATGATTGAATATACCGGTACAAGTTGGGGATAAGTTGATCTTCGTCGTGGCTCATACCAGAGCGGAAGTGAGTGATACCAGTTTCAGTTTGATTGGACCAGCGCAAGTCACTTTGAGGAATCAAGACGTGACCCATCGAGAGCATACCGAGACCACCGAGTTCCTTGGGACAATAGAAGAGGACAGGAGGGAAACGAGTAGGCATCTTGGAGTTGAGACCAATCTTGATACGAGTTTGAATCTTGTTTTCACATTTCACCAGCAGATCCAATAGTTCCCGAGTGTGTACCACAGCTTCACGATAGTATGTCATCAACCCAATAAGAGCAGTGTTGTATTTGTTGGCGATCTTGCTGAATGTTGTACTACCAGATGACATGAGGATTTGACGAATACGGTTGTGGAATTTGTCCATAGATTCTTGATCCACCCGGAGATAGGCTTGAGCAGTACGTTCCTTGGTTTGTTCATTGATCAGATTCCATACACCATCCTTGAGAGTAAATTCTTCATTAAGGTTGCGGATCTTGGGCAGAATGCGGACATCAAAACCACACATGGAGAAGAGCAAGTTTGGATTGTCTTTGGAGTACACACTGACAAAGCTGTTTTCCCATTCGATGGTTGTCAAAGAGCGAGGCAAACGGTTCTTGATATCCCAAAAGACAGCCCGACCCAAGTTCACATCATGCTTCATCAATCGCATACGACAATCCCGAGGCCAGCATTTCTTATTGTTGTAGCCCACGATGTTTTCAAAGTTTGGATCAGGATGTTCAGTCAAGTAGCGTTGAATCAAATCCCGAGCTTCATCTGCTGTGAATCGGAAGAAGATATGCAATCGATCAACATAACGAGAGTAGAGGCGGATAGGATGGCGAGCTTCGGTGGCTCCATCCCTGTATTGTAAAAAGTCGTTGGGTAATTGAGGAGGACCAGCCATTTCACTTGCACGATGAAGACCAAGCACCAATAAATCTAACACCAAGCCATAGTACTGGAAGATAAAGGAGGCAAATTGAAGACCACGGATCAGACCATAGGCATTCACATGATTCATATCCTTGTAATTCAGCACCACGTTGTTCTTTGCAGTTGCATAATCCGCCAAGTTGTGATCAAGAATAAGTCGAAGAAGACGACCGAGTAACGTCAAATCGATCTTTTCGTACACCCGACTGAAGCTAGTTTCCATCATCACATTACATTGACCTTCAGAAGTATCCCAGACATCCGCCAAATTGTTGATACCTTGGCACCACTTGTAGACAAGAAGAGGAGGAGGTTCGGAATCGCCGGGCTTGATCCATGCAGGGAAGAGGTTCCGCTTGTCGGCTTCATACCAGAGATACTGATCGAGATAAGCATCCGTAATCTTTTCCAAAGGTTCCACATCATAAACAGGCACCAAATGAGAGTATAGATCCATAAATTCAATACCAACTTCCTTGAATGCACGCTGAGTCAAAAGGAGTCGCTTGATTCTTGATAGAGCTTCGTGTGGATTGTCATACGCCTGTTCGATTAACCCCAATTCTTCACGCTGACTTTGATTCAGACGCCCTTGTACGCTGTAAGCTTCACGGAGTCGTTCCAGAGCCAAGATCAAAAGTTTGGTATCGTGCTTGTAAGACAAAGGAGGGAATGGGATAGGTGAGAATTTACGACTTTCCAACCAATGCACTGTAGATGTATAGATAGCAACAGCTTCTTCGGCGGTTACATATGGACCATCCTTGAGGTAGTTGTGTTGACGTTCTTGTTCTGCCTTGAGCCATAAACGTGTAAGTCGACCCAAGTTCTTGCGGCACACCGTCTTGTCCACAGTAGCACCTCGTCGAATACGTTCACGATTGTAATGAGCCACGCTAGTCCACCAGTCAGCCTTGGATTTTATATACCGCAAGATCATATTTTCAATAGGAGTAGGTAGCCCAGGTACTTTCCAGGGGATATTGGCCTTCCAAGCTACATAAATAACAAGAGAGTCAGCTTCGAATCCCTAATATCATCCTGTTTTTATTTTATTTTATTTGATGATTACCTCTCCAAGCTTCAGACAAGTGTTGTAAAATGGTTCTTGATTTGTTTCCCTTGATTCCTTCTGGCATAGCATCAGTGATGTCGTGGAGTACAGCGGCGCGGAGTTCCAGATCATAGTGAGATTCCACACGTTGCTTTGTAACAGTCTTGGCAATTCCTTTGGAATGTCTATGAAAAAAAAGAGTTTATATCAGTATCATTCCCTTATCATGCATGCCTTCTAGTTTGTTTCAATCAACCTACCTTCCTTCGAATTGACGAGCTAAAAGATTACCTAACCATCTTTCCAAAAGAGGCACAATACCACGCATAAAGAATAGCCAAACACGCCAGGTAGGAGCCCAGAAGCCAACACCGGGACCTTTACCAACAGGACCAGTATTGAACCGATAGTCTATATAATAATAGCCATCAGGTTAGTAATCAGATCCCTATTCTTCCTCTTTTTATCAATCCCTAGTACTTACAGATCAAATGTTTCAAATCCTTGCACATACGAATTTGGCGCATGAGACGGTATTTGTATCGATACATCCCAGTGAGTTGACCAACGTGAGCAAAGATATATTGTAACCCATCCGCCAATTGATAAGCATCCACATTTCCGAGACGATATTGCACATGAGCATCAACGACCAATTTTGTCAGACGAAGAATTTCTCTACACAAATGGAATGCATTACCAAATCGAGACTTCTTTCGTTCCTTAGTGGTGAGGGTTTTGACAGGCTTGAGATTAAAGTTGTAATCCAGATGAAGGTAGTTCAAGTTTTTACGGTGGATAAGTAGATTGAGCATGTTGTAACCTTGTCGACACACCTGGAGACCCGCTTCAACCCAGTCCAGTTGAGTAGTTTGGAAGAATTTGGTAGACTTGAGACTTCGGAAGAGATATTTCTTGTTGAGAGCCTTGGGATGACGATGTTTGAGAGCATTGAGGACATAGCACTTGAGTAGTTTTTGATAAGACACACGGACCTTGACAGGTTGACCAGGAGGACAGTGTTCCAAATACCAGTTTTTAACCAATGGGACATCTTCAGCACGACGAGTACGACCAGATCGTTTGTCGAATGGATGAGGCGCCCAATAGAGAGAGATCGCATTTGCTGTGTTATCCGTATATACAGGTGTTTCATCCAAGAAGGGTCTAACATTAGTAGGCAAAGAGAATTCCAAATCTTCTTCTTCATCACCAAAAATACTGTCTTCATGAGATCGATCGCTTGTGTCCACCGAGCTAGAGGAGATAGGATTGATGATAGGATCAAAGTAGAAGGCAGGCAATTCAGGATCTTCGGCGCGGACAAACACCACAGTCGGGAAATGATACCATGATACCTGGACACTACGAGGCAATGAGTTGTATAAGAAGGGGAATGCAATCTTGTATTCAGTGCGCACCGGTTGTCGGATGATGATTTTGTTGATATCATTGAATTCGTTCCAATCGTCGTCTGCATTTTCCAAATCGCGATACAAAGGTTCGAATTTAGGACCACCAGGAATAGCCATACTGAGTGCCTTTGCTGTAAACATGGATTGAAGATCAAACAAATAAAAGTAGTTCTTGTCATTTAAATCAGATAGCAGTTGATGAGCAAGACGATACAGTGTTGACATGATTGGTAAATCGAGACGCCATTTTCGATAAGTTGAGCCGTTGATGAATTTGGTGTCCATCAAAGGTTTAGGATCATAAAACCAATCAAAAACAGCACCATCTTCTTCTTCGTCGAGTTCCATTTGAATAGCCTCCAAAGGTTCCACATCCATAATATTATCGCCATAGTCTAATGGAGGTTCTTCGTCATCAAATGGTGGGAAACGCATACGCTTGAAGTGTCGTCGATCCCGTTTTTCGCGTCGCATCATAATCCACATAGTCCCCCATTGAGCAATATAGACTGGTTCCACCACCCAAGGTATTTCGTTCACAAATGTAATAGCACCAGTTATATGATAAAGCACAGATACTTCGCGGACTTGTTCCCAGGGCATAGGCATGTTTTCCAATAGTTTCAATACAGCATGAGGAATGTATTTGAGAGCACCAAGGTAGATACGTTTGTCATGACGGAATTTCTTTGCTGACATGTCACCGTGGTCCTTGATGATTTTTCGTAAATGTTCTGGAGGCATATCTGCTTTTTGATGTTCGATGAAGCCTAATAGTAGATAATATATGAAGAGGATAATGAATGTTAGTGTATAAAGTTTCTTTTTTCACAAGACCACGTCAAATACGATGTATGTTTTTAATTCAACCTACCAAACTTTCGTTTTTCACCATATCGTTTATTTTGAAGTTGCTGCCATTTTCGTGCCTTTTCATCTAGCCGATCGGTGTATGATTTTGGTTGGGTATGTTGATCATAGGTGTCGCTGTACTGTTGTTGTTGATGATGGACACCGGCAGAAGGATCGAAGCCTTGAATGTTGGTGGCCATGATGACTTTTTCAAACCAAAAGTATAATCAAAAGATCAATAATATACAAAAGTAGAAGAGGTTGTTGCTTTTGTTGTTGGTTGATCTTTTAAGAATTAATTGTTGGTTCCAAATGTGTTTTGCGCAGTAAGAAAGAAGGCAAGAGAGAGAGAGAAAAAAAAAAAAAAAAAAAAAAAAAAAGGAAAACAACAGCTTTTCAATGAATCGGAGCGTGACTGTAGGGATCCAAATTGGGCATAATGCGGAATTTGAAATATTCTACCACCTTCCACAACTTTTTTTTTTTTTTGACTTTTTCCCTCTTTCCACTTTACTGCCTTGCTCAAATAATGGAGACGGTGGACACTACAACAACAGAAGGAATAGGTGACAGTCGACTTAAACAACTACTGTATCAGGCAGATCTACTTGTAGGTACCTCACAACAACAACGGCAGCAAAATCCCACAGAAGGTAATTTCGAACTTTTGTTTGACTTTGTGTTTAAACGATACTAATCCATTCATTCAGATCTCTCTTTGGAGCAGCAGTTATCACAACGACTACAAGAATTGAATTTGGGGAAACACTCTCTTGGAAACGGAAAGGATCTTACTATTCGGGCCACCTTTGTACAAGAATGCCTGCAACTTCTCGTGGCTATTCAAGATGCCCTCACTGACGAAATCACTACAGCGGAAGGTAATGAAAAGGTGTGTTGAAAAGTAAATTTTATTCTCTTGACTAATATGTTTATTTTATGTTATAGGGACACAAACTAATCGTGATTATCTTGGTGTTCGTGATCTACGCCTGGTGCACACTTTACTTCAAGTTGTAATCTCCTGGGGAATATATCCTTGCTTTTTACCTGGAGTAGGTGTACCTCTATCAAAACGTGTAAAGTCTGGGTATACAAACCATGGCAAGTCGAGTGAAATGTGGCTTTAAATGAACACGCATATGTGATGTGTATGACTAATCCTTCCTTCCTTTCTTCTTCATGTAGAACTTTTGACAAAGCAAGACGACACCAGTGGAACGAATACAACAGAAGGGCATTCCAACCGAACTCTTCTCAGCATAGCGACTCGACTAACGGATATTATAGCAAAGGATGAAAAAACAATGGCAAGAAATCATGGTACCACCATTGCCGGTATCCTTTTGGTACGACACTTGCCTGATTTATATGCCGCACTACTTCAACTAGCCTATCAACCATCCACCCCTATCACCTCTTCATCAATTAATTCGACTTTGTCACCAGCACATATTCAACAATCGTCCCATCCATTACCACACCAGCTTAATCCTGCCACCATGGGATTATCAACAAAATCACCATCTTTGGATCAAGACAACACACTGACACCAGATGAAAAGAACAAATGTGCACGTATCTTCATGTGGCTGTTTGAAAGGTAAAAGGCAAAAGGGGACACATACTTAAAAAGTAGTAGGAAATTGATATATCTGATGCTTTTTATTTTATTTCGTAGATCCGACCTTTATCGTGCCATGGAATCATTGATGCTCTTACTGGGCACCTCACCATTACATCCTGTTCCATCTTGGTTGCGTAGCATATGTGGCCGATTTTTATCACGAATCTTGATGAAACCCAAAGGCGTGGCTGTTGTGCTTGACTTTACCGTGGGCAACATGGATCAAGGTAAGATGCTAAAAGAGAACGGGTGGGGTTTACAAGCATAAAGTCATTGATGCATTGCTAATTTTTTGTTTCTAATATTAGTGAAACTAGCGGAAATGGAAAAGATCTCAAAGCTGATTCTATCACTACCAAGGCAAATGACTTCTGTGGAGGTAAAAACAATAAAACAGAAAAAAAAAAAAAAAAAAGGATTGGATATAATGTCTTTTCTTATGATCTACTAGAGTTATTATGCTGTGATTACGCCTCAAATATTGGATCTTTTGCAAAGTATTGGACCATCTCTATCTCCCAAAGATCAAGTAGTTACATACATTGTTGGTCGGATGGTCACAAAGCACACTGAACTATCGAAAAAGTATCTGGTGAACCATATCGTCGGACCTTTGGAAAGGTTTTGGCAACAAACAGACTACGGTGATGACAATAGTAAGGATCAACAATCATTGAAACTAGGTAAAGACATGGAGGATCAAGTTGCTTTAACTGACGACGAACTGGCTGGCATACTTGGAACACTACACAACATTATGATTGGCAGCGATCCTTCTCCCATTGTGATCCAATCTTTTATGGGATCTTGCACTCCAGCCCTTTATCACCTATACGAACTCACATGCCGAACGAAATCAAATTTACGGGCACCTGTCTTGGATCTCTTGACTACTTACTTCCGGATCATTACTACAAAAGATGCTTTGGATGATCTCAAAAAGATTGTATTGGATCCTATTGATATAAAAGGGGAGCGGGTTGCCTATTTTGCTCCATCATCTAGCGGTGGTGTCCTCTTGCGGCTGAAAAGGTAAATGAAAACAATGTCTGTGAAATGCTAATGTGAACTAAACACCTTTTAACTAGGCAAAGGCAACTTTTAGGTGGGAATGAATTACCTTTGGATGCCACCAGATTGATACAATTCCTTCAATCATTGGAAAATCCTGACTTGTGCGGTGACTTTTTTGTTTACCTACTCAATATCTACTCATCTGCACAGTCCACAGCCTCTTCGACAGATCCAAAAAGGTAAAGTATCAAACTAAATGAAGAAACACAAAACTAACCTGCTGATGATGTTGTTTCACTTTTTAGTATATTGATGATTTTGCATTTGATCATGGGGATGGCTGACACACTGGGTCCGGCTATACTTGGGAAACCTACTCAGATTCTGTCTTTTGCTAGCAACATTGTTATGGAGCACCTCGATCGCATTGAAAATACTTACATACGACAAAAACACCAAGACATCAAACAAGACAATGGCTTCCCCAATATATCCAACATTGTCAGCGATGAACAACGTGAAGCGATAGAGGATGCCCACGACGATAGCTTTACTGTGGAGGATGATCTGGAATCCTTACTATTGGCCATCAATCTTGTACGAGCGGTGATACATGGTAAGGAAAAGATAGACTTGTTAGAAAAGTTAGGAAGACTAACCATTAGTTGAATGACTAGAAAACGACGAACTAGATACACAGACGGTACAACTACTTGGAACCATCTTGGGACCATTAAAACAACTGGAAAAATATGCTGGTGATATCATGCAAGATCAAATCCATGAAGTTATTCTGGCTGTCACTACATTTTTATCAGCACATAACATGAAAAGCGGGAAATCAAGTGGGAATGACCAACTGGAACAATCAAAAGTGAAATATCGGGATGCAATGAAAGCGTTACAAGATGAATTGCTACCTATTCGGGCTCACGGAATGGGAATGCTCAAGGAAATGATTCTTGCCAAGGACCCTTTAGTATCTTCTGGAACTCAATTGGATGGTATCTTGGATTTATTTGTGCGGTTAGTACAAGATGAAGATAGGTAACGTAGAAAGAAAGAAAAAAATGAAAATGGGTGAGAAAGGGTCATGTGTTGGTAATAACATAACAACTTTTTTTTATAGTTTTATCTATCTGAATGCTATTAAAGGTCTGGCAGCTTTGACAGATGTGCATGGAAAAACAATCATCGAAAAACTTGGAAGGATATACAGCAATGATAAGGAAAAACTGGACAATCGGTTACGGGTGGGTGAAGCCTTGTTACAAACCGTCCAACGCTGTGGTGATGCATTAGGAAAATATAGTAAGATGACTTGACTGGTTTATATGATTTGGTAGGATGATGACTAACCCTACTATTATCATCATCCTAGTTAATACTTTGATAAAACCTTTGGAGATAGTCCTAGCGAGTCGCCAAACCGATACCCATCTTCGTGTATCAGCTCTCTCCATACTCAGCACTGTCTGCCAAACTTGTCCTGTCGCCATCTCCGGTATTATATGGCAGTTGACCGATTGGGTATTGAACATCCTTGAAATTGAAAAGGCGCCAGAGATTCGACGAGGTAAAATGGGCTATATGAGGAACAATGACATTACTAACATGACTTTACTTTTTTGTTATATAGCTGGCACGGTATTGATCCTTTCACTCTTCCGAGGAATGGAACAGCAAACGTTATACGACTTTCCCACCAACAATTTGCGACGGGCTTATAGAACACTACGATATATCGAACATGCGGATCCAGACGAATTGACCAGGCACCAAGCAAGAGTCGCTCTCAGTGATCTGGACGTGATCATGCGCGGGGAAATCTTTGGCTCGATTTAGATTTAGTATATAGTTATAGTAATGTAGATTAGGAAACCCATTATATTGTATTTATCATTCACTGTCTGTTTTTTTAATTTCTTTATGTTTGAAACACTTTTTTTTTTAGTCAATAAACCATTCTTTTTATCATGCACAATTTGACACACAAACATGATGACATTTTATAAATTAGTTTGTTTATTATTCTCATTACATATTCTAGTGGTATCAAGTATAGGTCACTACTCGAATGTATTGCGATTATCACTGAAAGAGTGATGACCTGTTGAATAGTCAATATCCTGAATTGGTCGGGGTTTTAAAAATTCTAGATTCAGGGCATGTCGGTAGTAGCTCAACTCATTTTCCGGGTCAATGTCAGTTGGTGATGAGGACCACTGTGATGGATGAACACCATTTCTAGGACAGTTTCCCTAATAAAAAGTGGGAAAAAAAGAAAGAAAATATGTTTTTTGGTTCAGTGCCTATGTTACAACAATGTGAGGAGGTTCATGATTTACCGCATGTTGAGGGATCCAATGACCGCACAATTCACAAGTGGCAGGGAAGAATAAAACAGGAGACATGATAAGTAAAAAAAGACAAGATACAATGAAGAAGAAGAAGACAAAGAGATATAATAAAGGGACAAAGACGGTTTTTATTTCAAATAAGAGATCCAAATAAGGTGATGATGATTGTTTGAGTAAGTGGAATGTAAAACGATTATGATGATAAAAAGTAACTATAAAGAGTTTTAAATAAAGTATAAGCTAATATGTAATGTTCCATGGAAGAAGGGTTTCATCAACATGTCGACCACTAAAGGGAATCCAAGTGAGGGTATACAGCCTGTCTTCTAACATTCCAATTTTACCAAGCCCATATCAAAGAATTAGAGTTAGTCTTTCCCCCCCTCCCCCTTTTATTCCTTATTTAATCTAATGTACCTTACCTTTATAAAGTTTACCGCCCAAAATAAAAAGAGAGACAGATATGTGAGAGAGAGAGAGAGTCCATACTATTGGATTGACTCTTATCGCATCGCTGTACTACCATACTGTTGATCACCGCCGTATCCTGCATAACTTTTATTAAAAAAGTGGTGAGAGTTATAACCATACGAATATCTTTTCCCAGCTCGAATGCCTTTAGTTTTTTTTTTTTTTTGACAAAGACTGGAGACAGCTTTTATCAAGCACCAGTTATTGCTGACTCGGAGTGAAGGAGTCGGATAACGTTTTCTTCAAAATGACTATCATTTTGTGCAAGTTGTCGTGACGTGAATGTCTTTGCTGTGTTGGTAGTTGGTAGTCATTGTTGGTCATGTCGGTGTCCTAGAGGATAGATCGAGTTGCTAATTTTCGTCGTGTTGAGTAGTAGTGATCAATGCAGGTTAATACTGTTGGTCAAAAGGTAGATGGGTGGAAGATGATGTGGGTGTTAAAAAAAAAAAAAAAAAAAAAAAAAAAAAAAAAAGTGGGAAAGAAAAGAGTTTGAAGAGATGATTTCATTGGGATGTGTCTCCTGGTCGGAGCTTAATGAAGCATCTGCAAAAGAAAATAATAAAATACGGGGCGACTTTTCCCTTTTCCTTCTTTTTTTCTTTTCACTATTTATTTTAATTCTCACACTCTATATACTACCTCTTTTTTATTTTACTTTGAACATATACAAACACCAACATAATCACCAATGATGCCTCTCACTCATATGTTTGTATCCAAACATCGCAAAGTTCTTTTTGATATCGCGGTGGTGATACGAGACCTCGTCAACATTCCTTTGGTTAGTGGACTCTTCTTTGTGAATTGGCGAATCAAGAATGCCTCATATGCTTATGGAACAACAGAAAGGTAAGTACTATTAAAAAAGTAAGTAGGTCTTATCAGTTAACGATACTCACACGTTTATCTAGGATACCAATTAAGGATCATACGGTGTGTTGGGACCAGCCTATCAATGTTCTATCTCAAATGATCATCAGCAAAGAACGACTTTTGGGACCATGTGAATTGAAACTACAAGTATTTCAGAAACTTGGCGGTAAACAAATTTCAACCATTGGTGACTTGACCATCAATTTGACTGACTATGTGGTGGATAATGACTCGGCTTGTAAAAGATTCCTTTTAAATCATTCAAAATTCAATTCCACTCTAAAGGTAATTAATAGAAACAAAGATACATATATGGGTGGTGTCGGGGGGGGTATTCATTGTGCTTCATTATCCCAAATCTTATAGTTGTCTATCAGTCTCCATCAAAAATCTGACGTGGATGTGGAATACCAAGTGTAAGTAGTATAACACAAAAAGGATTCAATGATTTTACTCACCTACTACTTTTATATGACTATAGTCCCATAAACAAGAAAAATCAACTACCAACAAGTATCTCCACTTTGATCAGTGAAAGAAAAGCAAGTATTGCATTGCCACCATTAGATGATAACTTATCAGGTAAAAAAAAAAAAGAGGAGGTGAGACATCACATGCTTGTATCCCATAAAAATAGTTTACACTTTTTAATCATACTTACATCATTTTTTTTAAACTTCACTTCTTCATGCCATAGGTAATCAATCTACTGGGGTAATGGCAAATCCAACTACAAATCAGTCAATTCTGACATCAAGAACTACGACAACTTTGGTAAAGTGTTAGGAATATCTTTATGGGACTCTCATGATACTAACTTGATTTATTTCTATAGGCTTTTTGTAAACAAAATACTTTACTCAATGATCCCCGATATCCTTCCCCTCAAGATGTGGTGGAACAGTTGTTTGCTCATTGACTTTTTAGATATGTATGTAATACCCTATCCTCCTTCTCTATTTTTATCCCTCTCTTTTTTTTGTATAGCATAGAACGTAATCTCTATTGTATTATCTGTATAAACTTTGTTAATATGTCCATCTTTTACCTGTATGTACCTCTTTATATATATATATATATATCTTTGCCTTGTCTGTAATAAATAAGGGTTATGTATGACAGACTATATAATGATGTGGGGTGAATGGAGCGCAGATCATTGAAAGACGGATCTTCTTTATGAATTGTGTTTCGGTATTAACTAAGGGGGTAAACAAATTACTTTATGGAAAAAGCAATGTACATCATTAAGTGCTACTTCATCGATTGTCTTTGACATGGACCCTTTCCAAAGACTTCACTATTACCATATAGGGTTTGGCGGGATTTTTAGCCTCTTTTCTTAATTCATGCAAGCGGGCTCTGATTATACATTTTTCATTCACCGCCAATAAATTCATATCCCGACAGTGGTGGGCTAGCGTACAGACTAGAGAGTAGATGCTTGATTTATTAAAGAAAAGAAGAAGAAAAAAAAATGCGGATGCTGGTATAAAGATAGGAGAGTTGTGAAAATATAATGATGTGATGATAATATGTACAATTAGGGGAAGCGACAGTAACCATGTAGATGAATCAACATGAACAAGACATACATGCCTTTCAAATAAAGGAAAAAAAAAAAAGGTTTAGGAGAGAATCTATGTATAATTTAAGGTGTGATAGGGGTGGTGTTGATAACAGTGGGGTTTGGTTTTTTTAGATGAATAATGTCCCTGAACCCTTTCATGGCGCCGCAAAGCATCCACTCGAGTGAATCTCTTGTTGCATTGCTGACAATAGACGAATGGGCGGTTTTTCAAATGAATCGATTGATGTCGCACGAGATCATAAGGTCGTTGGAACGTTTGGCCGCAGAGTGTACCATCTCCCACTGGCTGATCACAGCAATAGATGGATAGTTTTGATCGGGAGGACCAAACTCGGCTGTCGGGATTTGAATACTGAGTGAGGGGGGAGGGCGGTGAAGACGAGGCGGTGGTGGAGGGAGATGAATGGGGACTGAAACTAGGAACATCACTGGGATATGATTTATCATCAATGACAAGGTACGAGTCGAGATCAATACCAGAGTCTTTACGTGGTTGCTTGAAATAGTCATTATGCTCTCCAAGTTCATGCCACCACATTACTTTTGGTTTGATAAGAGGGGCTGAACTGTAATAGGTTTGATGATCAGGTTGAAGTTCCAGAAACAGATCTAGAGTCAGTTGTCGAAGCGAAGAAAAGGCACTTTGAAATGACTCATTATCATGTACATGATACTTGTGATTATTGTCATATATATAGAGTTTATAATCATGCAAAGTGAATCGACCCTGACGAAAAAAAGAAAAAAAAAAAAAGTTAGCTTTTTTGTCGGGATGTGAATTTGCACATGTTGCATAAAAGTACCTTTAAAGACCGCTGTAATTCATTCATCAGATCATCATAGGTAGGATAAGGCTGACGATGACAAATTAGCTGAGCTTTTATAAAAGACGTGTTGTATTTCTTTTGCAAAAGAACTCTATCAAAGGAAAGCCGAGTTAGTCAGTTTCTCCTCATGATTCAATCGATTTTTTTCAAGTACCGAAAATGAAAATCAGTTTGACCAGTCATAAAGTAACAAGATCTTACAAGAAGAAAAGAGAGAAGAAAAAGAATCAGTCGCCTTTTCTTAAAAAGATCCCACAGTCTGACTCTGCATGAACGCTTGAAAGGGGTGGCAACAAGGGCGAAGAAGAAAGTAAAAGGAACATTTATCCGCCTTGTATCGAATAATCCCTGTACATACATATCTGTCATCTCCTCCTATCCCTTTCAAATGAGGGGAGAATAGAGAAGGAGCGAGAACATGTTACTTGGATCATCTCCTTTTCCATCTTCCTCCGTGGATTGAGAAGATGCCACCATGTGTTGACTTTGATGCTCATTTGGATGATGAAGTCACCTCTCCTACTCTTAAAGGGGAAAATGAGGTTCATGGCTTTGTCATTGTCATGTTCAAAAAAAAAAAAAAAAAAAAAAAGAGGTGGGTAAGCGAGGACACTGTTTGTGTGTAACATGTTAGGTGTCATAGTGATGATCATCACTCTACCAGATATATGTACCTTGTCATTGTTACTTCATTTTCATTACCCGAGGAAAACCTTATTGGGATGATCGGCGTAATGCAAAAAGTATAATTTTCAAACCCCGGATCATATCTAATTGTCCATTTTTCAAAACGAAGCACACACCCACAAAGACACACATACATACATAGGCGATGTTTTTTTTAAGCCTATTAAAAGGAGAGGGACAGAAAAAAAGGAGACATGATGTTTGGCCATCTTTTTTAAAAAGTGTTTTTATTATAGATGATTCATTTTAACAAGGGGGAGAGGACATCAGCGGGGAATAAACAGTCATGTAAGGTAAACCCGAGGATGAAGATTAGGAGATATATCCAAATAAGGAGGAAGAGGGAAATCAAATAGAAAAAAAAAAAAAAGAGAGAGAGAGAGAGAGAGAGTAAGAGAGTGGATGTGAATATAAAAGAGTAGGTCTAAACTAACAATGACAAGTAATTAAAAGTAATATGTACATAAAAATCTAAAATAGAGTGGAGAGATCAATAGGGAAGCGGTCATCTACATGGATATGGTCCAAGTTGGAGAGATTAGCCTTCAGTACATAATTAGGGCCATCAAGATACTTACATATACGGTCAGGTCGGGCTTCTGGTGGTGTGATCCAAATCACTTGTGATACTCTATACGAGTCATCCTAGATAATACAACTCAAGATGGTTAGTTTTGGCTATTTGTGAGATATTTTACACTAACATTTAAAAAAGGAGTTTCTTCTTTGACAAACTTTAGTTTGGACCGATTTCGTTTCAACTTTATGAATTCATCAAACATGAGTATTTCCGGGTCATTCTTGGGTTTGCTGAGACGATCGGTTATAAACTGTGTAAACATTTGTGACCCTGCCAATGTAGACAAGTATGCCTAGAATAAAACAAAAAGTGAGTGAGTCTTTTAATTATCATCAAAAGTGTGTTTGATTTTTTTTACCCTTGTTTCCTTGTCAGAATGTTTCAAAAAGGCATCTTTTGAAAAATATGTCGATGTCCTGTGGTGATGACCAGCTGCATTAGTGTTGAGAAGTACCGACGAGTTGTTGGAGATAGGGTGTTCCATTGGATCCATAAATCCAGATCTATAACCACATAAGAGAGAAGCAAACATTCGTAAAAGTGAGTCTTGTATCTTGGTTTCGTCAAAACAAGCAGGCAAGCATGGATGGAGGATTTGATCTGTGCAGGAATCGTGTGTTACCAAGTGACATTCTATTCACAAAAACAAAGAGTATTGTTAGTAATCAGCTCTATTCCTTTTTGGTTTTTACCTTGACATATTCTATAGAGCTCCTGAATAGGTGCACCCTGATCGACATGTTTTCCACAAAGGCACCGATAACCTTGGAAAGAAGGGAGTTCTTGAGGGAAGAGAGTGACCATGATATGCCCCTCGATATGTTTGATGTGCCTTGATATCTCACGAGGAGCCCCGTGTTGATAATGTTGATCATAGTTACCATTGGACCCGTAATTCATCCCTGTGTTGACTGGAGTGGCTGCGGATATTGTTGATGGTATCGATGCGGTGTAACTTGACGATAAACTAATATGCGATTGTTCTGGTGTATGCTATAAAATCAAAAAGAAAAAAGAAAAAAAAAAGTTGATAAGTTAGTAAAGACAACTTCCCTTCTTTTAGTTTCTTTTGTATATACACATAAACATACCTGGAATGCAGCTCTTGGTTTGGACATAGCACCTCCCTGAATTAAAAAGAGATAAAACATGTTGAGCACAGCTTTTTTCTTTTCCATCCCTGATGTCCCACTACCTCCACTCCTTTTTTTTTTTGTTTTTTTTTTTTTTTTTTTTGTTTCCCGTACATACCTCTGCTAAAAAAGCCGCATCTTCAACAGGAGTCGGTATTCTTGGTGGTGGCGGTTCCGACATGCGATTTTGAGTCTTGTAAAGTGATGAGCCATTGTATTCTTTAGTGCTGTTTTGTCCAATGGATTGTGGTTGTAATAGTTTTGGTGTATTAGCTGGCATAGAGGACCGTTGTTGAGGTCGGTTGCTGTATAAGCTAGCCTGGGTGGTGGGGCTTATAGGAGATGATGCATTGGTGCTGTTGCTACTATGTATAGATGATGCTGATGACGGTGATGATGATGCTTGAGGGTTGACAGCCAATTTGGCAAAACTTGGTAGTTGTGGTAATGTTTGCTGTGATAGATCCGGCGTTCCCATCGGCTGTGACTGGACTGATTCGTTGGAGCTTCGGTTGCTTGTTCCTGAAGAGTTATTGTTCCATAGGCCAGATGATCGAGGTAGTTGCCATCCCACCTTGGAGCTTGACCAAATAGACGCTGTGTCAGATGAGCTATCAGATAGGCGATTTCTTGATGCAGGCGTTTCAAAGGTTTCTTGTAATTTGGATCTGTTGCAAGATAAGAGTAATCGTCCATTAGGAAAGGCCATTTGAACCGACAATGGGACACCGTATGGCACACGACAGCGATTGTGAAGTGGACAATGTAATTCGAGAGATGCTTGCAATTTCCTTCGTTGTCGTTCAGGTAGCATTGGCGTACGTGTGCTTTGGTGTATAGTGTTACTGTCCAAATTTACAATACAGGCCTATTTCAATGAATATACAAGTATCGGGTTAGAGACTGCTCGTAAATAGAGAAAGTGATCATATACGCTTACATCATCAGGAGCGGCTTCATCGATATCATTCAGATCACCCTGAAAACCAATGATGTAAGGTACGGGAGCCTTGAAAAAGAAACAAGAGTTAGTAAGGACATTGTTGTTCTTTATTATTATTATTACCTGAAGACAGTTCAAGAGCCGTTCAGGAAGCAAAGGGATGAAGACGAATTGCCAATAGAAGGGAAACAACAAGTAACGAAATGCTTCACAAGCCAAAGAAAGCATACCACAATGTTGAGAAAGGAATACCACCTTGCCTTCAGCCAGAAGAGTCTATACAAAGTATTATATCAGCACCATATTCATACCACAATATGTTGACCTACTTACCTCCAAAACCACCAAGATCAAATGAGGAGATAATGCCCTGAATATAGGATACAAAGAGAACTAATGATAAGAGAAAGGTTAGTACATCTTTCCTTCCTTTTATTGTAATAGTGAGTTATTAACCTACGTTCTTTAGCAGTGGTACTTCGTTCATGGCTGGTCTTGATATATACAACGATCGATCGTTAATACTGAGTCCAATTTCAAACCGCCCGGGAGGAGGTACAGGTACTTCGTTGATCAAGTTGGCTATGGCACTAGAGAAAGAAAATAGTTAGTTTCTTGGTATAATATAATTTCCTTTTTAAGAGTATATGCGCATGACTTACCTTCCTACATCAATCGAAAAGTCCTTGTTTTTCTTTCCCCGCACGCCCACCACAGAGTCCAGCAAGATCTTGATCCAATCCCCATAAAGTTCCAACCAAGGCATTCGACCAAGCACACCTACACTTTTCGGCACCCAGATTTGTTTCGCTGTGCAAGTAGACAGTTTGACAGGTTCAAGGAGTTCGGTGTATAACGCGAGACTCTCCCAAGACATCCGTATTTGCTCTTCCAATTCATTTCGTCGTTCCAATATTTCAGCTGTAGTTGATTTACCAGTCCAGGATGCCAGTTCCATATTGTACTTTTCTTGCTGAAGCAGTTCATGTTCTATTTTTTCTTTAAGATGTTTCCCATATTCAACAGTGCTGTTTGTCTAATAAAAAGATGATGGCATTGCTTAGTATCAATCACCTATATCGGGTTATCCCCACCCATCCACATTCTTACCATACAATGGTTTATCCAAAATTGAAGAGCTTCATCTACAGGTTCCATCAATTCATCCGGTAAAGGTTCATAAAAAACACAGCAAGTCCCATACCTTGTTGATCCAGAATCATCCGTCATAGCCTAAAATCAAGACCAAATGGTTTACAAAGACAAGTCAGTATTAAAATGATGACCAACCAACCTTTCCTCCGTGCACCCCCCTTCATTTTTTTTTCCCGAACTTACAAAGGAGTGGATTTTTTCAGGTGGAGGTTCGTCACCGTAATATAGAGAGATGTCATGTGGGAAGGAAAACTATGTGAATAATGATATATAAAGGTAACAATAGTAATAATCAAAAAAAAAAAAAAAAAAAAAAAAAAAGTTAATAAAAAGATCTCCTTAAGGGTATACACCCCTTTTAAGGGCATATTACAATGTCTATTCTCTTTGATACCTTACCATGGACAAGTAGGACGGGAATGGGATTGTCGAGTCTTGAGAAGGATACCGCATGAGGACAGTAGGAGGATATTTGACATCCAATAAATGAGGTATGGTTGGTTGATCGTCGACCATTGCATTTGACAGTTGCACTTTTTGTTGTTCACTGTTTTTGTCGTCGGAAGTGGCGGTTGTCGTTTTTGCTGATTGAGACAAAGAGTATTGTCGTTGTCGGCGTTGTGTATGTGTTCGTTTAACTATTTATAGCATTAGAAAGAAGGATGATTGGTTAGTTCAATTCAAGTAAATATATGGAAAAGGATTACCTGAAGAAGTAATGGAATCCTTCACCCTTTGCCATGAGGTATCGTGTATAGAAGTGCGTTTTTCTGATCTATTAAGGTAGCCAGTGTTGACACTTGCACGTCTAGATCTTTCTAAAGAAGTTGTTGTTGGGCTAGAAGTTGCAGGAGGATGAGGTTGAGGAAGTGTGGGACGAGTTGGAATGGATATAACACTACCACGGGCTACATCGCGTTCCTTGTCGAAATTGTCGATTACAGCTTGTACATGATCCATTACACTGGTCAAGGAATCCGGTTGTTGTTGTTGTTGTTGTTGTAAAGAGGTACCAGTACTGATGGAAGTAACCAATTCGTTGTTGTTTTTTGTCGTTGGTAATACAGGAAGGCTTTGACCTCTTTTGCGAGCAAGACCGCCAGGAGCCAAAGTTGAATTAATAAGATCTGTGTTGTCCGTATTAGAGGTGGTGCTTGGTGGTGGGCCTCGAGGTAAATTTGAGCTTGATGGAGTTGTGTCAATAGTAGATGAAGTCATTGAAACAGTCTTAGAAGTGGTGGTAGCAGCCGCAGAGTTTTCTTGGTTGTTGTAGTAAGTAGCGTCGGCATCAGTAGTTTGTCCATTTTTCACAGAATTATAAGTAGATAAAAGATCGACATCACGAAGACCTGTTACAAAGAAGTAGTCAGCTACCGTAGACTGGGTAGAACTAACTGCCATTCTTTGAAACAATAAAAAAGAATAAAATGATGAAGGAAGAAGAAGAAGAGTAGCTGTTGTTGTTTTTTTCTTTAGCGGTTTTTATTGTGAAAATCGAGCCTTTGTCAGTCCGCTGATCGGCGGGACTTAAAAAATGACTTGTATCATGCAAAAGGAACTTAATTGAAGGGCACAGATGTCACTCGAGTGAGGTGAGGGAGTGGACCATGTTGGACCGAGTATCTTGATTACATTACAGAACCCAAACTCAGTTGTACACAACAACAGCTAGCTCAGTTTCTTGATTACTTCGTAAATCTTCGTATCAATACACAGTTACAATGAACTCTTTCTTTACATAAAAAGAGTCTACAATGATCCAAGTTTATTCATAGCATACCAGAGCAATACTATATTATTTGTATCAAACTTGATACAATGATAATAACACATCACAACCATTATGGTCACTATCACCAGGGCATTCCCTAGAGGATCACTTTGCTTATCCATCATCAATCATATTGTATTACAGTGTAGAGACTTTTACTTTATTAGTTTGAAATAAATAAATAAAAAGAGGGGTGTACATATATACAAGGGGTAGTAATCAATAACTATACTAGTTTCTATGTCTATTACTAAACACGAAGTTCCCATACATCTTCTGAGCTTCGTTGTTTTTGCTTTTCCAGTCGTTTTTCTTCTTCCCTTTTGCGAATCATGGCCTAATACAAAAACATATAAATAAAATTAGTTAGTCGGTGTCATTATAGAGTAGTTATTAGATCTGTTGCACTTACATCAGCGACACTAGCAGACTTGGTTTTAGTTGACAAGCAAAACTTAAAGTCATCGTATTTCGCACCACAGTCTTTTTTGGATCCATATCGATAATAGTTAAGAGCTTGAGATCTTAAGGCTAGAAGGCAATAAAAAGAAGAAGAAGAAAGTTAGTTTTTGTTTGCAGGTTTACAAAGCAGTTTTTTTTTTTTTTTATCTTTACAATAACATTGCCAAACCTGGTTAAAAGCATCAGAAGCACTACAGGTTGTGAATTCTTTTCCTTGATTGTTTTCGATTTCTTCAAAGAAGGCGGCGGTATCTTCATCATGTGTGTTATCTACTGGTGGAGGTACCATGACGTTTGTTGATTTATATGGGTCAAAGTGAGAAAGGGAAAGAAAACAAAAATAAAAATAAAATTCAACTGGTCAGCCCGGCGGCGATTAAAAAAAAGAGAGAGAGAGAGAGAGGATGCCGAAACTATAAAAAAAAAAAAATAGAGGGGTTAAATTTTTGCTCCTGTTCTATTCATTTACTTTAGCACTGCTTATATATATATGATTGTCGAGATACTAATGCATCGGCTTCATGATAGTCAGTGGGGCTAAGATTCTGAACAGCGGAGCCACGTGTTCGGGGCTTCAAATTGGTTTCCCTGATCAAGTAGCAGTAAAAGCAGATAAAAGATGTAAGGCATGGCGGGGGGTTGTTTTTTTTTTTCAAAAAAAGAACATTTGTTGAAGATTGTATAATGATTGTGATGGGGTATTCTGTTCTCACTACTTTTAAAAGGTAAACTTAACGACTTGGGCTCTATAATGAGCAGTTTGATAATTCTAACTCCGACTTATATCCCCTTTATTTGAACTTTTTTTTGATTTTAAACCTTTTCTCGTCTTTCTTCCCAAGCCCCGTCTCTATTTATTCTTCCTCTTTTTATATCTAAAGAATCCCTTTCCATTCCTTTTGCTACTCTTATTCCACCTTTTAATCTTATAACCATCCACACCCACCAACAATGGCTCGAAAGCTTCTGCCTAAAGGAAAGACAAAGACAAAAAGTGCTTTCCCCACCGCTTCAACCGAACGAAGAACCATCTACGTCAACATGGATATGCCGCCTGACGAATTAGACGACTATGGTCAACCTACTCGTAGCTTCATTGGCAACAAAATTCGAACAGCAAAATATACTTGGTACACCTTTTTACCCAAAAACTTGTTTGAACAGTTTAGAGGGATTGCCAACCTTTACTTTTTATTCCTGGTCATCCTTCAAATGTTCCCTCTATTCAGCACTTCGGCATCACCCATCCTGGTCATTTTACCTTTGGCTGCCATTCTCATTCTTACTGGTGTCAAGGATGCTTTGGAAGACAATAAACGACATAAAACGGATCAAGGTGTAAACAAGGCTACCACTTGGACCTTATCTGGTTGGACAAATGTCAATATTCCTATTTATAAAGTGGCTCGTTGGCGGCGATGGATTCATGCTACCCGATCTTGGCTTAAATCACTCTTGAATCCATTTCGGCGGCGTGACAACCATTTCGACGGCGATGATTACGACAATAGTAACGACGATCATCAGCATTCTCTCAACCGTGAACGAACGAACCAGTCCATCATATCTTCAACTCCTACCATACAAATCCCACAACCAACATCACCCATCTCTTCTCTTCGACAGACTATTCGATCCAGCACCACATCATTCAGTCGTGTCTTCCAACGAAACCAACCTTATCGACCGGGACTAGTGCCACATTCAGTGTTGCGGAAAAAGAAGAACAAGAACAAGAAAACACAGAAATCTCCTCCACCAACCAAGAAGAAACGACATGAAATGGATCGACGATGGAAACGGACTCTATGGCAAGATCTACAAGTGGGTGATTTTGTCTTTTTACGAGATGATGATCCTGTACCTGCTGATATGGTGGTACTCTCGACGTCGGAGATTGATGGTTTATGCTATGTGGAAACTCAGAACTTGGATGGTGAAACGAATCTCAAGATCAAACATGGACTACAAGCAACAAGTGATATCAATCGACCTGAAGACTGCGATGGATCTAGTTTTTATATAGAAAGTGAACCTCCTCATGCCAATCTCTACTCTTATAATGGTGTACTCAAATGGAAAATATCAAGCATGGATCAGATTGACGAAGAAGACGAAGATGACGATGAAGATGACGATAGTAGCAACAAGAATGATGGAGTCTCACTAAAACCACCAGACAACAACTATTCAGCAACTAGTCAACAACAACAACAATCTATAAATGATGTCTCTCATGAAAAGACCGAAGCAATCACCAGTAGCAGTGTCCTTTTGCGTGGTTGTGTCTTGCGAAACACAGATTGGGTTATTGGCTTGGTCTTATTTACTGGGAATGAAACCAAAATCATGTTAAACTCTGGAAAAACGCCAAGCAAGCGTAGTAAAATGGAGAAGGCGACAAATCCTCACGTAAGTTGGAACATTTGTAGTACAAACTAAATATATGTACTAGTTACTAACCGCACAGTTTCCCTTTTTTCTCTTTTTAGGTCATAGCCAATTTTATCCTACTATTTGTTTTATGCTTGATATGCTCTATTGCCGCAAGTGTTGTTTACTCAAGCCACACCTCCTCGACTTACTTTGAACGCCCGGATGCTGAAAGCGCTGCTATGGAAGGCTTCCTCACATTTTGGTAAGTTGTCAAAAAACATCCCTTGTTATGAAAATCATGCTTGGTACTAACTTTTTATTTTTTATTTTTTTATGTCAATTTAGGACTACTCTTGTCATTTATCAAAACATTATTCCCATCTCACTGTATATATCCGTCCAGATAGTGAAAACTGCTGCTGTAAGTTACTCATTCACCCTAAATCGAACGGTCCTTTACTGACCTCTTATATATAGGCATACTTTATTCATACCGACATCGATTTGTACAATGACCGACTTGATCAGCCATGTATACCGAAAACGTGGAATATATCTGACGATCTCGGGCAGATCGAATACATCTTCTCTGACAAGACTGGTACTCTGACTCAAAACATTATGGAATTCCGAAGATGTACGATCAATGGTGTTATTTATGGACTTGGTGAAACTGAAGCTTCTGTTGGTGCCCAACTTCGCGATCAAGTGGATACTGATGGGTATGAAGAAATGGGCGAAGAAACAACACGTATATCTGATCATTTGGACCTCGAGAAAGCCAGGCGGGACATGTTACGGAAACAAGCATCTCTCTTTGAACATCACTATATCAACACAAAATCATCTTTTGTCGATCCCAAGCTATACGATGATTTGGCTCGAAACGACATACAATCTCAATCGGTGGTCCACTTTTTTTCTGCCTTGGCATTATGTCATACTGTCATTGCCGAAGTGCCTGACCCTGATAAACCCTATGAAATTGTATACAAGGCACAATCTCCTGACGAAGCAGCATTGGTGGCAACAGCAAGAGATGTCGGGTTTACTTTTGTCGCCCGTGAACAAGATACGATGATTATGGATGCTATGGGTGAGCGACGGGAAATGACGCTATTACACGTCTTGGAATTCAATTCGACTCGAAAACGGATGAGTGTTATCATGCGTGGTGGTGATGGACGTGTGGTGCTAATCTGCAAAGGTGCCGACTCTGTAATCTATGAACGACTGGATATGGATCCTGGTAATGTGACACTGGAACAACAACTCATGCGGAACAATACGTTGAAGGATCTGGCAACATTTGCGAACGAAGGCTTACGGACTCTCTGTATTGCAAGTCGGGTATTGGACGAAGATGAATATCAGGATTGGGCTGCGCGATATAAAGAAGCTTCCAACAGCATTCACAACCGGGAAGAACAAATGGAAAACGTATGTGAAGACATTGAGCAACACTTGACTCTTATTGGCGGTACTGCTATTGAAGACAAACTACAAGAAGGTGTACCTGATACGATTGCTGTGTTGGCCAAGGCTGGAATCAAAATCTGGGTGCTGACAGGGGACAAGATTGAAACTGCGATCAATATTGGGTTTGCCTGTAATCTTCTGACCAAGGACATGCTACTTTTAAGTGTCAATGCTCGGGATGAACAAGAAACTCTGGAACAGCTGCGAAACTCTCAAAATCAAGTGGATCACGTCTCGGGAAATCAAAAATGTGCATTGGTTATTGATGGTGAATCTTTAAAGTTTGCATTGGAGGCGCCTGCCCGAGAAGAACTACTCCGATTGGGTACACAATGCATGGCGGTGGTGTGCTGTCGTGTCAGTCCTATGCAAAAGGCCAAGGTGGTGAATCTTGTCAAGAAGGGTCTCAAGGTGATGACACTCTCTATTGGTGATGGCGCAAATGATGTCTCGATGATTCAAGAAGCTAATGTTGGGGTGGGGATCTCTGGAGAAGAAGGACGTCAAGCTGTGATGGCTTCTGATTATGCCATTGCTCAATTCCGGTACCTCAGCAAACTTCTTCTGGTGCATGGTCGTTGGTCTTACTTGCGTACCTCGGAAATGATTTTGACCTTTTTTTACAAGAACATCATGTGGACATTGGTATTGTTTTGGTATCAAATCTTTTGTGGGTAAGTTGTAGAATAAAATGGGGCTGGCGGGGATTTGAATGTGTCTTAACGCCGTGTTTTATCTCTTTTAGATTCTCGGGTACAATGATGTTTGATTACTCATATATTACATTGTATAATCTGGTATTTACATCTCTCCCCTGTATCTTTGCTGGTGTATTGGATCAAGATCTTAAAGCCGAATACTCATTCAAGTTTCCACAATTGTATCTTATGGGTATCCGCAACGACAAGTTTAAACGATCAAGATTTTATTTGACGGTGTTTGATGCTATCTATCAGTCAGCCATCTGCTTCGGTGTGCCTTATCTTATCTTTATTGGTGGAAAGATGAGCAGATCTGGATACGACACAGAAGGCGTCTACGAACTCGGGACTTTTATTGCGGGTATTGCGGTGATTATTGCTAATGCATTGGTGGGCTTTACTATCTTTAGCTGGACTTGGGTGATGGTGCTGGTTATAGTCATATCTTCGGCAACTTTTTTTATCTGGACTGGTATTTATGCTCAAATCATGACCTTTACATTCTATGGCGAAGACATACTCTTTCGGGAAGGTGCGTTTTGGCTCTGCTTGATTATCACCTTTGCAATATGTATGCTACCTCGTTTCATTACCAAATACTATCTGCACATGGAACGACCCTTTGACAATGACATTATCCGGGAAATTGTTCTTTGCAACAAGAACAATTCTAATGACATCGAACAACGTCCTCACACAAACTTTTCACCCTGGGAAAGTTTGAAACACAAGACACATCAAGGTAAAACACTGGTTGAACTGGAGGAAGAAATGCCCATCACTCTGGTACGAACACAAAGCGATCTATCACGCCAAGACAACCTTCAGTCAATCCAACAAGATACAACAACAACAATAACAACAACACAAGACGAGACAATGATCAACACAATGACGGAGGCAGAATACCACAATGTGTATGTACCAACCGAACCCACACCAGCTCATCCACGTATCGATCGATCGGGCACAGGCACCTCTGGCAAAAGTGAAATCATGTACATGCGATCT
Organism: Chlamydoabsidia padenii; assembly: GCA_025330725.1. NCBI lineage: Eukaryota > Fungi > Mucoromycota > Mucoromycetes > Mucorales > Cunninghamellaceae > Chlamydoabsidia > Chlamydoabsidia padenii. Next base: position 323,233 of record JAIWND010000016.1, read on the forward strand.
GGGAAACGGGCATCATTCACCGGGTTTGCCTATTCATCGGATGATGCGTCTGCCTTTGATGCACATAGGAAATCTGTCTATCGGGTTCGGCGACGAAGTAGTGGATCTGATCAACGACACCGGCTACGCAACTCTTATGTTGACACTGTACTAACTCCTCCGAATCAAGAATCACCATCACATGGCGGTAAAGAACAAGACTGGATGCCTTTGGATGGATTCAAGCTACGACGATACGAAACTGAACCTGATCCTCACCAATTGACAAAAAAGGCTGCACCAAGCTTACATTGGGTCCGCGCCGTTAAACAACGTATGGCCACTTCGACTTCTCGGCCTTCTGTCTCTGATGATCATGAATTGGTGGATATCTCTCATTAGTTGTGGTTATCACATTTTACTTCTTATAGATATGTATTCCCTCCCCTTCACGTTTATATAGTTATAGATTCTCATGTAGTTTTTTTTTTTGCCCATTCTTTCCTCTCCTCTTCATTATACCAAATAAAAAAATCATATCATTTCTTTGTCGTCCATTACTTGTTAACGTGTCCACATCATCATTGCGGGATCTGACATTCACATTGTCGGAGTTGAAACGTCTTTTTGCATGAATGTAATTGAAATTCCGCTTAGTAATCGTGAAACTCTCATTGGAAGAAGATGGGCACAAAACCGATTTGGTAATTGTACCATATGCATCTTTTTGAACTTTGTGTCACGAAATTGAAACAAAGTGAGTATTCATGACGTATACGACTGAACACTAGCAAGAAAGGAAATCGGTTTTCATTATTGCTTTTTTTATCTTTCATGCAATGATCAGCTTGCTTTTACAAAGATTGATCTATCCCTTTGAACCCTTTTCTATGCTATCCTCGTCCACCCCATACAAGTAGATATGTACATAGTTCTCCATTTTTGTTAGCTTGTTTATAAAAAGTTTGTATGGAGACGATCCGATTTAGAAGACAAATGTAAAGGTCATTTGGTCAACATCATTCCAATATCGCCTACTGATAAAGAAAAGGAAAAATCAAGCAATTACAGTTTCACTGTAATGCAAGGCATACTATTGGTTCTTTCTTAAGGATCGCTATTATTATTCAGGGCGGAATGAACAAAAAGACAGCTCAGTGATATGTGATTGGTGCAACCCATCTTTTTCAACATGAAGGATTATCATCGTTTTGCAAAACTTTGTTTGATGAGAATATCAGAACAACTCTTATTATCTCTCCCCCAATGGAATCTATCGACGCACTGACTCGGACTATTGAATTTAAAAAATGAGGGCTCCCCCCATTTTCATGACTCGCACAGACAGGGCGTGAAGGAGTGTGAGAAAATAATTATACTTCAAGCCCCGCCAAAGGGTCTTCGTAAAGTGTCGAGAATGACATTAATGAATAGATCAAATCATCTGATGTCTCTCTTAAATCTGCTTAAATATGTTAAGAATATGGTATGTTGTTTTTGATCAAGAGGTTTGGAAGAGAAGGCAAGTATCTTGCTTGAGTCATGCAGATGTTCGGGATTTGAAAATGAATGTGATTTCCAACGGAGGGGGTCGAGGTTGCCGAGACCTTTTTTTTTTTGGGCTGGGGGTCAAAAAGGCATGAACTCAAAAACTTTCATATAAATTCAAAAATAGCATGTGCGCCATTTTCTCTCTTTCTTCTTTTCCCTTTTTCACAACTTTTATTACAACTACTTTTTTACATTTCCACTTCTCCTCTCTTTTACAGCACAATGGAAAACAACAACAATACCTGGTTTTATATTCAATCTACTAAAACTGGTCATGTCGTATCTGCTTGTCGACAAATTCAAAATGGTGAAGTGGAAGCGGCAAGATCCCAAGTACACGTCTATGCTCCCCTTCAAACTGATGACGAACTATGGACTTGGTCAGGACAATACATTCGAAACAAAGCCACTAGTCTTGTATTGGACATTCGAAAAGGTAAGTCTCCTAACAAAACAAAAAAAAACAAAATTGTCTTTTACATTCATCGTCTCACTTTCTTCTTTTTTTTTTTTTTTTTTTTTTTTTTTTTTTTTTTTTTTTATTACATTATAGGTCGTCTACGGTTGATTGAAGACACTGAAATATGTTTGTATCAAGAAAAACCTCTGGAAGCGGCAAGTAATCAACTGTGGGGGGTGCGCGATGCAGCAGCTAACTCGTCATCAACACTGTCACATGGAAAACTGATATACTCAATCTCAAACGCCGACTGGACCTTAATGCAAGACGGAGACAGGCTTTTATTATACCCTCAAGAACCTCTTTTATCTTATGATACTTGGGACTTGGTTGCTGAAGGTTGTCTACTGCCTTCTTTATCTTCTTCCTCACCTACTACTACTACCTCTGAATGGAATGGTCCTACTACACCTGGCAACATATCTTCTCTTGATTATGACTATCCACAAGGTGGTCTTACTCCTGCTAAACGTGGCTCCCAAGGCTCAGTCAACTTGTATTCGATGGATAGTTTTAAAGATTATCATGATCGACTATATCGTGAAAAGGATACTCACCTTAGGTAAAGTCATGTTAAAACAAAAAAAAAAAAAGTAGGGAAGGCTGATGATTAACTCGATTATATTGTTATAGTGACAAGGCGATCAGTATGGCTATTGCTTATCATTCTTGGATAGCAACAACTTTAGATCCCATCAAGGAAGATGATGAATCAAGTCGAATTCAACTCCAGAATCAAGCGGAACAGGAGGTAATACGAAGATTGGGGGGGGGGTGGTTACATACATACTCGGATGATTAAATGTTTTTGGTTACTTTGGTGTATATTTTTAGGCCCTGGATTTGCTGCTATCGGATCAATACCAAGATCACCACAAAGAAACTGTCATCCATCTTACAAGTCGCTATGTCACTCTACTCATCGATCAAAAGGTCTCTACATCATAACCTCCCCTTCTTATATATTATACTGGTATAGTTTTTATTTTATTTTATTACCTTTCTTATTGTTATTTCTAAATCTTCATATATACATATTGTCTATTCCTTCCCCTTTGTTTTTACTCACCTGTATATATTGACTTCAATCATGTTTTCCTGTATATTCAATTTAATAAAACATGGTTTTGTAGTTTGATTAGTGGATTCGATCTTGCTGATTTGACAACAATCTTACTTTAATACTGTATAATGTCTATGTCTCAATTTGGAAATCTACTCACATTCTTACTGTCTCTTTATCAATAGGTTGCATCATCAATTGTCCCTGACTTTACCAGATCCATCTAGGGCTCGACCTTTGCAGTTTCTTATGATCGGGGTTTGCAAATAAGCCAATGAAAATCTGCCTCCCTCCCCTTCTTGTGAAAGAAACACTTGGCACGCAAAGCAAAGAGGTGTAGCGTCCTGATCATTCGTTACAAAAAATAATAATCATAATCATCAGCTAAAAAGTTAGATACTAACTGTTATATTTATGATACTAAAGAAGATTGTCGATCAACACCAAGTACTGTATCTTCCCCTTTTTTCTTTCCCCTTGCTCGTTGTCGGGACTTGTAATTATAAAATTTTGAAAGCAAGCAAAAGGTGTAAACCACCATTTCTCTTGTTTTGTTTTTCTTCCCCTCTCTTCCCCTCTCTCTTTTTTATATATAATGTCGACTGTAGAAGATACTGTTAAAAGTGCACCCACCAGCAGTCTGGATTACCAGCATGATGACGACAACGATGAAGAAGGATTCACAGTAATTGATGTCAGCTCCTCATCATATACCAGCGACCCCTCCGAACCTTCATCTCACCATACCGACGAAGATACCAACAAGATGCCTCATACAGAAGACAATAGACCCAGCAGCGATAAAAGTCTCTCTCCTACTGATCAAGAAAAGGATATCCTAAACAGCACCGACTCTAAAGAAAAGGTACCTAGTATTGATAAGGCCGACATTCTGGCTGACGACACCCGCAACATAGATTCCCTTACCTCCAACACTGTCACGACAAACAACTCTGCTGAAATACAAACCGACACCATTACTGACAGCACTAATGTTTGGAACGACAAGGCACCTGATCATGCGACACCGACTTTGGCCATCTCGGAAGCAACTCATGATCCTTGGAAAGAAGAATCTCAACAAGCCAATCTCCACCATCAAGACGACGACAATATTCAGGTGGAAAATGAAAAAGATTATGCTGAACTTGTCCAGGCTACTACTGGAGCTGCACCTACTACCATCCAAAAGGCAACACCACCTATTTTGGATACTGAAACATCCCATCGAAAGGTAAGCGATATGAAAAAATAAGATAGTAACTGCAACTCTCATACTAATCACATTTTTTTTTCTTTGTATCTTTAGGGCTTCCAAAATGCAACAGATATGGATCAAATTGTCGACCTTGAAGTATCTGGACAACTTCCTGATTGGCTCACAGGTGAACATTATACTATTGGTCCTGGTATCTACGATGTGAAATATCTACGCAAAGTGGAAATCGATGGTGAAATTCAACATGCCTCAAGCTATTTTACCTTTGGTCATTGGTTTGATACGTAAGTCAATAACAAATAGATGTATTCCTCTTTGTTGACTCAATTGAACTTTTTTTCTTTCCCTTCCTAGGCTACCTCTGTTGAATCGATTCGATCTTAATGGACCACGCAATACTATTAGTTATCGAAATCGCCTACCAAACAGACGCTTGATTGAAAAGATTAGGGAACATCATGGCTACACACCACCTCATCCTGCAAGCGTATTCAAGACTAACAGCAACCAAACCATCTTGTCCAAATTCATGAAATCTAACGCCAAAGCCTTGAAACCTGATGCGGAATTGTGTGGTGCTCGTATCTTGCCAAGTATCCCTGGTATTGTTGGTCGTCTCTTTGCACAAAACTCGGCTAAACATGTAAGTCCTGACTCGTTTATCATAAAATCACTAACTCTCTCTCTCTCTCTCTCTCTCTCTCTCTCTCTCTTCTATTATAGATCCAAGAACTGGATCCATTTGATCTTAGTCCTACTCGCCTGTTTACGTGGGATGAAATCAATCCTAAATTCAAGGGGTACAGCTCATGTCCTAATGGCCAATTCGATTCTCAAACTGGTGAATATATCAACTTTACTATGGAGGTGGGATACCAATCGTCACAATACCACTTCTTCTCCATCTCTGATCGTGATCCTCAAGGTACTGTTATTGCCACTCTCAATGCTCCTACTGCGTATGTCAACAGCTTCTCGATTACACCCAAATATATCGTTTTTGTAAGTAACTTATGAAAATAGTGAAATATAATAATTGTTATTGTAATCCTTCCTCTTTTCTCTCTCATCTGTAGGCGCTCTTTCCTATGATTGCTAACACTAGTGGTATGAAATTCTCTTGGAACGAAAGCATCTTGGATTCATTCAACTTTGCACCCAACGAATCTACCCTGATTTATGTGATCTCTCGGGAAAAGCGAATGGTTTCGGCGGTCTTCCAAACAACATCCTGTTTTGCTTTCCATCATGTCAACGCCTTTGAAGATGTTACACAACGTGGCAACAATGTTTACCTGGATATGATCTGTTACTCCGATGACACCATTGCTCATCAACTAACCACAGGCTCTCTTCGACATCCTGACACAATGCGTCCGTCTCGATTGGCTGCTTCCGAAGTCCGACGCTATGCTCTTATCAACATTGAAGAAGAACATTTGGCTTACCTTGCCAATCAATCCTCTCTTCCTGGCCGTGGTAGTAACAAGAATAACACAGGCGGTATCTCGGGTCGATTCAGTACAGTGTTTGGCAACATGCTTCGCAATACCAAAAAACAATCTATTCCCGATGCAGCAACTACAGCATCTTCTGGTGATAATTCCGCCTATGCCTGGATGCCACTTGCGTCATATGAATTACTGGTCCAACCTTCCTTGGAATTACCTCAGATCAATCCCGATTACAATATGAATAATTACAAGTATATGTACAGTCTTGGATTCTCTGCTGCAACTTCAATCATGGATGGTCAAATATGGGATAGTATTGTGAAAACGGTAAGGTCATTAACTCTACTAACATGGTAGTACCTGAACTCATATTGAACTTTTCAGGATGTCAGCAAAAAAGCCATAGTCGCATCTTGGCATCAAGAACATTGTTATCCCAGTGAAGCAGTGTTTATTCCTCGCCCAAGAACAACACCGAGTGACAATAAACATCAAGGCGATAATTATCTGGAACAACAACTTCAAGAAGATGACGGTGTATTGGTCAGTGTGGTAATGGACTCGGCACGTGCAACATCCTTCTTACTGATTCTGGATGCAATTACCCTTCATGTACTGGCTACGTCGGATCTTGGCACTTTGGTTCCCATCAGCTTTGCTCATGGTACATATAGACTTCGTCACTAAACACCCCCCCATCTCATCTTCTACATTCCTTTTATTACTCTCCATCATTGTTTATTATTACTATGCTTTGTCTTTAACGTTTTTTATAAATTAAAGCCTATCTTTATCATATAATCGCATTGTTGTTTATCCACACCACTTTATCATAATAAACTTGTCATATACATGATTAAAAGAATGTTGAACCAATTTGAGCTTGAAGTGACATTTTGCATGAATGAAAAGGGCGGTTTTTAAATTTTAAATCCCAGTGATGAAGTCCCTTGTATGGAGCAATACAGCTTTACGATCGTTTTGACCTGTCTTTTGTGAAAAAAAAAAAATGATGTAGTAAACTTATTTTACCCTTTGCCTTGAATCTTGGGAGAGCTCTACTGCTTCAATGGACAAGTGATGCTCTTGACAAAAGTGACCATGAGCATTCCTTAGCCTATTTCCAACAAACTTTATATAATGGCCAATGTACCAAGTCTCTTGTATGGAGCAATACAACCTCACGATCTTGAGGCAATACTGGTCCATACAGTGGACTTGGTATATTGACCATTATATAAAGTTTGTTGAAAATAGACTAATGAATGCTCATGGTCACTTTTGTCATTAGCATCACTTGTTCATTGAGATAATAGAGCTCTCTTGAGATTCCAGGCGAGAGTAAGCGGTTTTTGAAATAAGTTTGGTCTTGTGTGTCAATTTTTCATTCTGCCACTTTTTTTTTACAAGTCAGGGTAAAACAATCTTGAGGCTATACTGCTCCATACAGTGGATTTAGTATATTGACCATTATATAAAGTTTGTTGGAAATAGGCTATAATGTCTACATCGCCACTTTAATCATTAGCATCCGTGGACAATTGGAGCAAATAGAGCTCGTACCAAAATCCCATGCGCCTGGCAATTCCCCAATAGAGATCAAATCATGTTCCAGACTAAAAGTAAAGAACTATAAGAATGGATTTGATGTGGATTCTTCCAATACCATTTGGAGACATCCCTGAAAGGGGACGGTTTCACTTTTTTCACGTCTTCCCTTGTGGACCGTTTCCGCAAAGAGCGGGTTTCAAACCCCGCACACCCTATGATTCCTTGTAAGAGCTCTACCGTCTCAATGGACAATGGATGCTCATCAATAAATGGGCCATGAGCATTGCTTAGCCTATTTACAACAAACTTTATATAGAACACCAAGCGCCAAGTTCCTTGTATGGAGCTGTACAGGCTTGCAGTCTTTATTTTATTTTTTTATTTTTTTACCTCTCGTGTCTAAAAAAGGAGAGTATCAGGCCTCACCTCGTTATCTCAAACCGATGCCAGTAAACCGAGTGTGTACTTTTATGATGTATTCTCAGTAAAAAGTCAAGCTTTCAGGCACTCATTTCAATCGAACCAAGTTTGAAGTTATATGTACCTGTCATTCTTTTTGCATTGACAATGTCAAAAGAGCTTAACGAAAGTCTAGCTCTGTCTTTTTTGTTACTTATCATGCTAAAAGGGTGATAGGAGAAGAAAAGAAATGGAGAAAATATTGTAGTAAAAGACTAGTTTCTCAATCAGGGGCTGTGTTTGTCAAACACGCTTCATGATAATGATTTATGTGCTCCCAATGTCATGTCGTTCAGCACCATTCATTCCTATCATATGTATGAGGCCATCAGACAATCAACTACCTAATACTTTTTCGCTTATTACAAAGGCTATGTACACAAAGTGCTTGATATGATTTTTTTATTACATCCAGAGTCATTTCTATACTATATCTACAGCTATGTCTATACTATAGTGAGAAGGAAAAAGGGGGATGATAAAAAGAGAGCCTAAATTATGTGAGTGAAGAAGGGATGAGAGATAAAGAATGTCAGAGACCGTCACCACTTTTGTTCATCGTCCAATCCAACCCAATGTTAAAGAGTGAGCCGCTCGTTTCTTTCCTATTGTCTGATCATCTAATCCTACTGAATAAAGACATATTTAGCTGATCATTTCACTATTCCCAGATCTATCGAGGCGGAGTTTTGTTAGGACGTTCATGCAAAGTGGATGAGAGTTTCCATGATGAGACAGTTGATGATTTGTACCCAGTTTGACCGTGCGCCCGGCCATAGGCGTCAATTCAGGTAAATAGATGATCAGTCGCTCAAGTTGTTGCTTGCGTTTGCTGGTATTTGGGTCACCTATTTACCTAGACAGAGAGAGAGAGAGAGAGAGAGAGAGAGAGAGAGAGAGAGAGAGAGAGAGAGAGAGAGAGAGAGAGAGAGAGAGAGAGAGAGAGAGAGAGAGAGAGAGAGAGAGAGAGAGAGAGAAAAGAGAGGTATCAGTATTAGAGCCTTGATGAAGTTGTTGACTCAAAAGAGAAGGACCCATTTTACAGCATCTCCTCTTTTATTTTTTTTTCCTGTTGTTTGATTGCTTTACCTTTTCCACTAGTTTGTCCATCACCAGTACATAGTCCATACACAAGGAGTTGGTATGTATCAATTCTACCTAAACATGAAGAAAGACGAAGAGAGAAACAAAAGTATTAGTGTCAAAGTCTTGATGAAGGGTGCAGACAGTTTCAAAATACCATCCACTTTCCCTTCGTTAGAGATTCATCGCCTTTGGTCAAACATACCCCATTACTACAGAGTCAGTTGTTTCGTCACCGCTTTTGTTCATCTTCGCCTATCCGTTCCCAACCATCGTGAGTTTCATATTTGTGCTCAAGTTGTATATTCGTTGCAAGTGGTGCTAGTTGGCGAAAGTTGGCTTGTAATCAGTAGTTTTTTAATCCATCGTCAATGATACAGTACAGTCATAATGCCATGCTAAAGGTGAGTAAATGAGAGGAAAAAGAGAAAGGAGGGAAGAAGAAGAAAGAAGAAGATTAAAGTGGCACGACGCCTCTAAAAAACAAATCGTTTGTCCCTCTCTCTTTTATTTGGCTTTTAAACACCGCTATTTGAAAGTGAAGAAGTACATAAAAGTAAAAGTAAATTGGTCAACAAACAGATGTTGATTTCAGTGTCCTTTTTATTTAAGCTGTATTAGTATGTATAGAGGGAATGGATTATGGGATAATTACTTGGTTGCCATTTCTGAATGCAAGAATAGTTGGTGATATAACGAAGGAGCTTTCCATCTTTTTTAATAAAACCCTCCTCCATCAGGTGAGCGGGGTTTGTATTCTGTTTACCTGTCAAACCGACAAAAAGGAAATGGAGGAAGTTGTCAAACTTTCTTTCCCTCTTCACCAACATTCTAATGCACCCACTTTTACTCATCACTATTCTACAAAGACTATACTTTTTATTTTAACAAATACTTGTTGCTTTCACCTATGGTATAACTTTAGCAAACAGGTAATCCCTTGCCTTCCCTCCACATAACCTTGTAACTGATTAAAGTCGACTTTTTTTTTTTTTTTTTTTTTTTTTTTTGTAAATTCTAGGGCAATCACTTTACGATCGTATAACATTGACAAAAGAAAACGTCTTTCAAATGTCTTTGCTTGTGATCAATACAATGTGGTATGTCTTGGCTGTACTAAAGTTAAGAAACTTTTTTTGACACACACAGACACACACACACACACACACACACACACACAACCTCTCTTTTTTATGATACTGATAGTTGACATTGTATGCTTTTGGTCTATTGCTTACTTTTATTTATATGGGGACGGAAAAACAAGGTAAGTCGGTATATATGGATACTTATTAAGTGATATGCCTCTTACCATTCTCGACTCATTACTACACAGGATACATAGAAGTATTAAAATGTGTCTAGATCGTGATAAGATGGCGGAGGGACCATGGATAATAAAGGCAAAAGCTAAAAATATAATTACATGGATATGTCTGATGTTCATTTTATCTAATGTGACTAATGTCTCTTTTTTCTCTCTTCCACTATAGACTAATAAATAGAAATTCACTCAACGGACAAACAAAGGCACGGAAGAATCGGATAGACTGGATGGTGATGGTGGCTAGGATTAAACTTTTGATTGCCTTTATTAGTAACCCGACAATGGAATATCACAACAATCTAAACTAGGTCACTGCAGCTTCCTTGACAATCAACCACCAGTATACTAACGTCAAAACGAGCATGATCATGATGACTAAACCTTCCTGGATTTGAAATCAGGTTTATCCTTAATTACCTGTCCCTTTGCTTAAGAATGAAAGGGGGTCAATAGGTAAGCATCGACTAATGACGTGAATGAACACTAACTCTCTTATATAGACCTACAGCCACTTCTTTACTTCGTTATCACTACTACACCTATCTTTGACTCAATATCTTACACCACCTCACTTTTAACAAAACGTGAGAACTGGGCTAGAATCTATGGATCGACAATCTTTGGTCGGCGCTCTTGGAATTGCGTGTGAACCTGGTTGAATCTAATCAACAACATTGATGGTTTCTCTTCCTCTTTTTCTTAATTAAGTATAGTCTCACCAATCCTAAAATAGAACCTCTCTTAAATTTTAAACTGTTATAATAAAAAACAGGAACTTATAAAACATATGCTTACCCCTTTACTTTTGTGTGTGTCTTTTGTAAACAAAGTATCTTGTAGTTGGTATGAGCTAACTTTATCATATGATAAGATTACATACGTGTGTTTATGTGATTAAGATTGATCATAGCTTTATATTTTACCAACCCAAATATGAATAATTCCTGTGCACGAAGCTGACGGGGTTCAAATTGAACGATTGTCTGTTCCTCTTTTCAGCCTGTTACAGGAAACCCATTTTGGAGAAAAAGGAACTCTGTATGTAATCAAGCCACATTGAAAAGATTAATCATGTTAAAAATAAAAACATAACCTCTCTTGTTGATATGAAAATCTCTCACTATCCCCCTTTTTTTTGATAACGATGAAGTGTCGGGTTTCTTCACGTTTATGCAAAAAAATCATTTTCAACTCCCGACATTTTCAAAGCAGCTGCTGTCACTTTTTATCCCGCTTTTTGTACTTCCTTGTTATCATCATTATAAAGAAGATAAAGTTTACAAGGACGTTTCGAATATGCATTGAGGACACTGTTGATTAATGAATGCCTAATGCTAACTATATTTGAAACATTGACACAAAGGAAGAGAAAGGCATCCATCTTGTTTATTTGTTCTTTCAAGTGTAATTATGATGATGGATTAATAAGATAGAAACGCCAAAAGTCCAAAATTAGTGATCCGATATAAACAACCTTCCTGATCTTTTTTTTTTATTTGTCTGGACTTCGTTTTCGGAACCAGACCTTTTTATGCAGAAGTGATTTTCAAATCCCGCCACCCGTCATGCAACTACTGCCACTTTTTATCCTTTTTTTTGTAGTTCTTTGTTATCAAAAGAGAAGTACGTAAATGAGCGCTGTTGTTTTATATATTTATATATATATAAGAGGGGCTTTACGAGGGTGTTTAGAATAGAGGATGGAAACGCGCGAACGTCGTCGGTGATTCAATACATAATAACAACACCACATGAAATATTGACACAAAAGGAGAGAAAAACATCCTTTCTTTGTTTATTTGCTCTTTCACGAGTAATTATGACGACGAAAAACTAAGAGAGGAACTCCCTCTCCCCCAAAGTTAGTATGGGAAAAAGATAAGAAAGGTCCAAAAGTAGGAACCATCCAATTAAACAACCAACGCGTGGTTCCATCAGATTTTGTTTTTATTTTCCAAATCCTTCCATCGATAAAAAAAAAAAAAAAAAAAAAAAAGAAAGCAAAAGGAAAGGAGGGAAAAATCGCCAGTCGGGATTTCAAATGTCTATAAAAGAGGTCCAATTTTCCTTTTCCCTTTTCTTTTTTTCTTTCTCTTTCTCTTTCTCATTCTCACAAACACAAACAAACACACTATTCTTTTTCTGCAATATACAATTCCCAATATGTCTCAAAACAGTAAGTCAACTCATACCAATGTTTTTACCCTATGTTGGTTTTGACACTTTTTAACTTTTTGTTTATAGTGAAGCGACAAAATACTTTTATGGAAATACCTGATGATGAACCTGAACGCATCCCAAAGAAACGCAAACAGCTTACTGCTGACGAGGTTGAACCTGCCCCCACTTCTGGTACAGTGTCCCCGTTTACCTGTAAGTCAACCCAAAGCAATGTACTTTTTTTTTTTTTTTTTCTAACATCTTTTTACTCCTGGTTTATAGTGAAGCGACAAAACACTTTTCTGGAACCCCATGATGAACCTGAACATATCCCGAAGGAAATCAAACAGCTTACTGCTGACAAGGTTGAACCTGCCCCCACTTCTGGCACAGTGTCTCAGTTTACCTGTAAGTCAACTTGAAGCAATGTACTTTTTTTTTTTTTTTTTTTTTCTAACATCTTTTTACTCCTGGTTTATAGTGAAGCGACAAAACACTTTTCTGGAACCCCATGATGAACCTGAACATATCCCGAAGGAAATCAAACAGCTTACTGCTGACAAGGTTGAACCTGCCCCCACTTCTGGCACAGTGTCTCAGTTTACCTGTAAGTCAACTTGAAGCAATGTACTTTTTTTTTTTTTTTTTTTTTCTAACATCTTTTTACTCCTGGTTTATAGTGAAGCGACAAAACACTTTTCTGGAACCCCATGATGAACCTGAACATATCCCGAAGGAAATCAAACAGCTTACTGCTGACAAGGTTGAACCTGCCCCCACTTCTGGCACAGTGTCTCCGTTTACCTGTAAGTCAACTTGAAGCAATGCACTTTTTTTTTTTTTTTTTTTTTTTTTTTTTTTTTTTTTTTTTTTAACATCTTTTTACTCCTGGTTTATAGTGAAGCGACAAAACACTTTTCTGGAACCCCATGATGAACCTGAACACATCCCGAAGGAAATCAAACAGCTTACTGCTGACAAGGTTGAACCTGCCCCCACTTCTGGCACAGTGTCTCAGTTTACCTGTAAGTCAACTTGAAGCAATGTACTTTTTTTTTTTTTTTTTTTTCTAACATCTTTTTACTCCTGGTTTATAGTGAAGCGACAAAACACTTTTCTGGAACCCCATGATGAACCTGAACATATCCCGAAGGAAATCAAACAGCTTACTGCTGACAAGGTTGAACCTGCCCCCACTTCTGGCACAGGGTCTCAGTTTACCTGTAAGTCAACTTGAAGCAATGTACTTTTTTTTTTTTTTTTTTTTTTTTTCCTAACATCTTTTTACTCCTGGTTTATAGTGAAGCGACAAAACACTTTTCTGGAACCCCATGATGAACCTGAACATATCCCGAAGGAAATCAAACAGCTTACTGCTGACAAGGTTGAACCTGCCCCCACTTCTGGCATAGTGTCTCAGTTTACCTGTAAGTCAACCCAAAGCAATGTACTTTTTTTTTTCTAACATCTTTTCACTCCTGGTTTATAGTGAAGCGACAAAACACTTTTCTGGAACCACATGATGATGAACCTGAACACATCCCAAAGAAAATCAAACAGCTTACTGCTGATAAGGTTGAACCTGCCCCCACTTCTGGCACAGGGTCTCAGTTTAGCTGTAAGTCAACCCAAAGCAATGCACTTTTTCTTTTTTTTTTTCTCACACCTTTTTACTCCTGATTTATAGTGAAGCGACAAAACACTTTTTTGGAACCACACGATGATGAACCTGGACACATCCGGAAGAAAGGAAAACCACTTTCCGCATTTGCCACCCATTATTGTATGACTTCTGAAATTCTGGCTAACTCCAATATCGATAGGGATCCTTCCTCCGTTTCTGATATGGTTTCTGCTTCCACTTCTGATATGGTGTCTTCCTCTACTTCTGATATGGTGTCTTCCTCCACTCCTGGTGTGGTTTCTGCTTCCACTTCTGATATGGCATCTGCTTCCACTTCTGATATGGCATCTGCTTCCACTCCTGATATGGCATCTGCTTCCACTTCTGATATGGTGTCTTCCTCCACTTCTGATATGTTGTCTTCCTCCACTCCTGGAGTGGTTTCTGCTTCCACTCCTGATATGGTATCTGCTTCCACTTCTGATATGGTGTCTTCCTCCACTCCTGGAGTGGTTTCTGCTTCCACTCCTGGTGTGGTGTCTTCCTCTACTTCTGATATGGCATCTGCTTCCACTTCTGATATGGTGTCTTCCTCCACTCCTGGAGTGGTTTCTGCTTCCACTCCTGGTGTGGTGTCTTCCTCTACTTCTGATATGGCATCTACCTCCACTTCTGATATGGTGTCTTCCTCCACTCCTGGAGTGGTTTCTGCTTCCACTCCTGGTGTGGTGTCTTCCTCTACTTCTGATATGGCATCTACCTCCACTCCTGATATGGCATCTGCTTCCACTTCTGATATGGTGTCTTCCTCCACTTCTGATATGTTGTCTTCCTCCACTCCTGGAGTGGTTTCTGCTTCCACTCCTGGTGTGGTGTCTTCCTCTACTTCTGATATGGTGTCTTCCTCTACTTCTGATATGGCATCTGCTTCCACTTCTGATATGGTTTCTGCTTCCACTCCTGGTGTGGTGTCTTCCTCTACTTCTGATATGGCATCTGCTTCCACTTCTGATATGGTTTCTGCTTCCACTCCTGGTGTGGTGTCTTCCTCTACTTCTGATATGGCATCTACCTCCACTCCTGATATGGCATCTGTTTCCACTTCTGATATGGTGTCTTCCTCCACTTCTGATATGTTGTCTTCCTCCACTCCTGGAGTGGTTTCTGCTTCCACTCCTGGTGTGGTGTCTTCCTCTACTTCTGATATGGCATCTACCTCCACTCCTGATATGGCATCTGTTTCCACTTCTGATATGGTGTCTTCCTCCACTTCTGATATGTTGTCTTCCTCCACTTGTGATATGGTATCTTTCTCTACTCCTGATATGGTGTCTTCCTCTACTCCTGGTGTGGTTTCTGCTTCCACTCCTGGTGTGGTTTCTGCCTCCACTTCTGATATGGTGGCATCTGAAAAGCAGATTCCTCTAATTAGGCCCTAAATAGGCTCAAGGGATATACATAGGCAAATGAACCGATCATAGTTGATTTATATAGAATTATAGTCTCACATAATAAATAGGTTTTTTATATATCCATCCAATAAAATAGGCCCTAAATAGGTGTTTTATATAGACAAACAATTTAATAGGGGTTTTATTTAAACAGCCAAGTTAATGGGTCTTTTATAACAAAGTCGAATGTAACGTGAAAAATAGGGATTTTAGTTAAAAGCGTTTGATTTTACTGATGTGCTATACAAATATGGGAATACTATACTATGTTCAAGCTATACTAATCATCTAACCTAGCAATCTCTCAAGACAATCATGTCTATGCATGGAGTTTCAACTATAAAGCTTCATGCTACTCGTATTATGCTATAGCATGATGGAAATACTCGGGACTTTTTTTTTTTTTTTTTTTTTTTTTTTTTTTAACAAAAGTCAGGTTCAAACGATCTTGAGGCTATACTGATCCATACAAGGTACTTGGTATATTGGCCATTAAGTAAAGTTTGTTGGAAATAGGCTATAATGTCTACATCGCCACTTTTGTCATTAGCATCACTTGTTCATTAAGCTAGTAAAGCACTCCCAAGATTCAAGGCGAGAGTAAGCGGGTTTTGAAATAAGTTTTATCTTGTGTGTCAATTTTCATTCTCCAACTTTTTTTTTTTTTTTTTTACAAAAGTCAAGGTAAAACAATCTTGAGGCTATACTGCTCCATACAGTGGACTTGGTATATTGACCATTATGTACAGTTTGTTGGAAATAGACTATAATGTCTACATCGCCACTTTTGTCATTAGCATCACTTGTTCATTAAGTCAGTAGAGCCTTTCCAAATTTTAGTAGAGGCAGGCGGGATCTAAAAAAGTACGAAAAGGAACCAGACTTTTTTTTTTTTTTTTTCTTGCAAAGGACTGGTAAAAGTCATCGCAAGTCTGAACTGACCGGCACAAGGGTCTTGCTACATTGGTCATTATGTAAACTTTGTTGGAAATAGACTATAATGTCCATATCGCCACTTTAATCATTAGCATCCGTGGACAATTGGAGGGAGTAGAGCTCTTACCAAAATCCCGTACGCCTGGCAATTCCCCAATAGAGATCGAATCATGTTCCGGGCCAAAAGTAAAGAACTATCAGAATGGATTTGATATGGATCCTTCCAATATCATTTGGAGACATCCCTGAAAGGGGACGGTTTCACTTTTTTCATGTTTTCCCTTGTGGACCGTTTCCGCAAAGAGCGGGTTTCAAACCCCCCTTACCCTATGATTCCTTGTAAGAGCTATACCTTCTCAATGGACAATGGATGTTCATCAATAAATGGGCCATGTGCATTCCTTAGTCTAATTCTAACAAACTTTACATAATGGCCAATGTACCAAGTCCCTTGTATGGAGCTGCACGTACACTACCCAAGACTTTTCCCGTTTATCACAAAGTGTCAAGTGTAAAATGTTACGTAAACAGGATCATTTTTATTACATTCAAGTTAAAACAAAGAATCATTTCTATAATATGATTAGACTATGGCTATAATACGGTAGCCAAATTACAGATCACACGCATCTTTTTACGTTGCCCTAGACCAATATTCGATGGGGAAAACAAAAGAAAGAAAAAAAAAAAAACGGACTTGGTCTGCGCACAACAAAAAGTCGGGATTGGAAATGTACACAACAAATTTTATTGCTTCATCTACTACAAAACATTCGTCTTCACTAAAACCGTCGTAACTCGTGCATCAATGAATTTCTTTTTTGTTGTTGTTGTTGTTGTTGTTGTATGAGATAGCTGAGGTTCTTCTCTTTCATTAGAGATAAAGAAATGTATGAGTCGTTATATACAAATTGGAGGGGCAAAAAAAAGGTATAGCAAAAATCTTTCTTCACTAAAATCATCATAATTCATGCATCAATGCATCTTTTTGCTTGATTGTTTATTATATGGGATAGATGAGGCTGTATTCTTTTATTTGAGATAAAAAAAAACATAGATCGTTATGTACAAAGTCGAGGAAAAGAACTTTCCCTCGGACCTCTTTTTTTTTCACTAAAATCGTCATAACTCATGCATCAATGCATTTTTTTCTTTTTTGTTGTTGTATGGATAGCTGAGATTCTCCTCTTTCATTAGAGGCAAATAAAAATATAAGTTGTGATGTAACAAAAAAAAAAAGATTCATTGATGATGGTTTTAGTGAAGACGAATGTTTTGTAATAGATGAAGCAATAAAATTTGTTGTTGTGCGCAGAGTTAAGTCTAATTTTTAAACTCTGTTTTCATGCATTTTCATATCTGGTAATCAGCATTAACTACTTTACATCATCAGTTAAGTATACCGACTATATAAAAATAAGAACCAATTACACATAAGTTTTAAAATGTATTTGCTTAAGGTACCTGTACATAACAACAGGTGTGCCAAGTAGGAAGCTTCTAAAATAACTACCAAAAGAAGAAGACAGATGTTGATAAAAAGAGACAGTTTTATTTTATATTAGTAAGCAAAACAAAACAAAAAAAAAGGACAAATAGATAAATAGAGACTAAAGGAAAGATAATTTCTAAACAGTAATGGATTGAGAATGACTATTTTTTACAGAAGTAGATGTTGATGGAGAAGAAGGTATATGGATGGGTGGATAAAGGCCAGTAGATGCTATTTTTGTATTTGATGCGGATTTCGGTGATGATGAGGTCGCCTTGTTAGATTGTAAAGTAGCATTCCACAATAGGTCGACCAGTTGAGCATGCCGTTTCCGTAGCTTGACATCTACATCTTCACTTTTCAAAGACATATTGCATAGTAGTCCCACCAAATCGACATACGATGATGCGGTTTTGTCTTTGTCATTGCTGATCTCGTCGTCTTCTTTGTTGGATTCATCAATCAACGTGGCGTATATATTGTTTTTCGTCCTAGTGTCATCGAGGTGAAGTGATAATGCCGTGTCTGCATCTTGGTGATGGTTACTGTCAACCTCACTGGTGCTATCATTGTTGGTTTCATGACTTGTCGAACCCTGCTCTTCTTGTTTGACGATGCTTGAATCGCTGGTGATAACATTATCCAATGAGCTGTCGGTAGGTTTGATGTCATCATTTGATGGTGAAGTAAAAACGTTAAGCATGTGCATCATTTCTTTTTTAATTTCGTGAGAAGTGTCGAGTTTGTTGCAAGTCATTGGTTCGACATCAGTTCTGCTTGTTTCAAAACTGTAATTGGGCACTTGTTCTTTTTGTTGCTGGAGGTGTTTTGGTGTGAAATCAATTTCTTCATAAGGAGCAGGACCGTCAGTGGATGGAATTTGTACTACTGTTGTAGCTGTAGATGTGGGACCAGGTTTCCAAAACGAAGGTAGAATGCCACGAGTATCGTTGCTGTTGTTGTTGCCATTGATGGTAGTGACTTGAGACGGAGACTTGGTCATACTAGGTGTTGGTGGATGTTGCTGTTGCTGTTGCTGTTGACTAGATGAAGATAGATCAGATCGTGGCGATGAAGTTGGAGGCGTGTTGACAGGTGAAGGCGACGGGTACAAAAGTTGATCTGATGTTGTTTCCAAGGACCAAGGAGAAGTGATAGGTTGTTTGATGCCCATAGAATCAAATATAGTATAACTTGGATATAATGCTTGATCACCACTATCACTCGCACTGCTGGTATCGAATTCGGGATTTGGTGTAGAGTTCATGAGTGCGGCAAGGCTTGAATAATCTAAAATGTCATTATCTTGCTGATTTTGGTGAGAGATTGATGCATCTGATGAAGAATTGTAAAGATGATGATGTGATGGTGATGTCAAAGTATCAGGATAGGTGCAGTCGTTGGTGTGAATGTTTGCCGATAGTTGTTCAAGCCAGCGTTGTAGAGCACTGATTTCATTGGGTTGCGATACCGGCAAGGTAAAATCGGTTTGTTTTTGTTGCACCAAGTAGGAGATACTGTTCAACCGCTCCATCATATCTATTTAATTTGGAGTTAAGAAAGAGATGTATTAGTAAGGTTACATACCATAATGTTTTCGTCGCTCTTCTTTTCTTCTTCTTACCCATATCATAGTCAGGAGCCAAGGAATTGTTTTTCAGTACCTCTTGAAGCAAGTCTCGCAAAGGATCCTTAAAGGGCATATCATCGGTGCTGGTGTTGTTAAAAGTTGGAGTCCCATTGATGTAATTGTGAGATCCACCCGATCCCATACGATTGCTGCTGCTGCTGTCGGTCCGAATGCTGCTATTACTTGGGCTGCTACCTAAAAACAGATCAGAGTAATCACCCACCAAACCTATGTTGACAATAAAGTTAGCATCACACACTACCTTGATTTTGTATTTATTACCTTTATCCATCGTATACTGCTGAGGCAAAGTATCATTGGTAATAGTAGTAGTTGGCATCAATGGTTTTGGTTTAAGGTGTTCATTGGTCGAAGGATTTGTAGGAATACGTCGTCGTCGTCGGACAGGTTTGTACCCAGGCTGGTTGCTTAAGAGTGAGGCTACAAAGATACACACACACAGAGGTGATTTAGTTAAACATTATCAAATGAGAATCGAATGCCAAGACTTTGTTAGCTTTGTGTCATTGGTTCGGTTTCACACAAGTCGCTTGTGTTTATTACTTTACCTTGGTGTTCAATGGTATGAGTCTTTTCATGCTTCTTTAGATCCTGAGGACGCTTGAATGGTTTCCTACATTGCTAAGTAAAGTAAAAAAAAAAAAAAAAAAAAAAGAAGGCATGAGCTGACTTTTACTTTGGTTTCTTGGCGGTTAGTTAACTTACCAGGCAGATGTGAGCTATATAAATAAAGTCAAAGAGAAGTAGAGATTATGTTTAGAGCATCAAACAAATAAACAGGTACTTTATATGAGTGGTACTTACGTTTGAATGGCAAATGTACTTTTAGATGACTTGTGAGGTGATCACGTTTTGCCGCTGTAGCTCCGCAATCGTTCCAGTAACAGGTCAAGCATAGATTGTTGGTTGCTCGTCGCCCCACATGATCATCAGTTAGATGTTCAAAGAGTACTTCAACATTATCAAAGGGTTTTTTACAGTCTTTCCAACGACATATAAAGCGGTTTCTTGGCATGGTGATTAAAGCAAAAGAAAAAGGTAAAAAAAGAAAAGTCTGGGGATGAAATTTGACAAAATGCTACGATGCGGGATTTGAATTGTTTGATTTCTCAAAAGCTAATATGGTTTTCATATGATACGATAGTACCCATTTTTTGGGTGTTTACAATTATTGCTATTTCTCGTGATATAAAAAAATTATCGTATCATATTTTTCTATGCCCCAATGATGAAGTGATAGGTGTTGGTGGCACACTCTGTAATCAGCATTAGATCTCTTTGTCAATGTACAAGCTATTCAGGGCTAAGAGGTCAAAAAAAGTCAAATTTGAAATCCCGAATTTAAAATCGCGGTCACCTCCTCCATTTTCATTTTTTTGTGTCTTCTCTTCTACTTTCTTCTTACTATCCCAACACCACATACACACACATGTCTCTTGAACAAAAAAAGCGTGTCTGTTACTTTTATGATGGTAAAGATAAAGCACAAACATTTTAACAAGGCCAACAGAAATGAAATAGAAAAGCAAATGAATTGTTGGTCTTTAGCTTCAAACAAACGAACACTCCTTAACAACTTTTTTATTTTTATTTATTCGACTATATAGCCAATGTGGGAAACTATCATTATGGTCCAGGACATCCTATGCGACCTCACCGAATCCGAATGACTCACGGTCTGGTGATGAATTACAAGTTGTATAAAAAGCTGGAAGTATTCGTAAGTACTCTCCCCATAAAATGGAACTGTTTAAATAGGATTGATTAACACAAACTCATTTTAACGTAGCGCGCCAAACCAGCCAATAATTGGGAAATGACGCAATTCCATACCGACGACTATATCGACTTTTTATCCCGTGTGACACCTGAAAACATGGAACAGTATCAGAAAGAACAAGCAAAGTGTAAGATGAAGAGGATGAAGAAAAGAAACGACTCAATAGAATGGACCAACTCTTTTTTTTTTTTTTTTTTTTTAATAGTTAATGTTGGGGACGACTCACCAGTGTTTGACGGTCTATTTGAATACTGTGGACTTAGTGCTGGTGGCTCTATGGGTAAGTAGCCTTTAATGAATGACTTGGAAAAGGGGTGGTGGTAATGTTGACTGACTTGCGCATTGCTTATTGTAGAGGGTGCAGCTCGACTTAATCGTGGATTGTGTGATATTGCTATCAATTGGGCTGGTGGACTCCATCATGCGAAAAAGTCAGAAGCTTCTGGATTCTGCTACGTCAACGATATTGTCCTTGGTATTTTGGAACTACTACGTTATTATGCTCGGGTTTTATATATCGATATCGACGTGCACCATGGTGATGGGGTAGAAGAAGCCTTTTATACAACAGATCGAGTCATGACGGTTAGCTTCCACAAGTATGGTGAATTCTTCCCAGGTACAGGGGAATTAAAGGTAAAAACCAAATAAAGACAATAAATATAATAGGTTGAAAACAGGTTTTCACCTTTATCTCTTTTTGTTTATTTTAGGATGTTGGCGTCGGCAAAGGGAAATACTACAGTGTCAACTTCCCCCTTCGTGATGGAATTGATGATGATAGTTACAAATCTGTCTTTGAGCCGGTAAGGAAAAGAAGAAAAAAGTAGGGAGGGAACAACAAAAAAAAAAGGAGATATGGATCGTTTAACTAGACTTTTATTGTTGTCATCATCATCATCAATTCTTTTGTCCTCTCTCTCTCTCTCTCACTCTCTCTTTGTAGGTTATTGATCGGGTGATTGAATGGTATCGTCCTTCAGCAATCGTATTACAATGTGGTGGTGATTCTCTCAGTGGTGATAAACTGGGCTGTTTTAACCTATCAATGAAAGGTCATGCGAACTGTGTCAGGTATGTCAAGAAATTCAATCTTCCAACCTTAGTACTTGGTGGCGGTGGCTATACTATGCGAAATGTTGCACGTGCATGGGCATACGAAACGGGTGTGGTAGTGGGTGAAGAAATCGGTCCAGGTAATATCAGTAGAGAAATAAAAAAGAACACATCAACAAACATACTTAATACTCTTTCTCTTTATGAAATAGAAATGCCATATAATGACTACTATGAATACTTTGGTCCTGATCATCAATTGGATGTACGATCAAGTAATATGGAAAATATGAACACTCCTGACTACCTTGAAAAGATAAAGTAAGTTTTTGAAAAACGATTTTATGCATGTAAAAGGTTTGGACCCCGATTAATTAGATGCACTTTATTATTGTTATTATAGAACTCAAGTATTCGAAAATCTCTCAAGAACGCTATTTGCTCCTAGTGTTCAGATGCAGGGTAAGCCAAGTGTAATTGATTGTAGCCAAAAGATTAACATTTTTTTTAACTAACTGCACTGATTTGGTTTGATTTAATAGAGGTACCAAGGGATCACGACATGTCGGACAACGAAGATGAAATGGACCCTGATGATCGAACTCCTCGTAAGTGTTTACAAAAATACAACAACAAAGCCAATGTAGATCTCTCGTGGTATTAACTGATGATGATCTTTTTTTTTTTTAATAGAACACTTATGGGACAAACGCGTCGTACCTGACAATGAATTCTATGACGATGATGAAGGTGAAGCACAAGGTACTACTTCCAACGCCAAAAGTCGGCATTATCAAAACCACGGAATGGATAATGACGACAAAAACCATCAACCCACCATCAAAAAGGAATCATCATCACAATCACAATCACCATCAGAATCTAACGAACTACAAGAAGATACGGAACCCATGACATTAGATGCACCTCATTCAACTGTCTCTATGACAGAAGATGAAGAAATGCAAATTGCTGAAGCACTACAAGAAGAAAGCATACAACAAAGCGAGGAGAACATCAAGACTGATCATATGGAACTAGATGCCGAGGAACCCGTCTCGGAAATTGAAGGTAAGGAGAAGAAGAAAAGCCGAAATGAGGGATAGTTAAACTAACTTTATATTGTAGCATCTGTCGGAACCAACAAATTGGAAGCGGAAACTACTACTAACGATATTGATAATGGCAACCAATCGGCTCTGGACTCGGCATCATTAGAACCAGCACAAAAGATGGCAGGAGATAGTGAAGAAGAAGGTGAAGTACTCTCTCCATTGCCAACAACAGAATCAACAGTCCCAGCACCATCATCATCATCATCATCATCATCATCATCAATCCCAACCACCTCAACCAGTCTCCCTGATGAAGCGCTCGAAGATGGAGAAATCGCCGATAGTCCTCAACAATCTTGATATAGAAGGACAACACTTTACAGCATAGTACTAGTTTAGTTATTACCGTTATCCCACATCATTTATTAAAATAAATAAAGGATTGATCCATCATCATGTTGTATCTATTTGGCGTGTGTGTTTAGTTTGTATTGGGTGATGATGAACATGGGTGAACAATGTGGGTTGCACAAAAAAAGACGGGTAGATCACATATTTATGCAACAAGTCAAATTTACAAGCATATTTTAAACATGCTTCTACTAAAAGAGGTATCTATGATATATTTATGTACGTATATGGTTTGTATACCTTACAGGATATGCTTTGCTTGCATGTATGTATATGTTTTATTTGGTTTATTGTATTACTTTTTTTTTTTTTTCTTTACCCTCTACCATCACCCCGTGTTTTTTTTTTTTTTTTTTTTTAATTTTGAAGGCATATAACTGATAGTAGCATAGATTGGATTTCTAACAGGTATAGATTATAACAGACCTATCTATTCTTGAAAGGAGATTACAAGTAATGTCAGGTTTTTTTCTGTTTTACAAATTATAAGGGGGAGGCAAGGGGAGAAAAAAAAGACCAATAAGTTTGGTTAGGGAGTTGCCTTTTGGCGACACAAGCTCTCTCCCCTTGGTTTCCCCCCTAACAAAAAAGCGGCACAAACGAGGGGGGATGTCGGCGTTTAAAATATAGAGAAGATAAAAATAATCTGGGGGGGGGAACGCATTTCTTTTTCTTCTCTTTCCTTTTCTTTCCACTTTTTTTTCTCTTTCTTTTACCTTGTATGTGTATATCTTTCTAATAATAATCATGCCTTCGAAAACCCTTACTCAATTAAACCCTTCCTCTTTACTCAACACAACCATTGATCATGGACGTATTCAACTGAAATCGATTCTTGGTGTGGGGGCTTATGGTATTGTGTATCTCGGTCAACATCTCCTAAACCAACGTCAATATGCTGTCAAGCTACTCACCAACACCAAAGTCAGTAAAAGTGAAATCGCCATCCATTCACACCTCAGTGACCATCCCAACATTTTGTCATTTGATAAAGTCGTCCAACACCAAGGCAGGACATTTATCTTGCTAGAATATGCTCCTCAGGGCGATCTGTTTGCTTCGATCACACATCCGACTCGTGGGCTGGTGGGGAACAATGAAGCGATCAAGTATATCTTTTTACAAATCTTGGAGGCGGTAGATTATTGTCATCAACGCGGGGTGGCGCATCGTGATCTCAAGCCGGAAAATATCCTCATGTTTCCCAATTGGAAAGTCAAGTTGGCTGATTTTGGACTGGCGACCTGTCAATCGGTGTCAGCTGAATTTGGTTGTGGGTCCACTTTTTACTTCTCTCCAGGTAAAATACAATTCATGCATACTGGCTTTTTTTTTTTTTTCTAGTCGGACTGACTTTTTTTTTTTTCTTTTGTACTCGTAGAATGCCAAAGTGGTATGATTCGAAATCACCAACGCATTAAAGGATACAGTACTCAACAAAACGATATTTGGAGTCTTGGTGTCATCCTCATCAACTTTGCCACCGGACGAAATCCATGGAAGCAAGCCAACATGCAAGATCCTACTTTTGCTGCCTATGTACAAAAACCAAAACACTTTTTCAGGCGTATTCTACCTGGCATCTCGGATGAATTGGATCGTATATTGGGCCGTATCTTTTGCTTGGATCCTGCATTGCGAATCTCTCTACCTGAATTGAAATTCCGAATATTGAAATGTCAATCCTTCACTCGACAGGCATCCTCCTCTCTTCCACCCACGCCAATAGAACAAGATACTATCGATCGATCTTATTGCATGACACCACCACCACCACCGGCGGGAATGAAATGGTCGGGATCAATGGCGGAAACCATGTTGGCTTATATTCAAGGCTACACTGATGAATCTCCTAAACAATCACTTACTCCTTGTCATCATCCTTCACCCATTATTACCACTGCCATTAAAAGTAATCCAAAGCAATACCAATCACCCCTGGAACAGCCACAAGAAGGACGTACACATCACCATCATTATCAACAAGACTATTCGTTGATGCATCTGTCTCATTCAAATACAACAACATTGAATGCGCCTTGCGACTCCTTGTCATCAAGCTCCTCATTGTCCTCTTCTGAATACTCCTCGGCCCTGGCCACTCCAGATGGGTCCAATCCTCCACAATCAGTCTTATCCTCCATGAACTTTAGCAAGCACAGGCAACAAAATGGATTGGTCTTTGGTCATCTTACTCACTATGCTTAGTGTCCCTTTTACTTTAGTTTAGTTTAGTCTTTTTTGGGGAAAGGGAGTGTTTTTTAAAAAAAACATTCTCCTTTCCTCTCATTGTATACTTGTTTTTTTTATATATACCATACTTTATTCACATTCCCCCTTTTGCCTCAACCTTATCTTAAAAACTTACTTAATTACATCCAATAAAAGCTTTTTTTTTTACCCCTGAATACCAAAAAGAAAAAATGCGCATATATGTCGGAATTTAAATCTATCGACGGGGTTGGTTGATCTATTTTGAAAAAAACGGATCTTGATTAAAGAGGTGACGTGTAGAGTATCTACATATCGGCGATCAGATGAACCGAATGGAGTGCCTCTAGTAAAGAAACATGAACAGGTAGATAGATAGGTAGCTCAATACATGCCTGAAATAAAATTGGATCTTTTTCATTTGACATCATACCTCGTTCATTCTCCTGTAACAAGCTGTATCATCCTATCATACTCAGAACTTTTTTTATCTTTATGTTATTGCTTCTCAGTACATCATGACATACAGAAAATTCTCGCACTCACCCTTTACGTTCTCCTTTAGAAGGTGGGTTCCCTCGAATGGAACATTTAATCAGTGCACCCCCAGTATACAACTTGGAGAAAAAGTGCTGCAACTATCACCTTCTTTTTTGAAAACACACAGTAGGGCCAAGGGACTTTTGTTCCGTTTCTCGTTCCTGATTTGGGACTGAAGCAAACCGCATGATTTTTTTCAAATACCGACCTCCTAAAAGGGATGATCAGTGCTCAACGCTTTGATTCATTCTACCAATGCGGCTCATTGTAAAATGTTTGCTTGGGCAAACTCCGACATCCCCACCAAAGTAGGTAATGCAGTTGATTCGGCGATGGCTTATCTATGCGATCGAGGTTTTCATGCAGAACCCGGTTTTTATTTCGATTGTTCAGTGTGCTTTCAAGGCAAAGGAATCTATCATTACTCTTTACTACTACCATATTCAATGAATGAATGAAAAGAGCAATTGTCGAAGAAAGCATAAAGATGCATCAAAGAAATGCATTTAAAGATGAAATCCATCTAATCAATGAAACAACAAAGGATGGCCTACATTTAACAAACACATATATAGCCATTTAAGAGTTTCTCCTTTATATAAATCAATGTTTTGTTATACCCTGGCAAACAAAAAAGCCGATTTTTGTTTATTTTTTATTTTTTTTTTAAAAAAAAAGACAAGACAAATACTAAACTAAGATAAAGTGGGGTAAGATGTGGTATATCCTAAATGAGGTATGTGGGTGTGTGATAATGATATATTAAAAGTATACGGGAGGGGAAACTATCCAGTTATTGATTCATCGGTGTTGATGATATATGTATATTTCCATTGGTTAGTGCGACTGATGATGATGATGATGATGATGATGATGATGATGATGAAGATTTCCAGATGGACGCGTTTTCATGTGCCAGTCTTCTTGCCGCTTCATCGATTTCATGATCCCTATCCGTAAGCAATTGAGCAGTTTCATTGGCAGAATGAAGCATTTGACCAGAATAGACCAATAATTTGCCTGTCATGGTTCGAAGCACATAATCATACCATGTTGATAACAAGGGAATCGATTCCAATAATCCTATGGTGTATATATATATATATATATATATAATAGTGATGAGATAGATGTCAAGTTGCTTATATATGCTATTACCTTCAATAGTCCAAGTTTCTTCATGACGATCGATTTTCCATAATCCACTTTTCACATCAGTTTCTCGGAAAAACAGGGTGGTGATCATGGGGACTTTTAATGTTATCCAAGGGAAGAGCCGCGGGTGTAGAATTTGAGTCATATAAACCACACATGTTTGTCCATCAAAACATACATTATTGATCTGTGGTTCGCTTTTATTTAATGCTTTCCACAATAAGAAGACACTAGATGCAATAAGAAGAAGGATTAGAATTCTAGGCAGTAAAAAGTATAACGACTTACTTTTTGATATTGTAGTTGCCCCGAAGACAAAGTATAGGAGAGATAAAGACAGCTTCTTGAAAGTAATATATATTGAGCATCTTTTGCCTTCGAGCATCGTCAAAGGAGAATATATTGGACACAACATCTACATACACATTATCGTCAATAATAAAGAAAATAGGTTATGAGCCAAGACAAGGTATTCTTTTCTTCTCAAGACTTACTGTTAATTAGTTCTTCACAACAATCACCATGTTTTGTTTCTTCTTCAAGATCCATTGGGAAGTTTGGTATTAATGACAAAAAGGAAAAAGAAAGGCAAAAGGCAAATGGGGAACATTGAAAATCTGGCAATTGGACCGGGATTTGAAAAATAGGGGGCACGCGATCCCCATTTGAAAAATAGAGACAAAAATAAAAAGACGCCTCTCTTCCTTTTTTTTTTTTTTTTTTCAAAAATATGGATTTGCCACGAGACGATGGTCTTGATCAACTTGGTAAGTTGAACAAAATAAGCAAAAACACATATATACATAGTAAAACTGACTCTTGTGCTAATAGTCTAACATGCTTGATACTAGATGTTTTATTCGATCAAACGTTTACACTCTGGCGTGCGACCCCTTTGGTATTCTTCAGAAGCAAGACTGTCCCTGATATGATGTATAGCTTAAAAACTCATTTAGCAGATACTCTTGGTATGGAATTGAACAAGATGAATACAATTAGTAGACCTGATATCAGTACGGTGTTGGATGCTAAACTTGAAGCAAAGAATGTAGAAGACTGGGATGCAGGTAAAATTAAAAAAGATAGACATGTATAACATTGACATTAATCATCACTCTCCTTCTTGAGGATATTAAAAAGTGGATAGATCAAGTCAAATATTGGAACTCGTTATATCCATTTGGCACAAGAATCGAGGACAACCCAGCTTGTATAAAGTATACTTTTTACCTGCGACCTTGAACAGACCTGACGATGTGGTGGATGCCAAGGACTATCCGCTTCTTTTGGTCAAGATCAATCAAAAGAAGGTTGCACAAACGGTGAAAAGATGGATTCAAAAGGAATTTGGATGTCATATCACAAATTTCCATGTATCTGGTAGTATCTTGACGGCTTTGGTGAATTGGTGGTCGGGCATTTTATTCAAGAATGGGATTGGAACTGACAACAAGAACAAGACATACTCCCTCGAACTATCTTATCACATCTCCTTCTCAACAGACTTGACAAGTATAACCTTTAATATTACTTTGGATCAATTACAAAAGATGCAAAAATTGTAAGTTCTTCCTTTGATTTGATTTGTTTATTAACTTTTTTTTTATGATGATTACTAGAATACAAGACACTGATTTGACAATGATGGACCTTATAAAAGAACACGTTTATAAAACACTACGGATAAAGATGGACCATTGTATTCTCACCCGAGTTGGTACACCTATTGCTTATATATCTAATACTAGTCAAATGAAAGTAAGTAGAATTTACATCAGGCACATAGAATAATGACCAACTTCTTTTTATTATAGTTGTTGACAAATGGTCCTAGATCTCAGTATTTGGAGTTTCTCTCCGAACTGTGTGATTTGGCTGGCACTACCTTATAATCATTCCCACCCCTCTCATTTTATATTCTTCTTTGTATAGTTATAGTATAGTCATTCTAAATAAATCAATAAATAAATTCATATATATAAGAATCAATCAAGAAAAAAAAAAAAAGGTAGGGATTTAGATACCCTTTTGACTCTGCCTTTTCTTCTTATCATAGTCATTATGTAACTTTACTCTTTTTTACTTTATGGACAGTTACGTAAAACGCCTTCCACCGGAATAAACCAAGTTAATCTTGACTCATGTCGATACAAATCCTTTTATTGATGGAAGACCTTCAGCTCTTTTATCATGCAGAATCGGGTTTTGCGATTAAAATCCCGACTTTGCTCAGGGGAAAAAGGTTTGGCGTAAATTTCTGGCCAGCTCGGGGGAGAAAGGTTGGGATTTGCAACTAATCAAGTCGCATGGTTAAACTAGGTGATATATGTATCCATAGAAAAATATGTGTTTTATTGTTGACAGTTTTTATTTTAAGATATTATACGGCTAAAGTAACTATAGATTATAATGATAGGGGGGTCATGTCATGTATACAAACAAAGTATTATATAACTAATTAAATAGAATACCTATATTCTAGAGCGTTGATGGTTCATGGATCATGGATTGTCGCCTCCATTCCATCTGTTTGGTGTATTCGTAGAGCAAGAGAGAGCCACTGACATGGACATTAAGAGATCGGATGACACCATACTGAGGGATTTCGATGGTATGATCTACTAATTGTAACAAGTCAGCTGGAATACCTTGTCGTTCCTTGCCCAGTAGTAAAACACACTTTTCAGGGAATTCATAGTCGTCCAACTTTTTACTATTTGTTGTCTGTTCCAATCCACACAGAGCGTAGCCTTGTTCCTTCTTTTGTCGTAAAAAGTCCGCCAGGTCAGGGGTTTGTACTTCAATGATAGGCATCCATTTCTAAAATATCATCAAGATAATCAGTATATATATATATATATATTAGTTGATTCAATTTAGATGATTTTATTACCTCTGATGATACACTGATTGCTGTGAATGATGGATCGTCCTTGACCTACAATTATGACATTTTAGTTTTTTCCCTTACTTATTTTTTCAATATACCTTTAAATTATGCACCGCCAATTGTGATACATTAAATATTTCACATGTTCGACAAAGTCCTATAGGTTAACAATAATAATTAGTGAATGGCATTGTTAATCATCATCCCTTCTACTTACCAGCAAGGTTCGGTATACGATCTACTAGACTTGCAACGACAATAATATCATTCCTTCGGCGCTACATACAAGTCATATGATTAGAGAACAATCTTTTCATCCTTTCCTTTTCTTACCTTTTCTTTGACCAGAGCCTTTGTTAAATCAACATCAGTTTCTAGCATCATTTCCCAGGGAGTGATTTTCTTTTGATAGGATCCAGACGAAAGGATTTCAGTACCACTATCACATTCTTCACCAAGTAATTCGGAAGAGTCAGCCGCAGAGTAGACAAAGACACGATCTGGATTTACAAATGGACAATTGGATAGAGGTTTAGAATTGGCACGAATGAATGATTTCTATTTATATATGTATATATGAAAACTGGTTAATCGTATGGTATTTGTATTTCAATCTTGGACTTACCGAGCCAATACGTTCATTTTCGTGTACACCAAAGACATGAAGGTTTTCCCTGAAGATGTATTCAAGATTGTAATCGGCCACAGGATCAAAAGTAGACATGTAGTATCGAGACTTTATCTTTTCTGACACCTTTACCCAGTCGCCATTTTGTTTTATAAAGGCAGCCATCACTGGAACATATGGGTTATTTTCAAGTCCCAGATCCAACCCACTATGACAAACATAGAAGACAAAAAAAATGGTGGTTAGTGAATATCAAATCAATCACCCACTTTTTTTTTTTTTTTTTTTTTTTAACTTCTTACCGTTCCTTATAAGCAGTCCAATTCCGTTCCCAAGAGCAAAAGGCATACAACCGAATGTTAAAGTTATTAGGAGTCATCCATGGTGCTAAAAGAGGAAATATCTATATAGCAATAAAATAGTCAGATCTATATGTACATATAGCAAAGATCAAGTTATTTATTACCTTGTTGAAGTAGCCAGCCAATTCTTGTTGTGGTAGTTTTTCGCCCAAAAAGAATGTTACCGTTAAAACAGAGATTATAAAAGACGCTTTTGCATCAGCCTTTTCTAGTTGTTGATAAACTAACGAGAGTTGTTCCGGGAATTGGAGTAATAAACGTACCATAGTCCACTAATTGAATAAAATGATGAGTTAGTTTGATGATGATAGTGATGATGATGATTCTTAACTTACTTCCATATAAGATCGTACAGACATATTGGTTTCCTTTTGCATGAGACCAAGTATACGTTCTAGGTAATGTCTTGAAGTTTCTTTTTGTATAAATCTACTAATCAAGAGTATGCTGCACCATGATCGGATCTAATAAAACAAATGAGTTAGGCAAAATTCATCATTGTATATGTTATATTACCTTGAAACGATGTAGTGCCGTATTAGAAAATACTCCATCGTATAGTTCAGGTTTGTCATTGGATTCCACCATATGGTCCATTAAGCGGTCGGCGAATTCAATATGTTGTTTGTTGGTATCATCGAGTCGTAAAAGCAAATCATTCATAAGCACCCGTGCATAATAATCATTTTGATTAAAATTCATTTCCGCTGTCCTATCAAAAGATGTTAAAAAAGTTAATAGACAGTTTTAGTATTTAGTTTTTCTACAACTTACCCTTCAGCTGCAGCAAGGACATGAGGGAATTGTAATTTGAGAGAGATGGCGGCATCTAGTTTCTGATCATCACGATCCCTCATGGGACCAAATACCAATAAAGTTCCAAATTCCTTAACATAAGAGAGCATTGATTGATTGGATGCCGGAGTATATGTTGACCAAAACGCATGTAAGAGACCTGCACTTTCCCCGACTAGTAAAGATTTCCATTCACCAAATTCCATTATTGTGTGCAATGCCTTTTAGAGGAGGGAGGGATATTATTATTCTAGAGACGTGATAAACATATCATACTTACCTTTTTCAAAGGACCACCATCTTGATTCAAGTCGGTATTGGAAAGTAAACATGGCTGTAATACCAATTGTATCAGGGATTTCACCAGAGTAGAGAATGTTTTTGAGCTGTCAACATAATCTTTGAGTATAGAGAGAGTATAGTCCACCAAAGTCATCACTGAATCAGCTTGCTTTTCCCAAGACATATCAAGAAGGACATTGATGCACTCCAAGATTGTCCCCGCACATATATCTGATGCACTTTCCAAATGATCCATTGCCAAGTTGTAGAGATTTTCAGGATCAAAGATATCCGCACCAGGTTCATGTCGGATAATCTAGGGTATAAAGTCATTAGTTTTCCTTGAAAGATGATGTTATATAATCTGTGTGATCATTACTTACCATTTTTCCGTAAGACACCATTCGTCCCAGACATTCCCATTTATATTTGATAAAAGTAGCCATAGTATCACCCCAAGATCTATATCGAACAAGGTCAGGGGTGCGTGTGATTGTGAGGTTGGAGAGAGTTGATACCATGACAGAGTTCATTTGCAGACCAATCATATCCTGTTGATATCCCAGTTGATAAGATATTCCCAAAAGACGAAGATAGGTAAGTTTGCATAGTTGACTAGTCGACGTAAGATCTAATCATAAAGTAACAAAATGAGTAACAAAGTGGTAAGAGTACATTTTATTTTACCTTGATCTTTTGCACATAGCAGGTCGAATGAGCTAATAACATACTTTTTTAAAAGTTCGGGTTTTGATTCATGGCCAAGGTAAGAGTGAGAGGCAGACAAAATTCGTTGTATCACCGACAGCAATAATTCAACCAATAGTTCATCTGTAAGAGGGGGGGGGATAGATCAGTAAATGTACATGTCTTTATATTTTGTGCATGATTTTTGATTACCTGTCACGTTGAGTTTCTCTGCATTGATAAGTTGATCTTCGCAACGAGTCAAGATGGTCACGCATAATGAGTCTTGACATGCCATAAAAGAAGTGATATCTATGTCAACGTCCATTATTAGTTGAGGTAGGTTTTTATGACACTCTATTTGATTACCTGTGATTGGCCCGAAACATGATTCAATACTTGCCCAAAGTGAGTCCAAAAGCACAAGTAATCGATTGAATGTTGGCAGAGGACTATTAACAGGGTCAATAATATTAGTTTCTTTTTTTCCACCCCGAGTTCCATGTTAAACCTTACCTCGTTTGATCCAAAAGCCTTTCAGTCATCCCAGTAAACAAAGTGCATATAGTCTTCATGTCAGGTGTTCCATTGTCATTACTTATCAGCAATAAAGAGGTCTTTGCCAATACGTTTGCTTGATTCCGAAGTATTTCCACAGGAGCTTCTACAAACACAATAATCAATAATCGAAGGTGACGGTCATTGCTTTACCTTGAGACATTTCATCACAAACATATGTGTCCACCCTCTTCTTGAGGTTTCCTAGCATGTTTTCGAGGGCCTATTATCACACACACACACACAAAATAAAAATAGAAGTGTGAGTATTCAAACAAGGGGTAAAACTGCTATACAATCTTACCTTTTCCTTTGTCACCTTTTGTTCAAACCAATGCTTGAGACTTTGGTATTCATCAGAGTTAGATGTTAAAGGATAATCAGTTATAAGAGACGAGGTTGTTCTAATTTATTTGTTAAAGAGAGATTTGTTAAAAAAAAAAAAAAAAAAAGAAGAGATCAAGTGTTTCAACTTACTTTGCGACGTCGGAGAATGAAATAGTTGCAGGATCACCAAAACGTACCAAAGAGGCAATACCAAGTTTTCGTAAAAACTGTTTCCGGCTATTGATGCTACAAAATATCAAAAGAGTTAGTGTTCATCATTACCTTTAGTTAGGTTAGCTTACTTGAATTGTCGATGACGATCTACCAAATACCGTAGAGATTTCAATGCATCCCCATCCCAGCAAGGAGTAGAATCCGATTCAGCCAAGCTTTCCATAACATACAGGATCAGAACAGGACTTTTGACAACATGAGCCAAATGATGAATGAGTTGTCGGAGGAATTGTTTCTATTAAAATATCACATAAAATGAGAATCTATGGAATATAGTTAACTTTTATATATATATATATTTATTTACCTTGTCATTTGTAGATCCAAAGTGTAGAAGAATACGTTTCATGAATCCCTTCAAATGTTCCCCAAATGGACTAACCAAAACCCCTTGATTTGATACCGAGAATATGGATGTATTATCGATGGATTTCATAAAGGCGCCAAAGAAGAATTCCGGTTGAGAAGCCAGTTGTTTCAATGTCTCTGGCGCTTGTCGAGCAAAAATATATTCCCAGATGGCAATTTGGACAGCGCGAGTTTCATTATTGAATCCACGACAGAGCAAGAGAGTCCACCAAGAGGGATCGAGGCATGATATGGATCCAATAAGAGTTTCGAATCGATCGAGTACTGGTTCCACCAAATGAATCACCGATTCATGCATAATGTCATACAACAAAAACCAATCTTCCCACAAACTGGCATAGTCATCCGATTTATTTGCTGACCATACGAAATACTTTGTCCAAGTCGCGTTGGTGGTGGATGTAGGGTGTTTTCGAGAAAAGTCGATCAATCGTTTCAGTATAAAAGAGGTATATTTGCGCGCCAAAGAATCATCACTACGTAATCCACTCTATTTATAGACATGATAATCGTATTTTTGTTTAGTTTGATCAGTGTAAGATGTATTATGCTATTTTATATTACCTGTAATATAACGAATAGATCTTCATTATATCGAAGATCTAAGGGTGGGACCGAGTTGTCCAAATCCAAACCAAAGTAAGTATCAAAGAACTTTGCAATCAATCCATACGATTCACCACGCAAGAGATTGGTAGCAGGGAGACCAAATACTTCTAGTGTTCGATTCCAGAGTATCTATTACAAAAAAAAAAAGATAACTTAGATCCCATTACTTTTATTTAGATATGATTTGATTTACCTGACAAGTTGCTGTATATTTTGTTTCATCAACCACAGTGTGCTTCTTCCATGACAACAAAGTAGGGACAAAATCATTCATTAGTTTGGCGCGGATAGTTGAATTGGTACATGGTAACATTGCAATAGATATGATAAGCAGTAAATCCAGCCAGCAAGTCAATAATCCAGTCTCATCCTGTTGTTGTTGATGTAGCGCCTCTTGTACGAAATATATCATAAAATCCAAACAGCATTCCAAATCGAGTAATCCCATGGCCGTAAAGTCAGATAATGTCATCTTCGTCCCCATTGTTGTGGTTGTTGTGTTGAATGATAATCCACTTATGCTGCTGTTATCGTCCCCGTACATGACACTACTGTTGTTACTGGCCCCATCATCCATACCATCATTGTCGTCATCGTCTTGTTCTTCTTCTTCTACGTCTTCATCATCTTGTAGCATTGAGATCCTTGATTTATATCGTCGTTGGCATGATTGTTTGAGTTTGTTGACACTAGTGAGTATATCCTGCCATAAATCGTGTGCTGGTGTGTTCTTGACCATATCGGTGATGAATGGAATCGGTTTCAGATCAACAAAATCAGGTTCAATATCCATCACCAAAGCCAATTGTCCAACCAGAGTTCGTAAAAGACAATATCCGAATCCCAAAGGCGAGTCTTGTGTATTGTCTTCTTTATCGCCACAATAAGATGAGGTCAAAGACATTACTGTAAAATGAGCAGCTGTCTTTGATACCAAGGACACACTCTCTGTTGATACCATTGAATCATGGGAAAGAGTAGACAATACAAGAGGTCGAAGGATGGTGTCCAGACAAGTGTCCGTTTCGCGACGGTGATCTGCTGTTTTGTCAAGATGAGTACAGAGTACCGTAAGCAAGATTTGAAGAGTACCAAACCGGTCTTTTTCGTCCACCGTGCTTCCAAATTGAGTGTAGAGTTGTTCAATGTATGATTTCAGTTGAGCAGGATCGACATTGTTGGATAGCAAGGATTGTAAAGGTGCCGATGCGAAATCCATGGGTTGTTCCACAATATCTAGTAAGTAAAAGTAAAAAGGATTTGGGGAGAATGCACCCCCTCAAAAAGAAAAAGAAAAAAATGTCGGTATTTAAATTTTTAAATTCAATGGGAAGAGGGCGCTCAACTTTAATGACTTTGAACCTTTTTCTTTCGTGTATAGGTTTATTAAAAACACCCAACATGACAAGGTACGTTATCCTCACACTTTCAGATTATATACTTTTTTTTTTTTTTTTACTAATACTAGATAAAGTAGTGGTGATACTAATAGCTCATCAACCACTGATGGTGATTTACCTGATGCAACAATGACGGACCAGCAACTTTCTCGAACAAAAGCAACATATACCAACGATCAAAAGCAACCTGTCCTCAGGACAGCATCAACTATATCGACTATAACAGTAACCACACAACTTGATGATACAGCTTCAATCAAAAAGAATCCAGTACAGGTATAACAACAAAACGAAAATACACATATGACCCTTCTGCTGACTTTATTCTTTTTATCCTTTTTCATAGGCTTATCTACGTATTCGACCACTTCCTTCAACTCGAGTAAATAACTTTTCATATTTACAAGTACTTGATGATGAACATGTATCTTTGATTCCACCTCAGGCAAGTCAACAACGAAAACAAGTCCTACTCCTCCCACTCTCTGACCAAGGTCTTTATATATATGTATATAACTATAGGATTCCTATGCATATCGAAAACGACAAGGTGCGTCCGACCAATATCAATTCACCAAAGTATTCACAAATAATACCAACCAAAAGCAGTTATTTGAAGAAACCACGTTACCACTCTTACAATCCTTCCTCCACGGTGACAATGCCCTGATTTTTGCTTATGGGGTGACCAATTCTGGGAAAACTTACACCATGTTGGGAAACGAAACGGATGCAGGAATAGTACCAAGGACTATACAGTGTCTCTTTGACACCCTTCAGGATCGACTCTGTCAGGCTCTCTTGAAACCGGTGATGCATGGCACAGTCCAGGCTTACGAACTTGGCAGCAACTATAATGACGAACACGAAAACAGATCTATCTTGTTAGATAATGGTTTACAGGCACCTGATTATGTAATGGTAATGGGGTAAAAAAAAAAAAACGATCATACAATCAACTCACTTTTACACTCGATTCTTTAGGAAATATCAAATGAAAATACAAAGGGTAAGATCAATAAAACTGTAGAGGACGTATTCATGATGCTTCTCTAGTTTTACAGGTGGACGCGAGTTTTGAATATGGCATTTGGATCTCCTTTGCAGAAATTTATAATGAAAAGGTGTACGATTTACTTGAATCTCCTAGCAAGAAGCAAACGCAGCGACCATCTCTTCCTCTCAAGTATGAATATCGCAGTGGATACAAATATGTAGCTGGTCTCAAACATGTTAGGGTCAACACTGCCAAGGTATGAAATGAATGATAGGAACAAAAAGCCGTATTAACTGTTTTTATAAAAAATTCTTGATTAGGAAGCCTACATGGTGATACAAAAGGGACAACAAAATCGGGTGGTCTTCTCAACTTTGATGAACCAATCTAGTAGCCGAAGCCATAGCATATTTACAATCAGTCTCATACGGTGTCCATTAAACTCGGAAGGCTTTGTGATAGAGGCAAGTCAAGAAAGGAGAGGGGGACTTTTGTGTTAATTGAAACTCATTATTCAATGATTTGTAGGACCCTGCATATGCTACCCTATCGAAACTCTCCATTGTTGATCTTGCTGGCTCTGAAAGATATCGCAATACATTCAATCAAGGTGAATATGGTATGGAAATTGATCGGCTATGATTAATCTGTATTCTATTCCTTTTAGGTCAAAGACTTAAAGAAGCAGGAAACATCAACAAGTCGTTAATGGTTTTGGGCCAATGCATGGAAGCCCTTAGAATGAATCAACTCAAAATCGAATCTGGAAAAGTAAGCTTAAACAAACAATTATGCATATGTACTCATTTTATTATCATAATTATTATCATCTTATAGCGACCGGGTGTAGTTCCATTCCGTCAAAGCAAATTGACCGAACTCTTCAAGAACACATTTGAGGGTGATGGGAAGGTGGTAAATGACTATCCCTGAAGATTCATCATCTTAATGATCATTCCCCTGTCATACTGAATCATTTGCTTTTTTTTTTTTATGTTATAGGCGATTGTGGTCAATATTAATCCATTCGATACAGGGTTTGATGAAAACAGTGGTGTCATGAAGTTTGCTGCCATTGCCAAGGAGGTCACCACTGTACAACAACAGAAACATAAAAAGGTGCTTCCACATGATATATCGGAACCAGGTAATATAATATATGAACACCTTGGACATACTTTACTAATATCTATTTTTATAGGGCACAAACGACTACGAACAAGTACAACAGATTCCATGAATGAACTAGGTAAAGTTGCAAATAAAGATATGATGTTTCAACTCTTTTATCCTTGTTTATGATGATCAACTAGATTCTCGAAGCATCCTCGATAGCCCCGGCCAATTATATGATGGTGCTTTTGTCAACAACCTTATGGAACAAATGGATTCTTTACGTGAAAAGGTAGGTAAACTCTTTATTATTCCCGTTTTAAAACTAATCATATTTGTTTAAAGTGGCTGGAGGCAGAGAAAAGGTGTGCCACATTAGAAATCGATACCCGACGACAAATTTCTCCAGAGGTGACAAATTGGAAAGACAGGTATATGTCTTTACTCAAAGAACAGGTAAGTAAGGTTACCATGGCATTGAATGGGATCAAAAGTAACATGATGACTTTTGGTTTATTAGGACGAAAAATTAGAACAACACTTGCATGAAATGTATCGGACACCGCCAGGTAATAGCACTGTTAAAAATGCTTTTGAAACTATATCGTTAATTTTTTTAAACAATATAGAAGGGACATCGTTGTTGATATCGGTAAGTAAATATGGGATGATGATGATAATGAATACACTAATACGTAGTTTTACCAGGACCAGCTCAAAGCACAACAACGCCAGCTATCAAATGAAATAGATAAACTCCATGCCCAATCAAAAGAACACGACTCTGAAACCCAGAAACTATTGGAAAAGGCAAGTTCACATCAAGTCCCGATGCATGGATATCTAACACATCATTATTAAATAGATAACCCAACTGGAATGCGATAAACTTCAAGAGCAAGCGACGGTACACCGACTACACACCAAAATCACACAACTAAAATCTGTCATCAATGGATATAGAAACAACACAACAGCACTTTCTTTAGACGATCCAACTCTAACAGCACCATCTTCTCAAGACCTCCAACGATCTGATTCAGGCACAACAGATTCGATGGGCGATCACCGTTATGCAAATTTTTTGGAGCTCCGAAAGCAACTTCGTCGGAGTGTCTTTAAAAGGGAAGAGGTAAAACAAACGGTAATCATGATGCATTTTTTATATTGAACCTCCATCTCTTTAGCTACTTGAAGACGCAGAATCCATACTTTACCAAATCGAACACTTTCAAGGTGTCACTTTTGATCTTGTAAAGGTAAGAAAAACACGAACAAAAAAGAAGGATGGTACTAACCAAGGAACTCTTCTACATAGAATACGAAAATGGGAAAACTCCTGAAACTGATTACTCAAGAGGAATTTAAAAGTGATCCATACTTGATTCAACAACGTGCTTTGGAATTATTCAAGAGGTTTGCACGCCTACCTCAACAACAACAACAACAAGACTCCACCCGCCCTGATCGCCAGCATACTGAAGATGACGAAGAAGATGATACGGATGCAGACGACACATTGTCTCAGGTAACACAAAGATCAAAAAGGCAACTATGATGACATTACCCAACTGATCTTTTTTCTTTAATACTACAGAAGGATGATCCTTTACATCAAGAATCAAATGACTGGGATACTACATCAGGGACGTATCACCAATCATCTAGTAGGAAACGGCAAAGGTAAAAAAAAAAAAAAAAAAAAAACAGGCGATGATCGTTTTAGCGGATAAACTAATCACGACTAGACTATTTTTAGAACTCTCCGGTGATTGGTGATCATTGACGTCAATTGCCAAGATTTCTTTCTCCCATCTTTTTTAGAATAGTATAAATATCTCCCACTTGTTATCATAATGTATTTTAATAAAAATAAAAATAAAAAAACTCATCTACCATGCCTGCTATTAACCCTCAACAAGATACTACGGTCAAACACCCTCATCTCACTCAAATCAACAATACAATCAAAGATGTTAAGGAATCCTTGAAAGAAACTGTCAAACATGTGGGTGTGTCGCATGAACAACACGAAAAACGGCCTCAGGACGGCAAGACCAATCCAATGGAATAAACCTCCACCCTTTTTATAAACCATTGTGGATATGTAGATATAGCTCATCATTGTATAAAATCTATTGTGTTGTAAATAATAAAAACTGATTGTTTTGCCCTTTTAAAATGTCTACAATGTACAAGATGGTCCCCCAATGTACCAGTTGCCCAAAACAAACACCGGGATTTGAATTTAAAATTTGGACCCTGTTGTATCGGGGTTGAATGACCCAACTACGAAGTGGGTTACACGTGATCCACATTGACCAAGATTTTTTAAAAAAAAAAAAATCATCACCATTTTATTTATTGGTAAGGATATATGGATAAAAACTATACTAATTCTACAAAAGACTATATAACACAAAGGAGTCCATCAAGTGGAATGCGTTGATGCCAGTTTCTTTAAACAATCCACAACATCCGTACTTGATCGCACATGCCAATTCGCCATTGTTTTCTTTTCAGGTGACCCTACGGTGATAGAATACAATGCCATGTCTGACCAAGTGGTAAGTACCGGTGTTGTTTTCCGGGCAAGTGGTGGGGGTCGTGTGTCTTGTGCAGATTCCTTCTTTTGGGCATGGTACGCCGAGCTGAGCATCCTAAACATGTCTTCGTCCGTCTTGTCATCCCCAGCACAAACAACGAGATCTGCATCGGCATGTTGAGATAAGATCCGTTTGACGATTTCACCCTTGTTGATGGACATTGGACGGACTTCCAAATTTTTCTTGCCCACGAGGATCTCCACAGGTAGCTTCGAGACAATGGCATGTTCTAGATGGTTTTGACATTCTTTGGCTTGAAATTCACTATATAAAAAAAGAAGAAATTGAGTTATCATTCATGAATGTATAGTGTTCTCCTTTCTTTTCATACCCAAAAGTCGCATCTGCTTGTCGATAATGCCATGTGATGGATGATTTCTTGTTTTCAACAAAAGAGCCTTGAGTACGTTCGGTGTAGTAAGCAAAGATTTCAGCCACATCTTGTTTCCAGGACATATCCATATCATCGACAATACTTGACCATGTTTGACCATTAGGGGGTTTGAGATAACATCCATGTTCAGCAGAGAAACCGAGTCCCTTGACACTACCGAGCCATCCGTCAAGTGTTTGTTGATCCCTACCAGAAATAACCCAGACAATGTTACGAGGATCATCACACAGTGTTTGTAAGCAAGTCAGTAGGTCAGGTGATGGTTTTGCATCGCCAGGAATGGATACAATGGGAGTCAATGTACCCTAATAAGGTTTATAAGTTGGATGAATGGATTCATTACACATTTCACCAGTTTACTTACATCATAATCAAAAAACAAGAGTCGTTTTTTGGATCCAAGATAAGTGTTCACCAAAGAGTTAAGATCCAGGGCAGGTGTCGCATGGGATTGAAGTGATTGTTGTTCGCTAATACTGACCAATTGAGTGACAAAAGAATGAGCCCAAAAGGAAGCAGTATGCCTTGTAACATGTTTGTAAAGTTGCTAAAAAAAAAAGAGAGAGAGAGATAAAATTAAATATCATGACTAGTAAATAAAGACTGATCCATCTACTTACTTTGTGTCTTGTTAATTTGTCTTCAGGAGACATCTTGAGTGCATCATTAATAGCCTTGGCCACTTCAGAGTAATCCCAGGGGTTGACGAGCATGGCAGCAGACAGAGAACCAGCAGTACCAGCAAATTCGGACAAGATGAGAGGACTGTG
This sequence comes from Chlamydoabsidia padenii, assembly GCA_025330725.1. Classification (NCBI taxonomy): domain Eukaryota; kingdom Fungi; phylum Mucoromycota; class Mucoromycetes; order Mucorales; family Cunninghamellaceae; genus Chlamydoabsidia; species Chlamydoabsidia padenii. The sequence continues at coordinate 365,922 of JAIWND010000016.1, forward strand.
GTTTTGTTCATGCTGACAAATGATGAATTCAAAAGAAGTGGTGTTCATGCCATCACGAATACAAGTGATCAAACCAACGTCGGCAACAGAGAGTAGTGCATAATATTCATCCCGATCGACATCTTGATGATAATAGTGGACAGGGGTGAATTCCAAAGAGCCAAAAGTACTGTTGATATGACTGACGGCTTCAGAGACCTTGGACTCCAATTTGGCATGATCCCCATAGGTAGGTGTCGCCACTTGAATCAATACCACCTTATTTCGCCATTCCGGATACCGATGCAAGAATTGTTCAAACGCATGGAGTTTCTGTAGGACACCCTTTGTTGAATCGAGTTTGTCGCGTCCAATGATGATTTTCTTGCCCGCATACATATCACGAATAGCCGCCATCTTGGGTTCCACACCAGGTTGTTTACAATAAGCATGTACTCGATCGCAGTCAATACCAATAGGGAAAGCACCCACCGCCACCATTTGACCATTGTAGTTTACCCCCACCTGAGTTGATTCACATCCAAGTACTCGAGTACATGAAGAAATAAAGTGTCGAGCATAGGAATAAGTCTATTTCGATAATAAATCAATTAATGAAAGAAAGATGATATAGTATACAATGAGAATGAAACCAGTTATTGTTTGCTTTACCTGGAAGCCAACCAAAGTACTACCCAACATACCACGTAGAATATCATTACGAGTAGTAAGACATCGAAGGATTTCAGAACTAGGCATGGTTGCATGGAAAAACAGACCAATGACGGCATTTGGGAGTTTAGCACGGATCATTTCAGATACAAGTAAAAGATGATAATCATGGATACAAACTATATTTTTAAAACAGAAATGCATGAGTTCACCATTCCTTCCTACACCCATATCCATATTACTTACTGATATCCCCTTCTTGATAGTTAGCGATGATGGTATCAGCAAATTGTTGATTCACCGCAACATAATCCGCCCAGAATTGTTTTTCAGACCGACCATCCGTAGCATGTTCCCCCACAATATAATGGAATAAAGGCCAAAGGACTAGAGAGAGGGGAAAAAAAAAAAAAAAAAAAGTTGGATCACCCCCTTTTGTTTCCCATCTATTTTATTTTACTTTACTTTACTTACCCTCTTTACAATAACCTTCATAATGACCATGAGATTCCTTCTCCAAAAAGATGGGAATAATACGATCCGTATCCCATAAGAGTTTTTCCAACCTGGCTTTATCTTCAGGGAAAATCTGTCGTACGTCTTGTTTGGTACCCTTGACACGGATCGGACCCGTCCAGCCGATATGGATAGTTTCATAGTTCTTGGCCAAGCTCTGTACACCGGAATAGAGAGCGGCATGACCACGACGTTGCACCACTGTCCAATCAGCCGCATGGAATTTGACACGCAAAGTATGACCCCGTTGATGATGTCGTGCCAGTTTGGAAACAGGAGCAGCCGCTACAGGGTCTTGTTTAGGAATGGCCGCGGACAATTGACGGCGACGACTACCAGGTGGTGATAGAGGTGGTGATGAAGGAATGACTTGAGGTCGTTGATCATGAGACTTTAGAATGTTGTATGGAATCTGGTGGGTGACGTTGATGATGCGTCCACGAATAGTAGGAACGTGGCCTGATAATGGTAGATAATGAGCCACCTTTTCTGCCGTCAAAGAATCTGTTGCTTGAGTCATAAAGTGAGTCCAAGAAAGATGGAATGGTTGGGGAGGGAATGTGTTATTGAATTTAAAAAAGTATAAAGTAAAGAAGAACAAAGAACAAAAAAGAAAAAGAAAGAACCGGTATTTTAAATATGAATGTCGGGATTTTAATGTGAGCGTCCAAAAGGAAATCAAGTTTTAAAGGAAGTATCTTGTCCAGAAATCGGTATTTTGTATCACATTCAATTCTTACATGAACAGCAAAATCGTCATAAAGAACATCTGACTAGAAACTTTATTATACAACAGTCCTTTGTTTGGATGAAGACAGGTGATCCTGAGCTGGACACTTTTTTTTTTTTTTTTTTGGAGTGATCATGCATATGTGCGGGAAATCAATTTTATATGGGTTTGTTTTAAAAAAAGGGGGAGGGCATTATTATCATATCTTGGAATGAGAACCTGGGAATCCATATTTTTTGTTGTACTGCCATTCATTTTACTATTGTGCTCAGGTTATCCAATGGATCTAATCGATGGCGGATCCGATAACAGCAAGATGTAACCTATTCTTTATCATTCATTCTCAGTAATCAATCATGGGGTATGTATATCAAAATGGAGAATAGGAGTGGGGAGAAAAGAAAATACAGTATTGGCAACAGATGTCATATTGTCTTTCTTATCATTCTGGGACAATTCAAATACTCTTTACTGCCTCCCCCTCCCCACATCAACATGGTCATTACATCACTAGACTGTCCCTTATTCTCGATTATTTTGTTTCAAATACCGCTATTCATGCCAGTTCGCCGCCCGAATTACTGCTACTGATCGATCTATCCTACTTCTTTCCTTACATCATTTGCCCAATTGTAAGAATGTTGTACAACCATCGGCGAACCTCTTTGTACTCGCATTGTTCAAATCCCGAAACAACCTGTCGACATCCAATCTTACTTTTTTACAATATTTAAACCCCGAGCATTCATGCAGATTCTTGAATTGCTTCTTAATGTTTGATGACTCTATTACTTTGAATCATTCAAAAATATCCATGATGAAACCAAGTACAAGGACTTTGTTCTTTATTAGATCAAGAAGAAGGCTTAACGATTTTCAGGGAACAATGCGGGATTATATATTCAAATTCCGGCATCATGAAAAAGGGGACAAAGAGATTTATTCAAACAATACAAGATTGGGGGGGGAGTAAAAAAGTCTATAGGTAAAGTCTAAAGGAAGATAATGGATAGCAAGTATGGTTAATCAAAGGACCAAGTGATATCCACTCTGCCACGGGCCCGATCACCAATTTCATCAAAAGCAGCGGGACTCAAATCGATGGAATCGGCATCACAGGCAGGACAAGTATCGACGACTCTGGCGGAAACAGAGCCGTCATCGGTTTCGACTTGGATGGTTTCACCACATAGATCATGGTTCATGATGGCTGGACTGAGAGCCACCACGAATTCATCGTCCGAGCTTTCTTCACCGCAGGAACCCATACCGACATTATAATAAGTGGCAGTTCCATAAGTACGTTTGACCAAGACAGGAGCAGATTGGGCCAACAAGGCAGTAGTGAGTAAAATGAGTGTGAATTTCATAATGAGTGGAAAGGGTAATAGAGAAAGGAAAGGAAAGGGTTTGAATGAGGATGGAATCAAGTTTAGTCAGATCAAATTGGGGTATTTATACTCTATTGAGGATGATAAACCCAACAATGAAATAATACAGTACAGCATCCTATTCATTCATCAAGACTAATGACAGGGAAAGAATTAGAGTTTTACTTTTTTTGGTGCAAGGTGACTATGTCCAAAACAATCAATATGCCGCTTGGACCCTACCCAGATCATGTTACCAAGGCAATTTAAGCACCCCCACCACAATCAAAAAAGACAGAATGCAGAATGACATATTTGGTTTATTAATTTAATTGAAATGATATTGCTATACTACAATGAATATATCTACATTTACTATTGTTGTCAAACCGGCCTAGGCAAAACAAAGGGGATATTGATTATTGAGAAGAGGATCGTAATTGTTGTTGGATTTCACGTGGTGAGGGCCGTAATTCTTCGCACCGTTTACAAGTAAGTCGTTGTCGAAAGTTATAGAATTCGCAGTGAGGACAAATCCAGTCTCCTCGTTGTGCTTGTCGTATAGTGTGGTCAACCTGTTGGGAGCATTCGCCACATTTGGATCGGTGAGCATGATTATGAAACCGACAGTGAGGACAGATCCAATCGCCAGGTCGGAATCGTGGTTTAATTAATGGGCTTTTAGGTATGAGGTGTTTCGATTGAGTGGTGTTGTTTTGTAATAAGGCGAGCGAGCTACTGCTGTATGATCGTGGTAATTCCCTAGACTTGAATGAATAAAAATAAAGAGTGAGTTATAAATAAAAATGTTCCTTATTTGGTTTAGGACATCTTACCTTGGTTCTATTAGTAAAACAAAAGATGATTCTCTGTTGTGATGGGCGGTATAGTAATCTTGTTGAGAGGTATAAAGACATTGTGACAAAGAAAGAGAAGACTAAAGTCCAAAGTCAAAAAAACATCCAACCCCACTTTTAATTTTTTTTCAAATCCCGCCATTAGGCAGCAGTAAGTGAAGAGGCAAAGATAGGTTTTTTTTATTTAAATAAATGAATGAATCATACTATACTGCAGAGAATAATCGTATTACCAGATATAAAAAAGATCCCAAGAACCGAAAGACAGTCAGACCAGCATTTGTCCACGACACCACCGCCATATAAGTTGTTCCGGGAGAGGAGTGGAACAAGGAAGTATAGTCGGTCGAAGTCACCACTACCACCAAGACAGTATTACAAGTAACCCACAAAAGTAACAGATAGGTACGGAATGATCTGTAGTAGTCTTCCAAAGATATCGTCTTTTGCTATAGAACGATGATAATCAGTCTTAGCTTGATCATGCATTCACCTTTCTTGTTTTACCTTTTGCTTTTTATCATTGGGGGACACCAATGCATGAAGAGCTGCTTCATAGTCGAGGTTAATATCAAATTCATCGGCCGGTAATTCGAGTTCCACCGTACGATCCATTTCCGTCCTTTTCACAACCCCTAAATCACTGTCCATGCTATTATCACCTTTGGTACCCCAACTAGTTTGCCATGGGGATAGATTAAAAGAGATAAAGAGGTTAATACATACATGTTGTTGCTATTTATCTACCTTGTGATACTTTACCTAACATCGTGTGTATTGCAAAAAGAGTAAATGGTGAGGACATTGACATAACATGGCATAAGTAAGAGGTAGGGAAAGAAGCTGGTAATCATAGGAATAGGGTCAAAATACAATAGACTGGCCACAAAGTAGAGTCCATAGGTAACTGCTAAAGATATAATCAAGTTACGTTGTTGTTCCCCTAATCCATCACTACCCACTTGTCCCATGACTTGATATATTTGCCATATTGTGCCGAATAACATGTAAGCCATGATGAGAGCAAACCCAATGACACACAAATAAAAGAGACCTTTGGCACTATATATATATATATATAGGTAAGTAGTTATAGTTATGATTACATTTGTCTTACCCTTGTGGTCGATTGCCAATGGATGAGATAAACAAAACAGTAATCAAGAATAGATAAAAGAATTGGAAAAAGTCGAATAATCGTAATCCCCAACCATTACCAAATGGATCAACTGATGGATCCGCCAGTCCTTTAGTGATAAAGTAAAACGCAATATAAAAGTTACCCTATTATAATAACGAGTTAGTTCATAAACCTTTCCCTCCCCCGTATGTAATGTATACACTTACCAAAGCTAACCAACTAAACCCAATGTTGATGATATTATAAAAGGCTTGAATAGAGAGCAATATAATTCTTGACCAAGAATGTCGACTACGACAAGGAATCATATAAAAATGCCAAAGACTGTGAATGGCAGCAAAGAAGCTTCCATTGATCCACCGACGTCGTTGCGAGATGAATTCCTCCAATTGATGTGGTACATCGGTTTCAGCAAAAGCAGTTTTGACATAATGAAGTAACCATCGTTCGTGCCTTTTCGCCACCAGTTCAAAACACAAGATGCGATCTTCGGCCAGGTACATATTGCGTTCGAATAAACCAGAGCCTTGGGTCGAGAAGTAACTGGCGAGTGGTCCTTGTTGGTTCACGTCGTTTTGAAGGGCCGAGTAGCGATAAGCAGAGAATGCGCCTGGCAGCACTGAGATGTATCCAAATACTGTTTCAAATGGTTTATCAAGGATATTGGACATCTAGAGAAGAGAAGGGATTAGTAGTCTTGTTTAAAACTGAAAATAAAACTTGCTTACCTTGTATTCAAAGTTTTGAGCTGCCACCAATGGATGAAGGACTTGATGATTCAAAGTGCCCAGCATTGCTCTTATTTCCCCACAAGCACCAGCCACATGAGGAAGTCGATCAAATGCTTTCCACAATTCGTAAATAGAAGTATTACCTGGTCTAGTTGCAATTAAAAAGAGTGGTATGTGAGTCAAGTAGTCTGGGTCTTTGTTCATTCCTCTTCTTTTTTTTTTTTTTTTACCTAGTTCCTGCATCAAGTAAAACACAAATGCTTGGTTGAAGAATACGACCAAAAGCATTGAAGCACCAGCGATGAGAATCGATTTTCTTTGCGTTTTTTTCTTTAATGCATAGTAGGATTTGAACAGGCACGATTCCCTATTTTTTACAATGAAGATGACAAGATGAATGACCTGCTACCTTTTTTTTTTTGTGTGTGTGTTTTGTATACCAAACTTACCTTATCGGCCCCTTTTATGTTCATGTCACCATCAATAGAGATTTGTGTCGTATACTATCGGAAAAGAAGAAAAGAGGGAAACATTTGAACATCGCACTTTTTTTGTTTCCCGACGGCGTTTGAATGATGAAAGGGGGGTTTACCTCGTACACATGTGCCTGAACTGGTACCTGATCCACTTGATTCTTAGCCACCCCAGGCTGGTACACTCCCATGGAAGCAAGAATATGAAGAATACGAGGATGGATGACTTTACGACCATCGGCGACAATAGTCACCACCACCTTTTGCCATGCCTGTTCATGCCATGTGGAGGATTGTTTTAAACTGCATAAATGGGCAATGTTCTTCATCACCCCATGTAAAGTGCGCGCAAATAAAATATGATCTTCCTAAATCATAAAATAAGCACTTGATATTTTTTTTTTAAAAAAAATGGGTTTTTTTTCTGTTTCCTTACATTGTACAAGGTGATGATAATCATCAACTCGGTCTGTCGGTGATTCAATTGTTGTCGAAGCGTATATCCATGCTCAGCGAACTCATCGGCCGCACAACACACAGCTGTATATCGCATGGTTTTGAATTCTGGCTCGGTATTGATGGGGATGGCTTCTAATAATCTGTCAGCCACTCTGCTTTCGAGGACAAGATGACCACGTCGGGTTAATTGGATGCGTCGAGTTACTTGTCGCCGTAGTGAAAGGCTGGGTCGGGGAGAGGAAGGGTCTTTTTTATCATCATCTACCGCCATAGTTGGAAAAACCATCTTGGCTAGCCATGATGTCCAATGGGTGTCGTTTGGAGTGTCTTTTTGGTTTCTAGGTGTATCGGGCATCTTGTCTATCTATGTTCAAAAAAAAATTATATATATACATGTAATGGGGTATGTCTTTTATATATGTAGGATGTCTATCACAGTCAATTCATTGTTTAGAAGAAGAGATATACAAAGAAAAGGATTTCAATGTAATGATTTTTATTTGTAAAAAAGGGATTACCATATTAGGACAATGTTTTGCATAAATAAGGGGGGGCATAGCTAGGTCATTCTAATCTAATCTAAAGCTAAAGTAATCTTTTGTATAAAAGGGACCAGTGGTGCTTCGGTGACGTTTGATAAGCGGAGACATTCTTGTTTTAATGATTCATACACTGTCGAGTCTCCTACTGTTTAAATAATAACAAGTATGAGATTCCTATTCAGTCTTGCTCATTCTTCATACTTACCAGCAATAGACACCTTGATTGCATTTTCTAGCATCACACAAGTATTGCATCTGATTTCAATAGGTAGACCAGCCAAGCTAATATCATCCACTATGACTTGTAAAAAGGATCTTGGTTCATCATCCTCTGTGGGGGGTTTCGCATTTTCTTTATCTTCATCCAGAGGAGCAGCCGGAGCTTCAGCAGCCAACAAAGGTAGAACTATCATATATACATAAAAGCGTGGGTTAGTAACAAAAAAAAAAAAAAAAAAAAAAAAAAAAAAAAAAAAAAAAAAAAGTTTGAAACCAGTGATCCTTTTGCTTTATACCCACCTTCCGATAACATGTCCTTGGAAGCATACGAATCATGATCTGCCAACATGACCGTCAATGCAATAATACCGTCGTTTTTCAATACAGGGTATTTGGAGGTTCGGATCATTTCGATAATGGCGTTCACAATAGGTGCCTGTAGTAGTTGTTGACGTAAAGTGTGATCATCGGCTATAGAGAGAGTGAGAGTAAGTCATTCCAACTTTAGAATATATTATTTTACTTACGTTGAGACCATACAGATTTTACAAGTTGAATAAACACACGTGTCGTTTCACTTTTTGCAGCCACATCATCCACCCGTTGTAAGAATGCCACTAACATATCCAAGATAGATCTATTCTCTTGTGTATTGTACTGCAAGACCCGCCGTGTGTTGGAAATGTTGCTGGTGCATAATAATTTGAGAATGCCGATAGTGAAGAACTGATTTCGCTTCACCATGTCTTTACTTGGATCCAAAAGAGTGGCTACCATTTCGATCGCCCCGGTATTTCCGATCGTTGTCTTGTTTTCTTTGGGCAGACATAGGTGTTTTAAGCACCCAAGAATGATGTTTTGTAAGATTGCATTGTCTGTAGTCTTATATAGATCCACCAGCAGAGTTTCAAACCGATGAGTTTTAACCAGATCAATACACTGTTTATCTATACAAATATGGATACCAAGTGAGATTAGTCTTTCATCCTTTTTTTCCTTTCCTTTTACATATGTATTACTTTACCTGTCCTTGCCAAATTGCCGATAATATTGATCCCAGTAAGCTGAATTACTTCAGAGTTGCTATTAGCCATTTGTAAAAGTTGTGATAAAAATTGTTGATCCTGATAGAGTTGTTCAATGAGATCATCTACCAATATAAAAGAATGAGTAACTATGCGTTCCCCAGTAATTCTTGCTGTTGATCTTTTACCTGATGAAGTGGCATAGATGATCACTTTACTGACCGTCCTTTTGATTTCCAGTAATTTGTCCATTTCTTCACGATCGTCTTGTAGATCTTCACCCAAAGTCACATCGTCCCCCAAGAATGCCATCAAGTCTGGAAGTTTACCACTGGCCACCACAGCTTGTTGTGCTTTATCATCATCCATCAAGACTTGCAGGAGAATATCAGCCACGGAAGCAACAATATCCAAATCACCCAGCTGTTCCATCTTCCATGCAAAAGTAAAGACCGCCAAAAGTTTGTCCAGATGATGTTGATTGGATAAAAATGCAGCTCTTCCTTCTTCCTGTCCCATCATATTATCCAATGCCTTGAGTGCCATACTATCCGTCGGACCAGTTTCACCTGTACTTAATACATCACACAATGATGCCACTCCACCTTGTTCTGAGAGTGCTTTTTGAATAGGATCTATATATATATAAGCAATATGAATGATGATGCTTCACATCTATCTTTTTTCCTACTTACCAAAGTCCATTGTACTATTAAGGCAGAATCCACACAACATCATATTCAAAATCTTGTCATTCTTTTCAAAAAGCGGTACCACTTTACCAAGCACACCAGAATCCAGCACACGTTGTCGATTTTGATCTAAAATAACAGTTAATCAAGTTACACGTCCACGTATTAAAAAAAAGGGGGGGAGACTTACCACGATCAATACAAAGGTTACCCAAGACACGAAGAGCTTGAACATCAAAGTCAATGGGATGAGGATCCTTGTTTATCAAGGCAACAGTTGTTTCAATGATACCAGCGTCGCCTAACGGAAGTCTGGAGGAAGCTATTAATGGAAGATGTCCTTAGTAGAAGGCAATGGGCAGGTCTTTTTTGGTTTCTGTTTTTGTTCTATCTTACGAGTACGAGCACAATCGCCCAAATAACGGACCATGTCATAGCAAAGAGGCCAAGCATCATTACTGTGCAGTAACTTTTCCATGAGCTCGTTGATTGAGAAGGCTGCTGCCACTATTTCATTATCATCTAGAAACACATCAAAAAAATTAAAAAAGTTGGTGGTCCAAGTCTATTTTTATGTCAGTTTACCTTTAATGCTAGTGAGAATCTGTACACGTTCTTTTAATTCCGCCTGTGAGCTTGTTGTATTCATCGCTCGAATAGTGTGAAGAATGGGAAAGAGAAGTGTTTATTTGGAAGGGAGAACACCGAGATTTTAAGGTTGGCTACGGCGTTTCAAATTATCCATTTTTGATTCAACAAGAGTAGCTCACACAAAGTAAGACCGTTTCCTTTCATGATAAAACTAAAAATGCATAAATAATTGATTTTCTATTCTGTACAGTTTATGAACTTGATATCTTTGTACAAGAGTATAAAAGGATATATGTCGAATCCCAGTGCTTGGAGAAGACTGGGGGCCACCACGCTATCGGGATTAAAAATGAAAATGGCTTCCACGTGCTTTACTCTTTTGCATGAACGCACGTTATTTTGTGAGAAGAAAACAAGATCCTACCACTATAGTGCATGGTATGTAGTACAATTCATCATACAACAGGGTTGTTGTTGTTATTCATGATAAGAATGGTATGCGAGGGTCACTCAAAAGCTACAAGTTTAGCCTTATGGTTTATCAAAGAGGTTAATATGAATATCGTGGCATACTCACACAGTTCCTGAGCGACTTTTTTTTTTCCCATCCAATAACGGCAAACCTTGCTCCGATGATAATGGGTTTTCTCCATGGGGATCAGAGGTTTCTTTTTGTTTTAGCCATTCCTGCATTTCGAATCTCCGATTGGTGCCGTTTTTGTTTGATCAAGGATGCTTTCGTAGTGATGTGTAACGTGAGCTTTTTGAATGAAAAAGACAAAGAAATAGATCGCTTTTCCCAACTACATCGTTTCAATTAAAAGGACCAAACGAGTTTAAAAATGAATCTATTAAATGAATCTATTACGATATCAACTCATCTTTTACTTCTATTTCATTTTTCATTGTGGAGGAGGCGGGGTTCAAATACAAACCCCGCTCCTCGCACAAGGGACTAGTTTTTTTACCCTCCCCTTCCCTACAAAAAAAAAAAAACTGAAAAAACATTGCCCTATCATCTTTCTTCCTTTTGCTTTTTCTTTCTACGACAAACTATTGGTTGGCTATTTTTTTTGTGCCCTTTTTTTTTTTTAACAACCCTCAAACAAAGCGGCCACTCCTTTTTGACAGTAAGTTAAATTGAATCAAGTGGCGATAATAATGGAATCTTGACCATTGTATACTAATGCTTTTGTTTGTTTGTTTCTAGTTATCAACACTCTTCATGAACAACTATCAAAACACGAATAGCCCATTGGATCAAACACAATCTTCTGTGGTAGGAATGAACAAAATGGAATAGGATACAAAAACTTGGGTCTAATACTTTTGATACTTTTTAGCCAGATACCACTCGGTCACCTATCAATTATGACCCCAATCGTCATCTGAATTATTCTCACTCAATGGTAAGTGTGAAAAAAAAAAAAAAAAAAAAAAAAAAAAAAAAAAAAAAAAAAAAAGTGCATATGAATAGGATTGAAACCAACTTTTTTTTTTGTGGTGCATTTAATAATAGCCTTCCAACATGATCTCTGCACCTCAAGTAGTAGATACCTCATTATACCGTGGACCTAATGGTGAACTAGTTACTGGTGCCAATGCAGCAGCAGCAGCAGCAGCAGCAGCCGCAGCCGCCGCCGCCGCGGTTGCCCCTCCACCACCTCCTGCACAAGAAGAAGAACCATTGTATGTGAACGCCAAACAATATCATCGGATTCTGAAACGACGTGCTGCTCGATTCAAGTTGGAAGAAATGAACAAGGCGGCCAAGGCAAGGAAACCTTATCTCCATGAAAGTCGTCACCGACATGCGATGCGACGCCCAAGAGGACCTGGTGGTAGATTCTTAAGTATGACAAGGCAACAAGGGAAAATGAAACAGTATACTTACTATGGTTTTTTTTTTTTCTCTGTAGCTGCATCGGAAATCGCCGAAATGGAAAAGAACGGCAAATTACATATGGATGACGACAGACACAGTATCAAAAATGAATCAACTGCATCACCTAGTAATACCAGTACGACTTCGGAGGATCAGCAACAACCATCTAACAAAGAAAACCACGGAAATCACTTGGTAAATTTGCAATCATAACTCTCCCCTCTAACACACACATACTATTCTTATCATTCCTCCTTCCCCTTCCATCTTTTTTCTTTGTCATTTGTGTATTTATACTTTATATACATATATATCAATTCTTTATCCCATTTATCAATTCACCATTTTATAGTTTATTCTTCTCATTCACTGAACCCCCTTATCCCTCTAATATTGACATTGTAGTAACTTTTTAAACCAATAAACTGTCTCGCTTGTCAATTGTAATCTCCGACTTCCTTATAAATATATTTTGCCCCTTGATTCTTTTCTCACACTTTCTTTCCATTCTTTTACACTTTTTTTTTTAAAAAAACAACAACAACCATACAACATACCCTTTCCCCCTCCCTATATATCTGATACGTGTCTTTTCTCACGTATCATCAATATCATCAACCAATAAACTTCTTTGGTGAATGACCACATGGTGACGACTTGAAGCTTTGTATCTCAACCCTGCACCCAAATCTAATAATTCTTCACACACACATACACTTTACATTATATCGGTTTTTTAAATTGATCATCATGGTGGTCGATCAACTGATTCTTTGCTTGGAATTTGTCTACTTGTTTATTATACAACCATGGATACAACTTCAACATAAAATTAAAAAATGGTTACGATATCCCTTTTGGTCGACGCTGGTATTCTTAATCCTATTCCCAGTATTTGTCGTGGCAACTTTGATATCCAATCTACTTGGGTTGTTTATCAATCACATGGTGCAACACCGGGTCTCTCACAATGCATCATCAACAACAACAACAACAACATCATCAAATATGGATTCTTATTTCCGTCTTTCTTCTTCTTCTTCTTCTGCTCCTGGTACTTCCTCTATTATCAAACGAAAATCAAGAATGGAGTCTACTTCTGCTTCTTCTTCTTCTTCTTCTTCTGGCTCTCCTCAAGATGACTTGTCTTATTGGATGGAACGATGCTCGATTTGTTTTGATGCACGCCTGGATTTGTGTTTGGATTATTGTCGTGATCAATATTGTTTGGACTGTTTCCAGAGGTAATGTAATTGGAAGGATGGGGCAAAAAGAACAAGGAACGAATGATCGGGAGTTTTTTTTTTTTTTTTTTTTTTTGTTATATATAGGTATGTTACCGAAGTGGTTAATTCTTCTTGGGGATTATCTGTAAAGAAAATCAAGTGCCCTGTTTGTCAAATCAATATACCTCAAAGCGAATGGAGTAAATATGTGCCTGGACCTATTGTAGAACTCTACAACAGATTCAATCGTCCTTTCCGAAGTTTTACAAGATGCTGTCCTCATTGTGAAACAGAGGTAGTGGCCTGCGACTATGCCAGAAACAAAACATCCTTCCATCCAAGGTAAGTGATAATATGATCCCATTGAAAACTAATCATTGATTATCATTATTATGATGAAGGGATTCCCATCGATCGGTTTTAATACAGGAAATGATCATCGATCTCTTATCGACATGTAAGCAACAACAACAACAACAACAAGCACAGGATCATCTACATACAGATATGCATCAATTGGCTCAAGTCTATCAAAAACAAGAATGGCGGAATTCGACCTTGTTGGCACTTCATCAACGTACCATCACCACTTTACTCAACTATATATCTCAACACGACTCTTCTCTAATACACAAGGTTTATACCATCTCTCGCTATATCCTGTCTTTGGAAATGAAATCGGAAACTTGGAAACGTTTACAATTCTCACACATCTCATTCTTTCCAAACATAGAGTGGTAAGTAACATCATGCGAGATCAACTTTTTTTTTTAAAAAAAAAAAAAAAAAAAAAACTCAAATCTCTCTCTCTCTCTCTCTTATTTGATTAGTACCAATACTTCCTGTCGAAATCTCTTTTGTTTACAATGTGGTTATGATGCTCATCAAGGTCGCTCATGTGAAGTCAATATGCAACAAATGATCATCGAAAAACAACAACCTAATGATAAAGATCCGATCAGGTGGAAACTGGAACACAGGTAATAAGAAAGAAAGAAAAGGATGTGTATCAAAATACGGTATCTTATGCAGGTTTGTAGCAAACAATGTCCGAGTTGTTCCATTTGGATCACTCGAGATGAAGGATGTAACAAGGTGGATTGCTCATTATGTGGTCACTGCTTCTGTTGGGCTTGTCGATCTTCTTGGTCTGATGCAAGTAGAAGGAATGGGTTGGTTTATCATGTAACTTGACTCATCTTTTTTTTTTTTTTTTTTTTTTTTTAATAGAAATGTGGATTCTATAGGTGTGCCATCACTGGATTCCTGGAGAAACAAGATAAATCTTCGGATGTAAAGGTAAAAAGTACATCATGCTTACCAAATGAAAAATTGTCATTCATATCTTTTTTTTTATTATTATTGTCATTTGTAGACTGAACTTGGTGTACCTGATATGTCCTTTATCCAATCAAGGATCACTCCTCAAGTAACTTGACTGTGTTCCACCCTCCCTTTCCCCACTTTTTTTATAGTATATAATTTATATTTGTATCTTTTTGTCTTTGTATAGCTCATTCTTATTTACACATCCAATAAAACACTTACTTGGTGTTGATTTATACATGACCATTTGTCCCCATGATTCTTCACGATTATGAACTGTTTGTGTTTCATATCATGACAATGTATCAGGCATTGACAAACCATGTCGGACTTTATATCTGTATCGGTAATCGAACTATATGTCGGGATGTGAAACAGTTGATTTCGCATGAAAGGGGCGATGCGTCTGGGAGAAAGCACGTGCTGATTCCACTTTAACCCGTCGAATCCCGATGGTGATCTTCCCTTTCACCGTATGTATCATGTATGAGCAGCCTTCCTGTGATCGATCTCACTTGATCTGTGGCGTGCGTTTTACATAATCTAATTAAGCGTACATACATACATATCTATTCCAGTGAAAAACATGTATCGTCCATGTTGAACGATGAATGGAAACATGCATACCAAAGAGAAACTAGAGGGGACGTTCTCTGAATAAACATGAGGCACTAAAAAGGTAAAACGTGGGTAATCATGGAAATCAGAAGGCATTACGCACCACTGTACGATTTTCACTAATTAAGCCCACGAATCCTTAGCGTTTCCCAAAAATCGCGGATGTTCAGACCCCGACTTGGGTTGACGCGGGAAGGAAAACGTGATCCAAATAAAACCCCTTCCTCTTATTTTTTTTTTATCCTCTCTTCATCCTTTTTTTTTTTTCCTTCCTTTTTACATCCTCTCCATTTTACAATCTTCACTTCTACTATGAACAACCCTACTACTAACACTGCTTACACTACCATTTATTGCGAACGGTGCAAATCGAAAACGTAAATTGCTTATTTTATGGTAAAAAAACGATTGATATTGAATAAGTAGTTAATCATAAATGTCATGTATAGGGGTTGCCGTCCCGCCAGGTTCTTGGTAATGTTGTCCGTTGGCGCTCTCCAATAACAGCATCAAGGTAAGCATCTACGTTATTGTCATTTAAAGCACGGGCAAACACAGCACCTTGTGCGGGATTGGATGTTAACCTTCTAATATAAGCATTCCCTTCTTCTCTTTCTTCGACTCTTGCCAATTGGTCTCTCAATCGCCTTGCTTCGACACGCATTTCTCTATACCTGGTTTCGTTGACCAAGTACTCACGCTCCTCGTCTACAACCGGTGCGTCTTGTTGTTGCACCCTTCTTGGGGGGGGGGATCACCAATTGTGGTATTTCGAATCGTGATGGAGAGGCTGGTAGGGGGTCCGTTGGTGATACGACGGCGCAAAAGCGGGCGGGAAAGAAGACCTTCTCGTGGATGATTATCAGAATGATAGGTGTTTGGGTTTGTAGTCTTTGGAAACACACGGTTAGTATATAGTTAACAGTAGGTACAGATATATTAAAATAGATTGCTTACCGGCAAAAAAATAATAAAGGATGGTGTATGTGATCTTTTAATAAAAAAAAACCGCCTGTTTACCAAATCACTGTTTGTCGTTGTTATGTATGACTTGACCAAATGCTTGCAAAGTGCCACTGGACAATGTAAAAAAGCTGGGCAACCACACACCCATTGGGTCAAATCGGTTAAATATCGTACGTTTGAAACGGTGGCAAGTCTGCCCTTCATCCATTCGTGCATAAAGCGCGATTCAAAGGTCGACGTCTCCGATCTATACACTATCATTGATTGGTATTTAACCTTCAGTTTTTGGTAGTAGTGCTGTATAATCACAAAGACGACAAAATCAAGACGCGCACGATTGTAGTGGTAGAGGTGAGTTCGTTTGAGTACTTTCCAATGACACCAGATTTGGCCCAGCGATTTTAATTGATTCGGGTATACCAATCACGATAAAGATAAGCCCATGTATCTTGAAGACCATGATCATGACAATAAATATACATTTCCCAGGCAGATTGCTGGCGAATGACTTCGTTGGATTGAAAATATGTGGTACCTGACATAAATTTGACCATTTCCTTATTTGGTTAATTCATGCATAAAAAGAGGTTATCAAATTCATATTATCTTGAGGAATTAGACAATGCATATAATGCTTCCCCATCATTTCCAAAATAGTTTCGCGTCGATACACTGTTGTAAGTAAGTTCCTACCTCTTCTGCGTGCATCGTGAACCGGAACGAAGCTGGGATCAACAAAGTTATACTCTTGATGGGCAGCTTGATCTTTATCCGTGAACATGAATGTTGGGTTGAGACCCTGATCTTTCATGACTTGAAAAAAAAAATCTTCAAGGCTGCAACCCTGTGAGTATCTTCACCTAATGAAGTGTCATTGCTACCAACTTTCACAATCAGGTAGGCGATTGGGTAACCCGAACCATAAACATTGGCCATTACCCCAAATAGCTCGAAATTAGCGCGATTCGTTTTGCAAGTTGAATCGATGTGGGATTCCATCACTTGATTGCTCTGCACAAGAATATCAAAGAACCCCGTTTTAAACCCAAAGTATTTGACACCATCAGCACTACGGTATATCAACTACCGTACATTACCAAAAATCAAGTTTAACAAATAGATCAACAAGTTTATTAGTAAATATTAACACCACAGCCTATACTAAAGTATTCTATACTAATGGCTATAACTAAGATCCAACCACCATTTGCCACACCGTTATTGTCGCACCACTACTTACCTCTTCACAATCAGAATCTTGATGGAGAGATTGGACCAAAAGACGGCAGGATTCCAACTGGTCGTCGCATTTCTTGTATGATGCTTCGAAACCCTGGCGCCAAGCAGTTGAAACCTGTCCACGGTTCACAACATAACCGAAGCGAGCGACCACCTTTTCGTACAAATTGATGGCGTTGATATTGTGAATGTCGAGTTGAAAGTTAATGAATTCTTTTATCACTTCTGATATTGGTGTTGCACGGATCATCCTACTTTCCATTACTTCAGGTCGTTCATGGTCGATATGATGGACCACGTTAAGGTTGATCCAATTGTACTTCCTATTGATAAAACCGTATACCTTTCCTTTGCAATCGAATTCGCCCATTCGCTGATATCGTTGGCGTAAATTGGTGGTGTCGACGTGATGGCAAAACTATACAAAAGTTAACAGGGTCACTATATCAATTATATTCACCATCGATATCCTGCGAGCAAACCACTTCAATGACTACACAATGTCGCAACTTGGGCATAGCAGAGTGCTTCCAGTAATATTCAAAGTGATCGATTTCTTGGACCACGTTGAGGAGTTCGGCTTGTAATTGTTTGTCAGAAAGATCACGAAGGGTATGTCCCATGAATATGTCCGCCGAGAGGTAAACACCATCATCATCAACTTCTTCAGGATCCAGGAAGTAATGAGGCATTTCAAAAAGCATTATCAGCGAATTAGGTGGTTTCTTTTCTGGAGCGTCCCGTTCGCGGCAGTCGTAGCATCTCTTCAATCGTGCTTCACCAACTCCAGCAAAAGGTTGTTATGGCTTCGTCGATTTGCACCGTTTGTAATAATGGTAGCGTCAGCAGTGTTAGTAGTAAGGTTGTTCATAGTAGAAGTGAAGATTGTAAAATGGAGAGGATGTAAAAAAGAAGAAAAAAAAAAAGAGGAAGGGGTTTTATTTGGATCACGTTTTCCTACCGCGTCAACCCAAGTCGGGGTCTGAACATCTGCGATTTTGGGAAACGCTAAAGGGTTCGTCAAGATAAAACTTAATTCAAAACCCACTTACTCTCACCTTGAATCTTAAGAGGGCTCTACTGCCTTAATAAACAAGTGATGGTCATGACAAAAGTGACCATAAGCATTCCTTAGCCTATTTCCAGCAAACTTTACCTAATGGCCATTGTACCAAGTCCACAGTATGGAACAATATAGCCTCAAGATCCTTTTAATTTGACTTTTGTAAAAATAAAAAATAAAGTGGCGCAAAAAAAAAAAAAAATCAACCGTACCAATTAAGACTACAATCCTGTAAATAGGTCAAGGCATTGAATTTTTTTTCATCATCAACCTTTCCAATCATTACCAATCCTATTATGTTTCCTCGAATCATCACTCGTCTTTCCACTGCTGTTCCTGGTAAAAAGCTCGTTGTTGCCTCTGCGGGTGTCACTGCTGCCATCCTTTATGCACAACAATGCAAAAATGATGTCCTTTATTTCAACAAAGCATAAATCGCACTCTTCCCATTTTCGGACCCACTGCATACCACCATGATCATCATTTGACATGCCACCCCTCATTCAATCTATACATAGCATCAACATACATTTCATATTATCACATTTAATTAATAAACGAAAAACTCTTTTGAATCTATCTCATCATCATCATTAAGTACCATATCCAGAAGATATCTATCCCAAATAAGGTTTCTCCCGAAAGATCATTCCCCGAGCCTTGGACCGCCACCATAGAACTGTCAAGGGGGACACATGGGAAACGTGATTTGGAACCCCGCCGGCTTGGCAGGTGGAAGAAAGACCCCCCCCGTCTTCTTGATTCCCCTCTGTAAGGGGGTTCTTTTTTAGTTGTTAAAAAAAAAGCGGATCGGCGGCAATAGTAAACGGGAACATCCATCAATCCGAAAACATATACATCAATCTTTGTGTTTCGGCAAAAAGCCGTATGAAATGAAATGCAACTAATGATGAAGATGCAGAATGATCATGCGTGTAATCCGAATTTATTATGAATTGGACCATGTAGACTTTTGAGAGAGAGAGAGAAAAGTAAGGAGGTTCTAAGAAAGGGGTTATACTAAGAAGGCGGGGTCGAGCGGGATTTCAAATCGAGGACAATTTGGCATGAATGGTAAACCCTAAAATGCCGATGATGGATTCATGCCGAAAAATAAAAAGAATCATGACTTCATTTGATACAAAATAAAAATAAAAACACACACACACACACACACACCAACAATAAATCGAATTATTTATTATTAATCTCTTTTTTTATTTTTGATCAATAGATATAGTATGTCTTAGATAAAGTGATCAGATGAAGGAGAAGTTCTCTCCCCCCCCAAAAAAAAAGGAGACTATAGAAATACAATCTCTCTTTTTATTTTATTTCGTTTCTTTTATGTTTCTTCGTTTCCCCCTTGAACCAAAGGAGATTCTAATCTGCATTATAAAAGTTGCATTACAGCTGACCTTGCATTACCGCGTCGCCCTGCACCAAAAAAGATCTCGTATTTTCTTTATGTAAAGTACATTGATCTGTATCAAACAACTATCGACTTTTTGACAAACCAAAATAAAATTTAAACTAATAAAGGTAAGTAAAGAAAGAGGAAATCGAGAGAGAAAGGAGACAAAGTGGTGGCGGGGGTTTGATTGTCAGGACGAAAAAAAGTGGAGGAGTCAAATCAAAGAAAGTACTTTTTTTTTTTCATCGTCCCTTGCTATCCCTCCCCCCCCCACTCCTTCCCCTTTTATTTGTGATCTTCATTGGGCTGGGTGGGTGTGTATATATGGCACCATGTTTATATAGGGTATTGACTGCTGGGGGAACATGACTGGTGATATCGTGTTTTGTTTGGAAACATATACTTTTTGTTTTACTATTTCTCACTTTTCTTTCTTTCTCTTTTTCTTTTCTCTTTCTCTCTTTACTTTTCCACTTTTTCTTTAATCACAAATTACTCTTTGATTTCGAAAAAGGTAAATGGCGGGGTTTAATTTTACAGGTTTCTCTGACAACTTTCTTGGAACTCACTTTATTCTTTTTTCTCTCTTTTTTATTTATTTTTATTTTTATTTATGTCTATAACCATGCTCTTTATAATATTAGTTTGTTTACAAGCTCCTTCTATTATTGGCCTATTCTCGAACACATTTCCATAACTTTGGTAAGTATGATAAAGATCTTCATTATGTTGTCTATTTATACTTACATTCTTCTCTTTTTGCCCTAGCTTTTTAAATGTATTCGTCATCGCCACAAAACTGCCATTATTACAACAATAACAATATTGGCAAGCCAGACTCTTCACTTCGATACAATCACGACAGTAACACTACTTCAAGCGGTAATGGTCCTTCAAACACCACGCCTACCACACCAACGTCGTGGCATCCAATGGAGCACGATTACAACCTGACCTCACCTACACCAACATCCACTTCTCCTTCCTTTCCATTGCAACAACATGGTGGCTCACACTCTGCTTTGCCTGCGACGTCTACACCTTTTGTATTATCTCATACGTCAAGTGGCACACAGGATAATCATGTACTGAACTCAGCTGGTGGCCCACCGCCTCTTCTTCCTTCCTATGGCTATGGCTTGTCTCATCGTGGATTCTTCCCAAGACCAAAATTGACAACGACACTATGGGAAGATGAACGTACTATTTGCTTTCAAGTAGATGCCAATGGTATATGTGTGGCAAGAAGAGAAGGTAAAGAACAAAGACATGTATGTATTTGGTTATTAACTTTCTTCTTCTTCTTTTATTTGATGGGATAGACAATGATATGATCAATGGGACTAAACTATTAAATGTGGCTGGCATGTCAAGAGGAAAACGCGATGGGATACTCAAGAATGAAAAAGGACGTGTGGTGGTCAAAGTAGGCGCGATGCATCTGAAAGGTGTTTGGTAAGTAGGTAGTAAAAGATAGATGACTATGTTACTTATATTTATATATATTAACATAGGATTACGTTTGAACGTGCCAAGATATTATCAGCTCAATTCAAGATTCAAGACATACTATACCCTTTGTTTGTGGAAAACCCTCAGACTTTTTTGTATAGTCATCCCATCACCAACCCCATCTCTCGTCTTGGTTCTTTCAGGTCTTTTTATCCTCCTTCTCGGGATCGATCAACAGTATCTTCACCTACTGCACACAACTCGATGGATTCTTCTTCCCTTGCACGTCCTGAAATGTTCTCACCTTTTGGTAAGTTAAAACCCCCCCCCCTTACTTCTTCTTAGTTTTGATGTACTAAAATGTTATTTTAAATAGATTATCGCCCTCAAACTTCCCCTGATGGTCTTCCTCCTGCGACTCATACATCTAATTATGGAGCTCATGATAATGTATCAATGGATTATCGCTCAAGCGGCCCCTCTTCCGATAGTTTGACGGATCGGCACCAACATCATCATCAACATCACCATTCTCAACAACAACAGCATTCAATGGGTGCTTCTTCTCCATCACATGGCTCTTATTACAACAATCTTCTGGATCCAAATCATCATCGGCCAAATGAAGTGCCTTTTTATGATACAGCAGCTAATACTAATCGAGGTAAGGGGTTGGGGAAGGGAGGAGGGGTTGTTGACGGGGGGGGGAAAGGGAATATTGACTGCATATATTCATTATACTAATGATGTTTATATTTGTAGAAACGGATAAACTCATGGTGTCTACTATATCATCTCCAGAATCAAACACCAACTCCTTATTGGATAGTCACAGCCCTTCATTCCTTATGGAAGGTAACAAACGATCGGCCAGCAAAAGTGGCGGTTTACAACAACAACAACAACAACCAATATCTGCTTTCCAGTCTATAGATAATACCACATTCCATCATCCTCAGCCCGTATATATGGATCCAATGAATACGACCACCACCACCACCACCAACGACAGGAACTCTTATCACTCTCATCAACATTATCTACCCAATCCATTATCTACCAACAGTAATCACAATAATAATAATAACAGTATATTGAATGACATTTCACCACCTGGGATCACCACTACCTCTTTGGGAAACATTGACAATCATAACAGTACCGCCGACAACTTGCCGCCTTCTTCAGCCTCAACCACATCGCCACCCTCGTCACCTTCCTCACTATCGTCATCACGGCGGGATAGTTTGGTGATGATGAATCATTATCCAAGAAATGGGTCACCACAGCGGCACCACCCTTATGCAAACTCTATCACTCCACCAAAACTGTCAAGTATGCAAGACTACCTTCATCATAATAATCATCATCATTTTGGCGACTCCACCAGCAATGACACTACCGCGACTACTACTCTCAGGAAACCATCTCTTACTACTCCGCGGCTTCATCCTTATGCGTCCAGACCACTTGCGAAGGAACTAGGCGATCTTTCTGTCAAGCCCGAGACTGACCATTTAACTCGTCCTTGGTGATTCACGTCTTGGCTTTTTTTTTTTTTTTTTTTTTTTACATCTTTCTTTGTTGTTGCTTTGTTTATGTAGTAGTCTTTTGTTTATTGTTTATATGTGTGTGGGTATATAAGGGGGTGATATCAATAAAATAAAAAAAGCTTTTGTTTAAAATTTACACTAAGGGGTTTGCATTGGTGGCGGGTTTTTAAAAATCGGAATAGTGTGGGTGGGAACTTTTTTTATATATATGAACCGACGTCTTTGATATTCTCTCTCTCTCTCTCTCTTTTACTTTCTCCACACTTTTTATTTATTTATATGACCAACGCAATGTCTCATCGTCCACTCTCACCTGCGGGTCGACCTGGCTCTCGCCCTGGCTCTCCACGACCCAACACTCCTCATACCAAAGTGGAAGAAGATCTTCATAACATGGCAGGCATTGATTACGACAAGGTAAAAACAAGTTAAACCAAGACTAAACGATCACAAAAACTAATATCCCTTTTTTTGTTTTAGGTGACCATTAAACATAACCCATCCGTCCCGGTGCTATATGAAGAAGCCTTGACTCATGAAATTGGAACGGTTATCTCCTCTACTGGTGCTCTCTGCTCTTACTCTGGCAAGAAAACAGGTCGTAGTCCTCAAGACAAACGTATTGTGGAAGAAGAGACTTCAAAGGATGATATTTGGGTAAGTAAGATGACGGAAAAAAAAAAAAAAAGACAACCTAAAACCTAATATTTCCTTTTTTTTTTTTTGGATAGTGGGGCCCAGTCAATACCAAGATGAGTGAACGTGTTTTTCTCATCAATCGTGAAAGAGCGATTGATTACCTGAACACTCATCCTCGCTTGTATGTATTTGATGGATTCGCAGGGTGGGATCCAAAGTATAGAATCAAGGTGCGTGTGATTGCTTCACGGGCATACCATATCTTGTTTATGCACAACATGTTGATCCGACCTACTGATGAAGAATTGGAAAACTTTGGTACTCCGGACTTTACTATCTTTAATGCTGGTGAATTTCCTGCTAATCGATATACGACGGGGATGACTTCCACTACTTCGGTCTCCACCAACTTTAAACGCCGTGAATTGGTTATTCTTGGCACTGAATATGCTGGCGAAATGAAAAAAGGGGTAAGTTGGGTGGGCTATGAATGTGGGCTCATTGATTTGACCTTTTTTTTTTTTTTTTTTTTTTGGTGGTGGTGGTGGTGGGAAACATAGATCTTTACTGTGATGCATTACTTGATGCCAAAAGCGGGTATTCTCTCACTTCATAGTTCGGCAAATGAAGGTGATAATGGTGATGTCTCCCTCTTCTTTGGTCTTTCTGGTACTGGTAAAACAACACTCTCGGCTGATCCCAAACGCCACTTGATTGGTGATGATGAACATTGTTGGTCTGATGCAGGGATCTTCAACATTGAAGGTGGATGCTACGCCAAGTGTATTGACCTGTCTAAAGAAAAGGAACCTGATATCTTTAATGCGATCAAATTCGGAGCAATTATCGAAAATGTGGTGTTAGATGAAGAAACTCGTCAAGTGGATTATGCTGATGACTTTTTAACTGAAAATACTCGATGTGCCTATCCTATTGGTAAGTTGTGAAAAAAAAAAAAAAGCATTGTGATAAAGAGGACTTGATTTCTTTTTGATTTAGATTTTATTCCTAATGCCAAGATTCCTTGTATTGGTGGCCATCCCAAGAATTTGATCTTATTAACTTGTGATGCCTTTGGTGTTCTTCCCCCTGTATCCAAACTTACACCAAATCAAGTCATGTACCACTTTATATCAGGATACACTACCAAGGTGGCTGGGACTGAAGATGGTATTGTCGAGGTAATCAAAAGAAAAAAAAAAGGTGAAAAAGACAGAAACTAATCGTCTTTGTAGCCTACTCCCACCTTTAGTGCTTGCTTTGGGTCACCTTTCTTGGTCCTCCATCCTCAAAAGTATGCCTCCATGCTGGCTGAAAAAATGGCTCATCATGAATCCGATGCTTGGTTGATCAACACTGGATGGACAGGTGGATCAGCATCCTCAGGCGCCAAACGATGTCCCTTGAAATACACCCGAATGATTTTGGACGCTATCCATGACGGTACTCTGGCCAAAGCCGAATTTGAAACCTTTGATGTCTTTGGTCTGTCTATTCCTAAACAAGTCCCCGGTGTGCCTGATGCTGTGCTTCACCCTCGCAAGGCTTGGCAAGGTACCCCTGAATCCTTCACCACCTCTCTCCATCAAGTGGCGGGCATGTTTAAGGAAAACTTTAACAAGTACAAGGATGAAGCTGCTCCAGAAACCTTGGCTGCTGGTCCTGATTGTTAGTTACTTGTTTATTAGGTGTTTGTTTAGTTTTGGTCTTGGTACATAAATAATAAACACTTTTACTTCTTTGTTATTTATATGGTAGACATGGATGGTGGGTGTTGGTAACTGTAAAACCATGGCCATATTGTGAATCTAACACAATACAATGGTATACATGGTTATGTTTTATTTGACCCTGACCAATAAAAAAGGGGGTGTCGGGTTTTACACTAGAGACGGATGGTGTTTGCATATCTTTTTATTAAATGTCTTTTATTGATTAAAAAAGGAGAATGGATAAATGAATAGGTTGCTAAAGCCTTTGGGGACGAGGATATACACTTTAGACAAGTGCTTGCCCATTCACCTTGGACGGAGTCTAAAAAAATCAAATTAATGCATTGGACCCGACTTGTTTACACTTACCATGACTTTAAGGAATTCTTCATAGTTAATCATTCCATCACCATCTACATCAGCTGACAAGACCATTTCCTTTAATTCATCTGGAGTTACAGTTTCACCTATAAAAGAGAGAGAGAGAGAGAGAGAGAAAAAAAAAATAACTATACAGATGGAGGAGAAAAAAGAGAATTCTATTTACCGAATTCTACAATAGCCCGTTCCAAATCTTGAGAAGTGATCAATCCATCTTGATCAGCATCCAACATGGCAAACACTTTGGACGCACCTTCCTCTGGATTAGTTTCGTATTGCTTTTTATAGGTGGGGGTTAGTTGTATGTACACATTTTTACCATGATCTTTGGTAACTTACACGAGTCATCACAGTCAAAAAGTCTTCAAAGTCCAATTTACCATTCCCTTTAGAACTTGCCGTGGCAATCTATAATAAAACCATCAACATGAATTCTATTTTTTTTTAAAAAATCATGTTATTATTATTACCTGACGATCTAGTTCTTCTTGTGTTACTTGGACTTTGGCTTTACGGTAGATTTCAGCCAGACTGGAAGCACTCATACCATGACCATGGGTATAAGCATCATAACAAGCACGGAGTTGATTGATTTCTGTGTCAGAGATAGTCTATGATGTTGAATAGGTTAGTTGCATACAAGTTACTTTATTTTGTTTCGATTACCATGGTTTTGTAATTGAATAAAAAAAAGCAGAAGAAGAAGAGAGGAAGAACACACCCGATTCTTATTCTTTTTTTTTTTTTCCCGCGTTGTATTTCCAATTCCTCTTTCCCCCTCTATATATAGAAAAGGAGACCAACCCCTACAACCATATAGGAGAACCATTGTCCGATTTTCACACACATATAAACAAACCCACACGAGACCATCCAAGTTGCATATATATATCTATTTTATTAAAACGCCGCCATAGGCACAAAGGACATTCTATTCTACACCATTAATCGTATTTAACGTATTGATCTTTCACTTGAGTTAACCATATCAATGAAGTCACTAGAGTATAACAAAGGGTGAGTTAAATGGGTTGTAATTGTGTGTGTGTGGGGGGGGGTTTCATACTTACCAGCCACACATAAAGGCGACATGAAGGGACCATTAAATTTGCATCCTTTAAAGACAATCAGTTCACCAGTGTAATGAGTCAAAGCAATGACATAGGTCCAGATACCAAGTTCATACATACTATTTGAGTGGAAGTAGTAAAGATGAGTTAAAGATTGACACGCGCAAGATCCTACTTACAATCGATGTTGAAGATGAAAGGCAGCATAAATGCGAATCATACTAACAGACCAGGTCCAGGTAGCAAATAAGCGAGCACTGAGTGGTGTCACTATATATAATACAAAAAGGGTCACGACATTATACTTGTTTTTTCATCTTTGTCTTACCTTGTTCAGGCTTGCCAGCATACACTCTTTTCGTCAAAGAATCAGTACAAAGGTTTTGAATAGTGTTGAAGATCCCAAGAGCAGAAGTAAACAGTAACCATTTGGGAAGGTATCCATCAGGCAAGGTGGAGAAGATATCCGTGCATTTGTTGACAATGAATTCCATGGTGAGTTGGAAAGAAAGAAAGAAAAAAAAAGAAAGGTCCACTCTACTTTTTTTTTTTTTTTGCAATTTTCGAATTTCAAACCCCGGTGTTGTTCACTGATAGAAATTACCTCCGACCCATCAATCTTATTGTTTTCTTTATCTTCTCTTTTATTTTTTACCAACATGCGGGCATTCAACATATCATTAGCAACATCGATCCTATCAAGTCAACGATCCCGGTCCTTTCATACCAAACTTGGACAACGTTTGGTGCCCATCTTCAAGACAACAACAACCTTAAAAGATCACCTTGGTTCTTCAGGGCCACATAAAGTCACGATACCCTGGATGCAACAGCACTGGATCGCAAGTCATTCACAACAATCCAACGACAAACCCACCACTACTGTCACTTATAATAACTTTATCGATCGACTTCCAACCTCATGGGCTCCTTATGCTTTCCTGACTCGGATTGATAAACCTATTGGTACTTGGCTTCTCTATTGGCCTTGTGGTAAGATAACCTTTCCTCAACAATCGATACTGATCCTTTTTTTTTTTTTTTTTTTTTTCCTCCATATAGCTTGGAGCATTACCATGGCAGCTACACAACAGCAAGCGCCATTATCCAGTACAATAGCCATGCTGTCACTTTTTGGGATCGGTGCCATCACAATGCGGGGAGCAGGCTGTACCATTAATGACTTGTGGGATCGCGATATCGACGACAAGGTGGAAAGAACCAAAGTGCGACCTATTGCCTCGGGTGCTGTTACTCCTCGCCAAGCCATTACGTTTTTGGGTGCTCAATTGACAGTGGGTCTGGCCATTCTCACTCAACTCAATAACTATAGGTAAAAGGGAAAAAAAAAAAAAAAAAAAGCTCCTCACTATTTTCGTTCATTCATCTTCCTTTCTCTTAGTATCTTACTAGGTGCATCGTCTTTATCTCTCGTTATCACCTACCCTTTAATGAAACGGATCACATACTGGCCCCAAACCGTACTGGGATTGGCGTTCAATTGGGGTGCATTATTGGGCTGGTCAGCCATGACGGGTGGATTGGATCTCACGGTGGCAGGTCCGCTGTATGCCGGTGGTGTGGCGTGGACTTTGGTATACGATACAATCTATGCTCACCAAGATAAGAAGGACGATATCAAGATTGGGGTCAAATCAACAGCATTACGATTCGGCGAACATACACCACAATGGCTTGCAGGATTTGCCACTACTTTTGTGTCAATGACGGCGATCTCGGGTTACATGAATGATCAAGGTCTGCCGTTTTATCTCATCAGTGTGCTCGGTACTGCCGCCCACCTGACCTGGCAACTGCGTACTGTCAATTATGATTCACCTGCGGACTGTTGGAATAAATTCAAGAGCAATACTTGGACAGGGGGGATTCTTTGGTCAGGTCTGGTAGTGGATGCTTTGGTCAAGGCGGGTCCTGTCTTGGTTTAGATACTAGATTAGATTAGTTGTATTATAGTTTATAAGTGATGGAATGAATAAATATACATAATAAAGAATAACGATAATCGGTCTATAATCACTTCGGGTAAACTATCTCGGTCTTCTAATGTTGCTTTTTGTCGGTAGTTTCTCCAACTATGGGAAACTGAAAGTTGTTTTGAAACAGAGATGATGTTTGTTTTTGTTATTTTTATGTAGAAAGGCTCTTTTGTTTTGAACCAATGGTGTAATGCAGCCACTTTTTGGCGATTTAGGTAATCCTGGCCGTTTTGCATGGGCTGTTGGCTATTTCCCAATTTGATCAACTATAGATAACAGAACTCTATGTAGCAAACTTTTTTTTTTTTTAATGCGGTTTGAACCCCCGACCCTGGCTCTTGGCAACTCTTAAAAAAGAAAACAAAATAGGTATTTTCCAAAAACGTTCATGACCTATTGTAGCTATTGTTACATGAAAATATATAGTATGATAAATCAAGTCTTGTTCAAGGAAAAGGATGTCATGCTCAGGTACATTGCATATAAAATGGACGATTAGCCGGGTATCTTTTCAATCAAGCCCAAATGAGCCCTTGTCTGGATTGTTTATTGGTGATGGTGGTTTGACAAAATAAGAAACATGCCCTTTACTGCAGTAACGAGAAAAAAGTTTATATCATTTTTGGGGGGATATCATTCAAATGCGGACTATCGGGACGCGGGGTTTGAAATTCGCATATATAAAATAAAAAAACTTCTTTCTTCTTCTTCTTTCTTATTTTTTTTTATTTATCTACTTTATTTAATATGCGCTCTATCATCTTTGCCATTGCCACTATTGCCACAACTCTCGTCTCTGCTCAACAAAACATCGTGAGTATCACTTCACCCCTGACTGGAACTGTCTACACTGCTGGTAAACCCGCCATTATATCTTGGTAAGATAAGGAAGAAAACAAACACAGTAACAAGACCATTCATCTATTTTTTTTTCTTTTTGCTCATCTCAATAGGATTCAACCAACTGTAGATACCATTCCTGCTATTGTGATTGCTCAAGGAAACCCCAACGCACTTCAAATTGTCCAAACCATCGCTAATAACGTCGATGCAACTGCTGGCTCTTATACTTGGAACATTCCTGCCGACTTTGCACCTGGGTCTGATTGTAAGTAGGAAGCACAGAGTCATCATGTGAACACCGTGTGTATTGATTTGATATCATCATTTGTGTTACGTTAGACGCTTTGGAACTTGGTGTATCTCCCAACATTTCCTTCACAGGTCTCTTCACAATTCAAGCTGGGGATGGTAAATGGAAAAAAAAAGGAGGGGAAAGGCGGGGGTTGAATTTAACGGGTAAAACTTTTCTTCTTTATGATATCAGGAACTGCTAGTGCTTCGGCATCAGGATCTGCCTCCTCGGTTTCCTCTGCCTCGGTCTCTTCTGCCACAGTCTCTTCTTCTTCTGCTTCTGTAGTTGCTTCATCGTCGTCATCGGTACCTACCCCTTCTTCTTCTTCTTCCCAAGCCCCTACTCCCTCTGTGTCACCCTCTGCTTCGGCTTCCAGCTCCCCAAGCCCTGCTGGCAACGCTGCTAACAAGAAATCTACTTCTGTACTTGCTGGTGTGATGGTCGGCTCTGTTGCGGTGGCCATGTTGTTGGCTTAATCTATTTTATACTGTATCTACAAAAGGCCTGTGTGATCGAAGGCTACTTACTATTACTCTTTATCATAAACCTTTATATCTACTTCTTTTTTACTACTTATCAATTATGTATCGCTTTATGTACTTTTATAAAAAGAAATAAAAAGCAAACTATAGTATTACCTCTGCATGAATTTGCCTCAACTTTCCTCTTTTGGATGTTTTATGGCTGAGACCAATGATTTAAATCCCGTTTTTTTTTTTTGAAGTGGTGAAATTCGTGGACAGGTTAAACTTGTAATTCTCCATCCCTTTCTTTTCGTCATGTCTTCTGTCGAGTTGGAATGGAGGAATTATCTTTTGGAAAACAAGATCATTGAAAACCGAAGAGAAATAAAAAAACGGCAAGTAAGAAGAAGAAAAAAGAACAAGAAGAACTATTACTAATCCATCTTTTTTTTTTTTAACTCGTCTATAGTGGTGCAGCCCTAGCTTTGTTGCGGTCATTACTTCCTTCCTTCGTACAATTGTGTGTGAAAGAAAACAACCTCAAGCAAGATGACTTTGATTGCCAATTAATACCTTTTGGATCGTATGGACTTGGTGCTCAGTGTGTAGGGAGTGACATTGATGTAGTCCTGTTGGCTCCGATGGCTATACGACGGAAGGACTTTATTCGCTTCTTTACAAAGCTGTTGAAATTGCAGCCTCTTATTTATGATGTGGAGGTAATGTAGTGTATTATGTACTAGTTGACTTGATTACTAACCTACTTTATCTACTCTACAGACTATATCCTACGCCAATGTCCCTATTATCAAGTGTGTTATTGATTCCATTAATGTAAGTTTGGGGAGGAGAAGGAGGACAATAGGCTGAACTGGTTAACTAACCTTTCTCGTTGTTTTTATTTGTAGATTGATATATCTTTTATCACATTGCAAATGATGTCTGTACCTGCGGATATTGATCTCTTGAATGATAACTTTTTGCATGATTTAGAAGGAACTTGTCTGGCAAGTGTTAATGGTAAACAATGAAAATGAAAGTAATTTAATCCTGATTGATTAACTGATTGATTGATTGATTATTAGGTCCTCGTGTGAATCAGTTTATCCTAAAACATATCTATCCAAATGACATGCCTGCATTTACTCTTGCTCTACAATGCATCAAACACTGGGCGACACAACGATATATTTACAACAAACCAATGGGATATTTGAACGGTGGTGCATGGACTCTATTGCTAGTCAAGACATACTTTCTCAAACGATCACAAGGCTCACCAAACAACGGCGGGAACGATATACTGAATGACATCTTGCTGAATCAATCTCCAACCTCGTCTCCTTCATCATCATCATCATCATCATTTTATCCACAACCATCTTTGGACTCGCATTCCTCTTCTTCAACAAACTCATCTACTATCACCATACCAACAAACGACTTATTATCCCCTGCACAGACCATCTCATTTATATCCTTGTTAGAATCCTTCTTTAGTATGTGGTCGACATGGCCCTGGCCTGATCCTGTCATTCTAACCAAA
Source organism: Chlamydoabsidia padenii (assembly GCA_025330725.1). NCBI lineage: Eukaryota > Fungi > Mucoromycota > Mucoromycetes > Mucorales > Cunninghamellaceae > Chlamydoabsidia > Chlamydoabsidia padenii. Next base: position 397,605 of record JAIWND010000016.1, read on the forward strand.
TCAATTCCCGTCATCTCTGATCACCCTACAAGCGATTCAACTACTCTCGACAATCTGGGGGACTTTTGCGACTCTTTACTTCCACTAGTAACACCATGCTACCCGGTAACCAACGCTTCACCATTTGTGACAAAATCAACTCTGGCTGTCATCACCAAGGAATTACAAAGGGCAGATCAAATATTACAATATGATGGGTTTGCCCAGTTGACACAGAAAATGGACAAACTCTTCAAACCTCTCAACATTATCAAGGAATATAAACATTTTATTAAAGTCACTGTTAGTTGTGATACCGGCAAAAGTCATGATATCTGGTAATAATACCCATCCTTCTCTTCTCTCTCCTTTATTTTTTTTTCTTTCTACTAATCCTTTTTCTACTACTACTTTAGGTCGAGGCGGATGAAATCATATCTACCAAGACTGGTCCAACTATTACAATCACTGGATGAAATAAAGATAGCTCGACCATTCACCAAATCATATGCCTCTTTTGTATCCTACCGAACATTGTATGATAAAGATACCCTACGACATGGCGAAGTACTTACTGAAACAAGCTCGATAGGTCCTTTGGAACCGGGATCACTATTCATCAACTGCTTTTTGATTGGATTGGAATTCAATGATTGTAAGTTTGTCGAGGGGGGAGGGGATGGAATGTTATGATGATACTAACATTGTTCTTTTGTTAGACTGTAAATTAGAAGATACATTGGTGGATATGGTAGGTGTCAAACAAGCCTTTAGTGATGAAATTGATAGCAGAATGAATGCCAGGGATTCAGATGTCTACGTCCATCTGGATGCGATCAATAGGTAAGCCCCCTTTTTGGTTGTAGAACAAAACATACTAAAAATTATATCGTTTTATATATACTTAGGCGTCAAGTAGCATCATTGATTCAAAATGCGATTGAATAAAATGTATATAGTTATGTAGTTTATAGTTGTCTAATGCAAATGTATCAAAATAAATAACGTGTTGTCTGTGCGCATCTCCATCTCATGCGGGATCTCAAAAAAAGTATAAAATCTCCGACTGTGCCTTTTTTTTTTTTTTTTTTACTTTTTCGTTTTTTCTTTTAACATTTATACACCATTCCTTAATAATGCGGCTAAGGAGTTCCGGATCCTTCTCTCTAACAGATTCACCACTCCAATCGACAATACATGATCATGAAGACGACGACGACGACGATGATGCCATCACTCCTACTTATCGCTTCGACCGATTGTTTCTACGCCGATTTCATCGCCTTTTACGCCTCCTGTTCCGATCAACCCCTGGCGTAGCACCCTTCTATACACTCAGCAAAAATGCACGACAACAAAGTATCTTTTGGATATACATGACTTTTTTTGGTTTGGCGTGTGGAACGGAATGGCTCATATACTATGTAGGCCTCATCCCCAGTCGCTTTTACACCATTTTGGCTGCCAAAGACCAAGCTGGTTTTCTTACTTTTATGGTTCCTTGTCTCTTACTTATCTTTGGTGTGGCCGCGGTAAGACAAACTTTCTCTTCCTAGTCATTATTGTATTTTAATCGACCTTTTTTTTTTTAAAAAAAAAAAAAAAAAAATGCAGGGCAAGGCGTTAGTGACTTATACAGGTGGACTCTTGGCACTGAAGATCCGAAGGCTGCTGACGAATCATTTGCACCACCGTTACATACAACCCAAGATCATGTATACCCTCGTACTCGGACACCACGTGGATAACCCTGACCAACGGATCACTCAAGATATCGACAAATTTGCAGAAACAATGCAATCTATCCTGGAAAAACTTATTATCAGTCCGATCTTGGTTGTACTTTATACTTGGCAATGTTGGGCAGTGGCTGGATTCCTGGGTCCTTCTTTGATCTATGTCTATTTTATATTGGGCTCTTTGGTTAGTCGTCGCTTTATTCAACCTATTGTTACCGCGGTGTTTTACAAGGAACTTGAAGAAGGCAACTTTCGGTAAACAACTCTCTTTTTATATGTATATACTGATCCAGTGTTTATAATAGATACTTGCATGTCCGACTCCGTCAATTTGCCGAATCCATTGCATTTACTAAAGGTGAAGAAGAAGAGAACCAACGGGCCAAGACAAGTTTGGATACTCTACTATGTCATCAACGTTTGATTGTCAATAAACAACTACCATTACAATGTAAGTAATTGGGAAGGGGGAGGTATATAAAAAACTAACAGTCTGTTTCTTCTTTTATCTAGTGGCCAACCAGACATTCTCTTACTTTGGTTCAATTCTCAGTTACCTCATTGTGGCCATCCCAATCTTTGCTGGAACATTTGACGACAAGGATGCAGGGGAACTCAGCGGGATCATCAGTAAAAACTCGTTTGTCTCCATGTACCTGATTTATTTGTTTACTACCATCATTGATCAATCTGACAAGATCTCTGTATTGGCTGGTTATGTGGCGCGTATTGGGGAACTATTAGAAGCCATTGATCAGATTGATAATGAATTGGATTCGGTCAAAATGGACTCTGTTGATCAAGGACCAAGGTAAATAAAATAAAAAAAGGAGGGGGGGGAGATGGGAATTTAGTGATACTAACTACTGATATGTTTGGCTGCATTAGAGGTGATTCGATTGTATTTGAAAAGGTATCATTGCAATCCCCTAGTGGTAAACCCATTGTCACGGATCTTAACTTGGAAATTAATGATGGTCAGCACATTGTACTCATGGGACCTAACGGTAAGTAAACAAGGAGTTAAACATGGTATTTATCAAGTAATTGTAATGATAGGGTCAGGAAAGTCATCCATCCTGCGTGCTCTAGCCGGTCTTTGGCCATGCTCAAAAGGTAAAGATAAAGAATCAATGCATGGTTTCTAACATTCTTTGATCTAGGTCGAATTCAAGTCCCTAATTTAAAACATGGAAAGGATTTAATCTTTTTACCTCAAACCCCTTATCTTGTCCAAGGCTCTTTACGTGATCAACTTGCTTACCCAAGTCTTTCTTCCACTGTAGCATGTAAGTGTACCTCGAGGGAAAGGGGGGGGATTATACTAACATACCTTTATTATCTAGTGACGGATCAAGATGTACGATCACTTTTAAAGCAAGTCAGATTATCCCATTTGGAAACGACAATCAAGTCTTTTGATACAGTGTATGGGCCAGAATGGAACAAGCTATTATCACCTGGGGAACAACAACGACTCGTATATGCTCGAATCCTTTTTTGGAAACCGAGATTTGCAGGTAAATAAAAGGGAACGATGAAAAAAAATAAAATTATCTGATGTGTATACCTTTTTTTGTTAGTTTTGGACGAAGCAACAAGTGCGATGGACGGCGACACTGAATCTCATCTATACCAATTAGCACAAAACATGGGCATCACTCTTATCAGTGTCAGTCATCACCTAAATGTCATACAATATCACCAACGCAAACTGATATTAGATGGTGAAGGGCATTTTACAATAGAATACATTTAGTTAATAGTAATATATCATTTAGTTTTATTATGATCAATTAATTAATATAATCAAAAAAAAAAACCATTTGTGGGATGATGATACATTTTGTTGATGTGGAATATGTAAACGATGGTGGGTGGAGTGGATAAAAGAGAGATCTAACTACTATTTACAGCTTGGATCAACGTGATGTTATCCCCGCGGAGCATAATACGACCTAATAAAAAAGAAAGAGAAAGAAACGGTGAGTACGCTATGGGATGATATACTTTTCACTACTTACCAACTGGACGTCGAGTTTGTTCCTTTGTCAATACTTCTTCAGCCTGATCGAGTACCAAGTTCATGAATTCGTCAAAGCCCTAAAACAAAAAGAATCGTATCATTCAGTCTATCCATCCTTTTATTCCTGGTAAAGTATCCTGCTTACAATAATTTGTCCTTCGATCCGCATATCCGACTTTTCAAACAACCAGATTTGTACTCGTGATTTCTATGTAGAAGAAGAAGTTACGCCAACATGTTTTGTTTTTTTTGGGGGGGGAAGTTAGTAGTAGTACCTACGTTTTGCAAATATCTGAAGATCAGATTCTATAAAGGAGAATATAAAAAGTGAGCAAGATGTCATTCTTTATTAATATAAGGACTTACGATGGGTTGCACCATGATTTTTTGGACTTTGCTTGACATTTTGTAGAGTTTAGATTGGGCGAGGGTGACTGGATGGGAAGAGGTGGATGCTAAAGAGGAAAAAAAAAAAAAAAAGTAGAGGGCGAAAAAAGCGGGATTTGAATTTCCTAAAAAAGAGGGTGCCAGGCTGACAGATTCTGATATGTCTCAGGGTCGTGAATTTATGCCAGTACTTTTTGCTCATTACACGTAGAAAATCTTAACCTTGGCGTTTGGTATCGGCCACACACAAGCCATCCGTGCGTATTCAGTCAGATTACCCGGCTTTCAATCACAAGGAGCAATCATCCAGTTGATTGACGCACAGCCATTTCTGATTTATTTACTTTCCTAGCATACTTCATTAACCAGTTGTTGTTGTTGTTTTTGACGTCTGTGTGTGTGTGTATGTTTGAAAACCGAGATTATTCATTAAAATTTTTTTCATTGGTGGAGTTTACTCACCCAATCGTAAGTCTGCATGATTTCTTAGAGCCCGCCTTTAGGAAAAAAAAAAAAAAAAAAAAAAAAAAAAAAAAAAAAAAAAAGCTGGGAAGACAAACCGTCACTCTGAAAATTTTTTTCTTTAAAATAGTCAGAAAAGTCGGCAAATCACTAGTTCTTTCCTTTTTCCCCCTTCTTTTTTTTGAAGTTAAACGTCTATCAATCATGTCTGCTGAATACGAAGGTGCTATTGGTATCGATTTGGGTACTACGTAAAGTATTATGTTCCAAATATAAAAAAAAAACAAGAAAACAAGAAAAAACACACTAACTTGACTTTTACCATTATAGCTACTCCTGTGTTGGTGTCTGGGAATCCGAACGTGTTGAAATCATTGCTAACGAACAAGGTAACCGTACCACTCCTTCTTACGTTGCTTTCTCTGACAGCGAACGTTTGATCGGTGATGCTGCCAAGAACCAAGCTGCCATGAACCCCAAGTAAGTAATCTCTCTCACCTCCTGTCATTGTGTTTGACACTCATACCAATACTTTTTTTTCTTTTATTTGAACAGGAACACTGTCTTCGATGCCAAGCGTCTTATCGGTCGTCGTTTCGATGATCCCGAAGTTAAGGCTGACATGAAGAGCTGGCCCTTCACCGTCGTTGACCAAAACGAAAACCCTTACATTCAAGTTGAATTTGAAGGTGCTACCAAGACTTACTCTCCTCAAGGTAAAAAAAAAAAAAGAACAATAAGGGCAATAATGGAATTGGGAACTGGTTATAGTTGATCAGGGATGTACTCACTGCTTTTTTATATTAGAAATCTCCTCTATGGTGTTGATCAAGATGAAGGAAATTGCTGAAGCCAAGCTCGGCAAGAAGGTCTCCAAGGCCGTTGTCACTGTCCCTGCTTACTTCAACGACAGTAAGTATCATAGAAAAAAAAATGACGGTTTATTTGGAATACCGATCGACTGAAAATTTTTTCTTGTGTGTGATCAGGTCAACGTCAAGCTACCAAGGATGCTGGTGCCATTGCTGGTCTCGAAGTCCTCCGTATCATCAACGAACCTACTGCTGCTGGTAAGGAATGAATTAAAAAAAGTCAAATCAATCTGATCTTACAATGTATACTAATGATCCATCCTTCTAATTTCAATTTATAGCCATTGCTTACGGTTTGGATGCCAATGACAAGAAGGAACGTAACGTCCTCATCTTCGATTTGGGTGGTGGTACCTTCGATGTCTCCCTCTTGACTATCTCTGGTGGTGTCTTCGCTGTCAAGGCTACTGCTGGTAACACTCACTTGGGTGGTGAAGATTTCGATTCTACCTTGGTCAACCACTTTGTGCAAGAAATCAAGCGCAAGCACAAGAAGGATATCACTGGTGATGCTCGTGCCCTCCGTCGTCTCCGATCTGCCTCTGAACGTGCGAAGCGTACCTTGTCTTCTTTGACTCAAACCACTGTTGAAGTTGACTCTCTCTTTGAAGGTATTGACTTCCAATCCAACATCACTCGTGCCAAGTTTGAAGAAATCAACTCTGTTGCCTTCAACAACACTGTTGAACCTGTCGAACGTGTCTTGAAGGATGCCAAGGTTGACAAGAAGAACGTTGATGAAGTCGTCCTCGTTGGTGGCTCCACTCGTATCCCCAAGATCCAATCTCTCCTCCAAGATCTCTTCAACGGTAAGGAATTGAACAAGTCTATCAACCCTGATGAAGCTGTTGCCTATGGTGCTGCCGTCCAAGCTGCTGTCCTCACTAACCAAGCCGGTAACGAAAAGACCCAAGATCTTCTCTTGTTGGATGTTGTCCCTCTCTCTCTCGGTGTTGAAATGCAAGGCGGTATCATGGCCGTTGTTGTGCCCCGTAACTCTCCTATCCCTTGTCAAAAGTCCAAGGTCTTCACCACTGCTTCCGACAACCAAACCACTGTCACTTTCCCTGTCTACGAAGGTGAACGTCTTTTGACCAAGGAAAACAACATGTTGGGTGAATTCTCTTTGTCCGGTCTCGTCCCTGCTCCTCGTGGTACCCCTGAATTGTTGTGTACTTTCGATTTGGATGCTAACGGTATCTTGAAGGTCACTGCTCAAGACAAGACTACTGGTCGCAAGGCTGATGTCACCATCTCCAACTCCACTCGTTTGTCTGCTGCTGATATCGAACGTATGGTTGAAGATGCCGAAAAGAACGCTGACACTGACAAGAAGCGTGAAGCCGTTGTCCAAGCCAAGCAAGACCTCGAATCTTATGTCTACCAAGTCGAAAACAACGTGTCTGACCCCAACGTCAACATGAAGCTCCGTCGTGGTGACCGTGAAGCTATCGAAACTGCTTTGGCCGAAGCTATGGAATTCATGGAAATCTCTGAAGAAACCACCGTCGATGACATCAAGAGTGCTCAAGCCAAGTTGAAGCGTGCTGCTACCCGTGCCTTCTCTCACGTTTACTCTCAACGCCGTTAAATGTGTGTGTGTATTCTTTTTATTACCCTTCCTTCCAAAATCACATCTTTGTATAGCTCCCTTCATCTTATCTTGTTTTAACACCACCCCCTCCTCATATTTGAAAATTCACTAGTTTATATACTTTATGGATTTTGTTTAGTTTTATATAGAGATCTTTTCTTGGAAAAATAAAATGAATTGATATAATCATTTATGGTGTCAGCGTTGATTCTAGCTACAGTATTTAAACTTGAAATTGGAACACCGTCATTTTGCTCCTTTCTTTCCTTCTCTTTCCTCTTTTTTGTTTCTTTTGTTTAAACTGCCCTATACAAAACCTCCACTTCAAACAAAAACCCTCTTCAAGAACCTGTGCTTGACAGACAAGTTGTCCCCCGCACTCAATCCCATTCCTGGCCACGATTACAAGATGGATTAATTCATACAAAAGTAATCCATGAATCACCTAATGGCTATCTATATGAAAAACCTGTTTTGTGATTCCTGTAATCTCACGACTTCCTCCCTCTTACTATGATTCTGGTCATAAAGGTAAGTCAATGCATCTTGAATGATACTCTGTCAAAATTGTTACTGTTTCATACTCTAACTGAATTGTTAATTGTTTACGCTAGGTTTATGCTCCCTCTTTGCCTCTGATATGTGAAGTCTCCTGTTAGTAATCAAATGGATAAGTTGGCAGATTTTGCGAGGCGGCTACCTTGGTTTCTGCTTCCACTCCTGGTGTGGTGTCTTCCTCTACTTCTGATATGACATCTGCCTCCACTCCTGGTGTGGTGTCTTCCTCTACTTCTGATGTGGTGTCTGCCTCCACTCCTGGTGTGATTTCTGCTTCCACTCCTGATATGGCATCTACCTCCACTCCTGGTGTGGTGTCTTCCTCTACTTCTGATATGGCATCTACCTCCACTTCTGATATGGCATCTGCCTCCACTTCTGATATGGTATCTGCCTCCACTCCTGGTGGGGTTTCTGCTTCTACTTCTGATATGGCATCTGCTTCCACTTCCGATATGGTGTCTTCCTCTACTTCTGATGTGGTGTCTTCCTCTACTTCTGATGTGGTGTCTGCCTCCACTCCTGGTGTGGTTTCTGCTTCCACTCCTGATATGGCATCTGCTTCCACTTCTGATATGGTGTCTTCCTCCACTCCTGGCGTGGTTTCTGCTTCTACTTCTGATATGGCATCTGCTTCCACTTCCGATATGGTGTCTTCCTCTACTTCTGATATGGTGTCTTCCTTTACTTGGACCCTAAATAGGCTCAAGGGTTATACATAGGCAAATGAACCCACCATAGTTGATTTATATAGAATTATAGTCTCATATAATAAATAGGTTTTTTATATATCCACCCAATAAAATAGGCCCTAAATAGGTGTTTTATATAGACAAACAATTTGATAGGTATTTTATATAGACAAATTTAATAGGGGTTTTATCTAAAATGCCAAGCTAATGGGTCTTTTATAACAAAGTCGAATGTAATATGACAAATAGGGATTTTATTTAAAAGCGTTTGATTTTACTGATATGCTATACAAATATGGGAATACTATACTATGTTCAAGCTATACTAATCATCTAAACTAGCAAATTTCTCAAGACAATCATGTCTATGCATGGGGTTTCAACAATTACTACCAATGCGGTTTGTCTGCTGGCGATAAACTCATAAAAAACCTACCATCATTCCTGGGCAAAAGTTGGATGGCCGTAAAGTCCTCAAGGTAGCGGCTGGCGCCCAACATCGCGTCATTTTAACGTAGACTTGAGTATATGTATAGGTATATGTATAGATATATGTATAATCATTAAAAAAAAAAAAAAAAAAAAAAGCCCAGTTTTTTTTTTATGATTATACATATACTTATACATATACTTATACATATACTTATACATATACTTATACATATACTTATACATATAATTACACATTTACTTTACTAAATAAATAAAATGCTCTTTGATAAAATGATATTATGTATAATCATTTAGGACGAATTTGGAGCTTTATTAATACCAGTAAAGCGACCGAGGTCACCTCCGTATATAAAGCTTCAAGCTACTCGTATTATGCTATAGCATGATGGAAATACTCGGGACTTTTTTTTAACAAAAGTCAGGTTCAAACGATCTTGATGCTATACTGCTCCATACAGTGGACTTGGTATATTGACCATTATATAAAGTTTGTTGGAAATAGGCTATAATGTCTACATCGCCAATTTAATCATTAGCATCACTTGTCCATTAAGGCAGTTGAGCCTTTCCAAATCTTAGTAGAGGCAGGCGGGATCTGAAAAAGTACGAAAAGGAACCAGACTTTTTTTTTTCTTGCAAAGGACAGGTAAAAGTCATCGCAAGTCTGAACTGACCGGCACAAGGGTCTTGCTACATTGATCATTATGTAAACTTTGTTGGAAATAGACTATAATGTCCACATCGCCACTTTAATCATTAGCATCCGTGGACAATTGGAGCAAATAGAGCTCTTACCAAAATCCCGTGCGCCTGGCAATTCCCCAATAGAGATCAAATCATTTTCCAGACTAAAAGTAAAAAACTATAAGAATGGATTTGATGTGGATCCTTCCAATACCATTTGGAGACATCCCTGAAAGGGGACGGTTTCACTTTTTTCACGTCTTCCCTTGTGGACCGTTTCCGCAAAGAGCGGGTTTCAAACCACGCTTACCCTATGATTCCTTGTAAGAGCTCTACCGTCTCAATGGACAATGGATTCTCATCAATAAATGGGCCATGGGCATTGCTTAGCCTATTTACAACAAACTTTACATAAAACACCAAGCGCCAAGTCCCTTGTATGGAGCTGTACAGGCTTGCAGACTTTTTTTCTTTTTCTTTTTACCTCCCATGTCTAAAAAAGGAGAGTATCAGGCCTCACCTCGTTATCTCAAACCGATGCCAGTAAACCGAGTGTGTACTTTTATGATGTATTCTCAGTAAAAAGTCAAGCTTTCAGGCATTCATTTCAATCGAACCAAGTTTAAGGTCATATGTACCTGTCATTCTTTTTGCATTGACAATGTCAAAAGAGCTTAACGAAAGTCTAGCTCTGTCTTTTTTGTTACTTATCATGCTAAAAGGGTGATAGGAGAAGAAAAGAAATGGAGAAAATATTGTAGTAAAAGACTAGTTTCTCAATCAGAGGCTGTGTTTGTCAAACACGCTTCATGATAATGATATGTGATCCCAATGTCATGTCGTTCAGTACCATTCATTCCTATCATATGTATGAGGCCATCAGACAATCAACTAATTAATACTTTTTCGCTTATTACAAAGGCCTATGTACACAAAGTGCTTGATATGATTTTTTTTATTACATCCAGAGTCATTTCTATACTATATCTACAGCTATGTCTATACTATAGTGAGAAGAAGAGGGTGATAAAAAGAGAGCCTAAATTATGTGAGTGAAGAAGGAATGAGAGATAAAGAATGTCAGAGACCGTCACCACTTTTGTTCATCGTCCAATCCAACCCAATGTTAAAGAGTGAGCCGCTCGTTTCTTTCCTATTGTCTGATCATCTAATCCTACTGAATAAAGACATATTTAGCTGATCATTTTACTTTTCCCAGATCTATCGAGGCGGAGTTTTGTTAGGACATTCATGCAAAGTGGATGAGTTCTCATAATGAGACAGTTGATGATTTGTACCCAGTTTGACCGTGCGCCCGGCCATAGGCGTCGATTCAGGTAAATAGATGATCAGTCGCCCAAGTTGTTGCTTACGTTTGCTGTTATTTGGGTCACATATTCACCTAGACAGAAAGAAAAAGAGAGATAGAGAGAGAAGAGAAGCATTAGTATCAGAGCCTTGATGAAGTTGTTGACTCAAAAGAGAAAGACCCATTTTACAGCATCTCCTCTTTTATTTTTTTTTCCTGTTGTTTGATTGCTTTACCTTTTCTACTAGTTTGTCCATCACCAGTACATAGTCCATACACTAGGAATTAGTATGTATCAATTCTACCTAAACCTGAAGAAAGACGAAGAGAGAAGCAAAAGTATTAGTGTCAAAGTCTTGATGAAGGGTGCAGACAGTTTCACATTACCATCCTCTTTCTCTCCGTTAGAGATTCATCGCCGTTAGTCAAATATACCCCATTACCACAGAGTCAGTTGTTTCGTCACCGCTTTTGTCCATCTTCGCCTATCCGTTCCCAACCATCGTGAGTTTCATATTTGTGCCGAAGTTGTATATTCGTTGCAAGTGGTGCTAGTTGGCGAAAGTTGGCTTGTAATCAGTAGTTTTTCAATCCCTCGTCAATGATACAGTACAGTCATAATGCCATGTTAAAGGTGAGTAAATGAGAGGAAGAAGAGAAAGGAGGGAAGAGGAAGAAAGAAGAAGATTAAAGTGGCACGACGCCTCTAAAAAACAAATCGTTTGTCCCTCTCTCTTTTGTTACCCACTTTTATCCCCCGACTTTGTTACCCACCCACTTTTTGTTACCACCCACTTTTGTTACCCACTCACTTTTGTTACCCACTTTTATCCCCCGACTTTGTTACCCACCCACTTTTTGTTACACACCCACTTTTTGTTACCCACTCACTTTTGTTACCCACTCACTTTTGTTACCCACCCACTTTTTGTTACCCACCCACTTTTTGTTACCCACCCACTTTTTGTAACCCACTCACTTTTGTTACACACTCACTTTTGTTACACACCCACTTTTTGTTACCCACTCATTTTTGTTACCCACTCACTTTTGTTACACACCCACTTTTTGTTACCCACTTTTATCCCCCGACTTTGTTACCCACTCACTTTTGTTACCCACTCACTTTTGTTACCCACTCACTTTTGTTACCCACTTTTATCCCCCGACTTTGTTACCCACCCACTTTTTGTTACCCACCCACTTTTGTTACCCACTCACTTTTGTTACCCACTCACTTTTGTTACCCACCCACTTTTGTTACCCACTCACTTTTGTTACCCACCCACTTTTGTTACCCACTCACTTTTGTTACCCACCCACTTTTGTTACCCACTCACATTTGTTACCCACTCACTTTTGTTACAGCATCATCTTCAAACAATAATGTCGAACCATATGATGATATATTGCTTATAGACCAGTACACCTTTGCATACGATGCGAAAGGAAGCTCCACACCGTCCACCAACTTGGATACATCATTCTCCTCCACTATACACGAAACTTGATCACCGACTAGGCACACTGAAGCATCACAATTAGGATCCGAAGCATCAATATATGGCTTACATTAATTGCCCAACACAGGCGGAATCACCAAGGGATTGTGACCCACCAGCTTACTATCAACAGCATTGATCACACGATTAACTTTATGTTTGGGCGGTAATCAAGGTAGATCAGCAGTGTCACGATCCACATATCTTCGGTTCCACTTGCTTGTCACCAGCTTTGGAAATCCTTCATCATCGATCAAGTAGCACTCAAAGACTTTGCAGCATGTATTGTAATCTTGAGTTATTGGTGTTTAGAATAGATAGTTTTATTAGTAATTAGATTATTAATTGATTGATCATTTCATGTTAAAAATAAAATGTATTAACTTTGATGTTTTAACAATAAAATGAATAACACTGATGGTGTTTTACTGTCACTCTGTGTATGATATAATGGTTTTGGTGATTAATTTATTGAAGGAAAAACAAAGGAAAGGGCTGGGACTCGGCGCACGGGTTGTGGAAAAGGAAATGTGGTCCTGTAATAGCTTGGTTAAATTAGAAGACAGTAAAGAATTGTGATCAAAGCATTGATTTATTAATAACGTCGTGGAGATATCTACACTAGCTAGTCTATAGGGGGGGGGAGGTCAGGGATAATAACAAATACTACTGTTATAATATCAAAGAAGCCAGTTCACCAATTGCAATCTTGTTTTGCTTAAATATGATGCGTTCGTCAATAGCCGCCATAACAGGATTTTTGCCACCACTATATTAACGCTATCATGTCCTTTTTGATAGAAAGTTGTAGCCAAGTATACCAAAGCAATGTTTGCCCTTCCAACACAGCTTGTAGTTCTTCCACCATTTCCAAAGGACTGTACTAAAGAAGTACGCCAGAGATTCGTATCTTGCCAATCATTGTTGCTCTCCCGTTGCAAAGAGTGGGAATCATGGTCCGTCATTGTCACCCAAAGTAGGTGTTGGAGATAATCTTGTATTCCATATCGTTCCTTGCCATATTGCATAAAACATGTAAGCAACAGCCAAAAAGAAGTCAAAGCCTACAACCAGAAGAAATGTGATTAATAACCTTGTCTTTTCTTGTTTTTCTTCTTCTTCTTTACTTACTTCACGTACCAGAACCAAAGAGAGATCACGAAACACCAGAGACAACAATTAAGGAAGAAAGCCCAACCATAATGCATAAAGACAAGCCTGCAAGAAGTGTGATTAGTAACATTGTCTTTTCTTTTTCTTTTTTTTTTTCTTTACTTACAATAAAGTTCCCATAAAGATTGCACATCATGATCCATCCCCAAGAATCAAATGGAGCGCCGTTACTGGTGGCTAGTGCAACATGCCCGAGAATAGGTAGATCCACATTAATGCTTCAACATACCAGACATCCCGCTTTACCAGCACAACCCATTCGCGAGCAGATCCAGGTGTGGAACAGGACACGATGTCGCCTACGTCCTGCCACGGCAAAAAGGCTAGGCCTAATCGCTATTCTACACAAAGGTAGCCGCCTCGCAAAATCTGCCAACTTATCCATTTGATTACTAACAGGAGACTCCACATATCAGAGACAAAGAGGGAGCATAAACCTAGTGTAAATAATTAACAATTCAGTTAGAGTATAAAACAGTAACAACTTTGACAGAGTATCATTCAAGATGCATTGACTTACCTTTATGACCAGAATCATAGTAAGAGGGAGGAAGTCGTGAGATTACAGGCATCACAAAACAGGTTTTTCATATAGATAGCCATTAGGTGATTCATGGATTACTTTCATGTGTGAAGGAATCCATCTTGTAATCATGGCCAGCAATAGGAATGAGTGCGGGGGACAACTTGTCTGTCAAGCACAGGTTCTTGAAGAGGGTTTTTGTTTGAAGGGGAGGTTTTTGTATAGGGTAGTTTAAACAAAAGAAACAAAAAAGAGAAAAGAGAAGGAAAGAAAGGAGTAATTTTAAAAAAAAATCGCGTTTTTATGGTTGGCGACATGGCTCTCTTTCCTCTCTTTCAAGTTTTTTTTTTTTTTTTTTTTTTTTTTTTTTTTTTTTTGGCCAGGTGTCTCTTCTTTCCGCCCTCCTCCTTCCACTTCCCGTATGTGTTCTACCGAGGGTTCTAATCAAACATTAATGAAGATAGGTGTTCCATCGGGACTGTATCCGCTTTTTCTTTAAATTCATCCGGGATGTTATCGCAGCCTACCCCAAACTGCATTCCCCAGGGGACGGCAAGTTTTATCATTTCCAAAGACAAAAAGGGCTGACCACATGTACTAACTGACCGTTTGCTTTCTTTTCCTGTGTATCATTGCTTTTAATCATTCCTTTAATCTATTTTTAAACGCCGTTTATTTTATTGTTAACTTTACTTATTTTAAAAAAACTAGTAACACTAATAACAGATATGTAAAACTAATAACAAATATCAATTGTGGTGATGTTGGAGACTACAGGCACGTTTACGGTCGCGAGAAGATGAGAATATATGGTCGATGATAACAGGATTGATTCTTGGGGTGTGACGATTGAGAGATGGTAGGCTGAGAGATGGATTACAAATGCGACTGAAGACATCAAGCACAAGTATAACACGGGGTATATCTAACACCAATTTTGACGGATCATCCAATGATCTCGGTATCTGGACTGTGGTCAATTCACGCATAACATAGAGACCAGTTGCAGGCAAAATACAGAGATAGAATGTAATTGTGCGGCCAATCACCTGTATACCTAAAACACCTTCCTTATTTCGTTCATCGAGACCATTCTTGCAAAACATACCGATTCGTAATAGATCTTTGCAAACCAAATAATTGCTGTTCCCATGGTGCGCCGATTTCGCTTCTCCAAAGCCACAGTCCATGTTCCAATTCGAGCCAAGCACACGAGAGATACAAAGGTCAGGGCGGGTCGTCAAGAAGTCATCATTTTTCCGAGCATTCGAAGTAGCTTCATTTGTCCAGCGGAGATATGAGCCATTGTCTAGATCGTCAAACAGTCCAGAGAGAAATGGGTCGATGTACCGGGTTGTGAGTTCGTATTCGTTGATAGTTTCTTGAAGTGGCATACGAGGCAGCTTTCCAATCAAATTAAGGACACCTTTTCTAAACTTGCTTTGATGTGCCGGAAGATCCAAACCCAGGAGACGGACGACTGCTTGTTCGCGAGTAATTTCTTCGATGGTGAGATCTTCAAGAATACCAATCATGCCGGTCATCGTTATCATGTCCATCCTAGGTCTCTTGATGGTGTATATATTGTCTATATGATCAATAGTGGCTTTGATGTTGTGTTGATCAAAATAAGGTTGTAGGTCGTTGGGATATTGATTGTGAGGCAAGAACAGTATAGAGATGGCGGCGAAAGCGAGATGAAGGTGATTTTCGAGAGGCAGTTTCCATTTGTGGGTACTAATCGACATCTGGACGTGGTGGAAGGCAACTGTCGCATCAAAGATATTTTTCACCATGAGATGATCATCGTGGCCTGGCGGCCGGAATGAGAGGTGTGCTGAGTCCAACAATTCACAATCAAGGCTGGAGTTAGACTGTCGTTTCGCACCTCGTTTTCCTTTTGTTAATGGCTGTGATAAGGACGACGATGATTGTGATGATGTTGATGCCGTTGGTGATGATGTTGATGCCGTTGGTGATGATGTTGATGCCGTTGGTGATGATGTTGATGTCGTTGGTGATGATGTTGATGCCGTTGGCGATGATGTTGATGCCGTTGATGATGATAATAATAATAATGGTGGTAACGGGAGGCTCGTTATACTGCCGTTAGTATTTTCGATTTCTGCCGCTTGCTGCTGTGATGATGGCGATAATGGTGGTGGTGAGATAGATTGTGGTGTTAACTGAGATGTTAATTGTGACGATTGCACTGATAACGTGTCGGAATGGTGATCAATATAATGTGTCTTTAGCTCCACGACATTAGCATAATGGGCGACGCAGGCAGGGCAACCAATGTGCGTCGCGACGGTGGGATGATCAGTCGAGGTCTTCACAAAGGTGACATCTTCATTGTTGTAGCGCCGGACTCCAGTTCCTCCTTCTGGTAATTTAATGCCATGGTGCCGTAGATGATTTCGCACTGATTGTGATTTGGTAAACAAAGTACGACATTCAAAACAACGATGTTCAATCCTAACAAGCATTGGCTCTTTGGACATGGTAACTAAAATGTTCTGAGAGTTAGACAAAATAAAAAAGATTGAGATTACATAATTTATTAGGGAAAAAAATTAACTTACGTTGAATCAATGGATGTCGAAGGGTTTCTTTTCAAGTCAAATAATCGAAAGAGAAAGAGAGAGAAGAATTGTGGGGCCCCACAATCTTCAGAAAAGCTGGCGGAATTTAAAAAAGGGAACCCATTCCCACTTCAAAGGGAAAAAAACAAGTCTGGAGATGAATTTCATTCTTTTTCTTTCTATTCTTCATGACTAAATCCGTTTGGACAGCTTCATGTCTTATCATTGGTGATGAAATCTTGTCTGGAAAGACTCAAGATACTAATTCACATAGCTTAGGTATTTATTAAACTAGTTGGATTGATTGTATTGACTGACTCTTCTTTTTTTGTTTTGTTTTATATAGCCCAGTTTCTTTTTGAACTTGGTATAGAATTAAAACGTATTGAAGTGGTCCCTGACGATGAACAAGCAATAGCTATAGCTACTAAACAACTCTCCGCAACACACGACTTTGTTTTTACTTCTGGTGGCATAGGTAAAGATATCATATTAATAGGGGGCCTCCATGTTGACATTTTACTTCTTTTTTTTTTTGCAGGACCGTAAAGTGCTCACACACACACACACACACACTATTCGTACTCTAATCCACCAAACTTTTATAACTTTGTATGTATACAGGACACATGATGACATTACTTACTCTTCAATAGCCAAAGCATTTGATCTGACTATGGAACTAGACAAGGAAACCTGGGGGAAAGTACAACAACTTCGACAACGGCAACAGACGTCAACAACTTCACCCTCCTCTTTGGATGGTTATAAACGAATGGCGACCTTCCCCTCGCCGAGCCAACAAATTCGATCTGATAAAAAACTCCCTATTCCAGTGGTGGTGGTCAACAACAATGTGTACATCTTACCTGGTATTCCTCGTCTCTTCCGAACCCTACTGCACTCGCCTCTGTCAGATCATCTTAAATCGAAAATCACCACATCATCATCACCGTTACAACCCTTCCATCGACGTCAAGTCACTACTCGTCAATCTGAAACTCGTATTGCTCATGATTTGACTCAACTTCAACACAAGGTGCAGGCAGACGGAATTAAGATTGGAAGTTATCCGGCATGGAACGATGCGACAGGTGTCAAGGTTGTTATCAGTATTGTAGGCAAGGATCGCATCAAGGTGGATCAGGTGGCGAAACTGGTGGTGGATCAATTGGATGGGACTTTGGTTGAAGCAAAACTCTAATGGTGGTTGTAGATATAGTATTAGCTGTTATTTTTTTTTAACAATAAATAAAACCATTTGGAACAAAGTAATAATGATTATGCAACTTGACTCGGTTTCCTTTTATGGATGCAGGACCTGGATGTTTGGTTTTTGAAATCCCGGCCCTGCTCCTCTTTTTTTTTTTGGCAGCAAGGGCTCCCATGTTTGCCGCCTGGCCGGAGGGTGCAAAAGTTTTTTGAAATGACTCAATTGGGCATCATCAAACTTAAAAGATAATCACATCTCTACTAACGGATGGTGATCAAATAGTCATTGTTATACAAGAGAGTGTCATCCATTGGCTCTGATTCCCATTGTACTTTTAATAAATGCACTTTCCGGAAGTTAGCAAGTAGCACCAGAAAGCTCTCGCTCGAAAAAAGAGGGGGAGGCGGAATTTAAAAAGTCGACGTATGTCCACGTAAGATGTAGTTCGGTATATAGGCACAAAATGATTGTTGGTATGATATGTTTCACACTATGCTCGGAGAGGGAGTGGGATGTTATTATTAATCCGAGAGATCTGATTTGTTACCCCTGCGTGAATTTGGCTGCTTATTTTACGGCTCCGCTATTTTTCGATTCATTTACTCCCAACGCCATGACAGTGAGGTAAATGGAAAAAAAAGTACCACAAGAGAATCAATCTGACATGTAGGAAAAAAAAAAAAAAAAAAAAGGAAATGCATCACTGACTTGGTTTTTGGTATAGCCACTGACGTTTGAGAGTTGTCGATGGCGCGATGGACATTTTCAAACGCCGCTTAAACCCACGCACAAAATTCGACCTTTTTTAAAATGGGATCTCATCTTTTTTTTCTTCTTCTTTTTCTTCTTCCATTCAACTATACCCATCATGCTCTCTCTCACTCGTACTAGATTATCAACTGCTTCTTATGCTCGTAACTTTGCTACCCAAGCCAACAAGAACTTCAAGGTAGTCGTAATTGGTGGTGGTCCAGGTGGTTTGGCTGGTAAGAAGGATATAAGGTGCTTGTCATTCTTCTCTTGATGTTTAACTTTTTTTTTTTTAGTGTCCTCTACTGTATCCAAACTTCTCGGCAAGAACCAAGTCGCTGTTATTGAACCATCTTCCACCCATTATGTAAGTGAACAAGAATATGAAAACTGGCACAATGGAAGGGCTGAATGAAATGGTGGACTTGCTGACTTATTTTTTATCAAGTATCAACCATTATGGACATATGTAGGTGGTGGTTTGAAAGACTTTAGCGAATCCTCCAAACCCATGGGCACGCTCATGCCCAAGGATGCTGAATGGATTCAAGACAAGGTGACTAAATTGGACCCAGACAACAACCAAGTGCAAACAAGTAATGGTGAAACGATCGGATATGACTACTTGGTGGTAGCTGCCGGTCTTCAAATCAACTGGGATCAAGTCAAGGGATTGAAAGAAGCTCTGGGCAAGGACGGTGTGACATCCAACTACTCTCCTGACAGTGTGCAAAAGACTTATCCCTTTATCCAAAACTTCAAGGGCGGTAATGCGGTATTTACTTTTCCCAACACCCCTCTCAAATGTCCCGGGGCTCCTACCAAGATTACCTTTTTGGCCGAAGAAGCCTTCCGACTCCAAGGTGTGCGCGACAAGACCAATGTGATTTACAACCATAGCGGGGCCAAGATCTTTGGTGTGGATCATTATGGCAAGGTGCTCCAACAATTGGCCGACGAACGTGGGATCAAGGTCAACTATCAAACCGAATTACTCGAAATCGACAGCAACAACAAGGAAGCCACCTTCCGCAACAATGCTACCAAGGAAACTCACAAACAACCTTATGACTTTTTACACGTTGCTCCTCCTCAAGGACCTCCTACTTTTATCAAGGAATCTAAATTGGCGGATGCGGCGGGATGGGTGGATGTGAGCAAGGATACTCTTCGACACAACAAGTACCCCAATGTCTTTGCTCTTGGTGATTGCTCATCTTTGCCTACTTCCAAGACTGCTGCTGCCATCACCAGTGAATCTGGTGTTCTCAAGGTAAAGGAATGGAAAATGGATGACAGAGAATGATGGATACTAACTCGCTCTGAATTTATTATATAATAGCACAACTTGATTGCTGATTTGCAATCCAAAAAGGTGGATCAAGCCGTTTATGATGGTTATACCTCTTGTCCTTTGATTGTCGGTCGCAAGCAATTGATCTTGGCTGAATTCTCTGGTTACACCGGCAAACCTATGGAAACCTTCCCTGTTGATCAACGTCAAATCAGCAGCCTCAGCCAATTCTTAAACAAGGAAGTCATTCCCACCATTTACTGGGATAGTCTTTTGAAGGGTACTTGGACTGGCCCTTCCCAGGTCCGCAATGCTTTGAAATTCTTGCGTCCCGCCAACCTCTCTTAATTATAGCTCTCCCCATCCCCTTTGTTTGCACCTATACACCCACACTCTTACTCTAGTTATCCTTCATTCATTCATTTAAGTTGACACTATGTCCATCTTCCTCTTTTTTTATGATAATAAAGTTTTATTTTACTTTTTACAATGATACTAACATGCTACATATCACATTCTGGTCATATAACAAAGACAATAGATTTAGGTCGTTTTTATTAATGGATTGTTTAATTAGGTAGTTAAAGCAAAGAAGTGGAATGTAATATCTTTTGTGTATAAGACTATAACTACTAAAGTGAGGGAAGGACTAATCTAGGAGGACCTTGATCCATGAGGACCAACATAGTATGTTTTGCCAGATTGGGTATACTATAGATGCATATTGTATATATATAAAAAAGTAAAGGGACAGTCAGTAACACAGACTTCTTCTTTGCATATGAGTGACCACACTTACTTGGTAGTTATCATCAAATACCACGCCAGATGGCAAGATAACACTTCGGTAATAGTCTATGGTTGAAAAAAAAAATCAGCCATTAGTAAATCAACACCACCATCATAAATTCCATCACTTACTACTGCATTGATACCCAACACTGGTGAGGAAGACAATAAAGAGTTGATTAGTTGCTTTTTTTTAAAAAAAATAAAATAAAAAAACATGATCGTCATTATACATACTTACCGATGTGGAATATAGCTTGCAAAAAGACCCCACTAAATGATATATAAACGTAAATGTTCTTGTAAGTATCCATGGTTATTTCTGTGTGTCATTGTCTCCTTACTTTATCACCACAGCCATTTTCTCGGGCAATCTAGTGAATATCGTAGCGTTAGTTTCTTTCGAGACATGATAATGATTGCATTACATACCTTTATAAACAGATCCTTTTCTTCCTCCGTCCAATCCCCAGTCCATTGTTCCTGTTATTGATGGAATATCAAGTTAATACAGTACTCCACCTAACCATATATATATATATATATATATATATATATATATATATATTTCATTTCTTACCACGCCAGGTTCATTGTGTCTATAAAAGTACATGTTGGGATTCTTCTTGAACATCATTTGTGCAATGGCCTAGAAATGATTGTTACAATGAGTAAATCGACTTGATTTTAATTTTTATGCATTTTACCTTGGCACTATTTCGTCCTGTCCCACCAGTTTTCCTTTTCGATCCATCACCAAGGGGATCCTTGTACGAGAATTTGCCGCCTCCATTCTTTTCCCAAGCATCTTGAGCAGATTGTTCGAGTTGATACTTTTGGATCAGTTCAGGATTAACCCAACCTAAGAGGCAAACAAGTAATCAATAACAATAAGAATAATAATCCTCGTCTTTTTATCTTTATGTCTTCCTTACCTTTATATTTTCCATCTGTTCTAATCGCCTTTTCTCGTATGTCTTTATCAAAGTAAGCATCGGCAGTGAGTAGTTTCCCATCCCAAACCTCGGTTTCCGAATTTTCACCATTATCGTCATCGTCCTATTAGTTTCAATAAGATAAAGAGTGAGCTATTATCATCATGAATACTGTATTACCTGTTGTTTGGTCTGATCAACTCGATCATCTGCATCCAGTTCGATTGGCGGTGCTTCAATTCCTCGTAGTCGTGATGATTTTCGTTGTTTTCGCACTACTGGTTGCTTTCGTTTGGCTTCCAATAAAAGTCAGTTTAGTGATATGAGAAGTAGAGTGTTTTGTATTCAAGACAAGATGCATTACTTACCTGTAGGTGCTCTTGTCTTGTCGGCGACCCTAAATCAACAAGAGATTAGTAAACCATGCCATATTCCCCCCAGTCCCGTCCTTCCTTACTTGATTCTGACAGCTGAAGGTGTTGGTGTAGTTGGTGCAACAGGTGTTTCCAATAAATCGTTCCGGGCTTTTGGTAAGTCAAAGTCTGCTAAAAGTTGCCGATTCCGTTCAATGTTCTTCAATCGTTGTTCCTCTTTAGTTATACGCGTTGTGATAAAAGAAAGCTGTTAGCAAGTTAACAGGACATGGTTGGTTGTACTGTTTTGTTTTATTTTACCATATGCTGTGAGCTTTGCCATAATGAGACAAATAGGAATAAAAGAGAGAGAGAGAGAGAGAGAGAGAAAGAGAGAAAGACAGAGGGAAAAAAGGGGACAAGTGAAATGTTAACAAAACTTTCAAATCCCGATTTTGCCTGCCAGTGCATTATCGCTTGAGCCAAGTGGTGGCTTGGTGTTATGCCGACCATTTTACAAAGATTACTAGATAAAAAGAAGTTGGTTCACATAAAAAAAGAAGAGAGTGATTTTATTACAATGATAATGCAGATAGAGAGAGAAAGAGAGAGAGAGGATATGTCCAATATATAAAAAAAGAGATACTAAAAAGGGATAAAACTAAAAACTAAACCAAGTCTATATTTATTCGTCGACATTCACCACTTTACCGTTGTGGTAGTAGCAGGTCAAATCCACGCGGAATTCGGCCAATTGACGGTAGAAGAGTTTCTATTATTTTCAAAAAAAAAAAAAAAAAAAAAAAAAAAAGAGGGGGAGCAAGATTAGTTAGCCACTACATTTGATCCATCATCATCTACTATTATGACTTACCAATAAATGAGCTTGGTTGGTGGATAAAGTTTCCCCATCACGGCAGATAGTATAAGGGAAATGTAAAGTGACAATACCATTCTTTAAAGAGGTAGGCATGCCCAGAGATCGCACCAAAGGTTCCATGTTGTGAGGCATAGGATCGACACCACGCTTGACAGGTCCTTCCGGAATGATGACAGTTTCAGTCGCCACGTTGCCTGATCGAGCATAATCGGGTTGTGTGTAATTTTCAAAGTAAGTCTTGATTTCTTCGGGTGATTTGTTGGTAAAGAGTAGACCGACTTCGCTGTGTAATTTGTTAGCAATACCAGACAGACCTTCCTTGTATTCTTCTTCTTCTGTAGTGCCCAAAGCCTTGGCCATCACTCGGTTACGTCCCATAAAGAAGCGAGAGGACGCCTTTAATTCGTTACGCACTTCTTTCAAAAACGAGTTACGCATATCCTTGACTGCAAACACCCAAATGTATTCGTATCGATCAACAGATTCATGGATCTAAAAAAAAAAAAAAAAAAAAAAGAATTCAACAAGAGAGAGAAAGAGCAAACATTTAGTTAGTTATATACAGGTCAAGTAAGTTATAGAGGTGGCATAATTAATGACTGACTACATACTTGTTCGATCAACTTTTCCTTTCCTTCGTGACCCTTTTTGTCGGTTTTGGTGAGAGAGACTATATGATCAAAGACAGGTGAAATTAGTACTGCGCTGACAAACATAGTATTAGACACTCGATTGACTTACCAACAGTGCTACGCTTTGATTTAGGCATGGTGTTTTAAAATATAATGGTATTTGAGGAAAGAAAGATGTAAAGGAAAAAAAAAAAAAGTCTGCCTTGAATAAAAAGGAAATCTTCAAAGCCACAGCGAAAAAGCGGGATTTGAAAATGTGCAGTAGTAGAATTCAGGGGTAACTTTTTCATTCCCAATAAACTGCAATACGAAGGATGATGATAGGTATCAGTATTTCATTATAACCTTTCAAAAAATATAACTTTAAGTATTTATTTTTACATGGTAAAATAAGAAAGGAACATTACTGTGAAACTTTTTCAAAGGATGAAGAAGAGATGGGGTGACTGGACCTACTTTTGATGGATAAAATCTCTTGATGTTGTACTGATTAACAGAGCTTAACATGAACATATATTTTTTTTTTAATAAAAAAAAAAAAAGAATGAAGCTTTGAGTGATTATTATCTGCCGTTTAACTTTTGTTCATTATGCATCTTTACTGTTTTCTTCATGATCCATACCGCAAGTGGAATTACTACCCACTTGCCTTTATTGAAACCATGGTGAGTACAAGCAAGAAGGTATATCCTATATTCTCTGATACTAGGTATTACTAAAGAAATTTGCATTTATTGAAAATCATGATAGATTAGCGTGCATGAAGGTGTCGACCGATCCCAATGGGCGGTATTTCAAATATTTTCCAAATCCGACTCAAATGTGTATCGCACGTCATCTTATAAGTTGCAGAAATCCAACCAGATTCTTTTTTTATTTTTTCGCTCTTCTTCTTCCTTGAACAACACATGTGTAAAGGTCCTATTCTTTGTACCTAAAAAAAAGTCCCATATACATTATTTGGGTTTTATTCCCCTCTTTACCCTTTGAACTACACTTTTTTTTTTATTTTGCCTTATTATATCCATTCTCTCTTTTTCACTTCTTTCCATTCTTCCTTTATTTTATCTTTTTAGCCTTTTTTTTTTTTTTTTTTTTTTTTTTACTCTACACAGCCTCTTCATATCCATTCTACTGGAACGTACATCTATTACTTTTAATTCTCAACCTGTTTATCATTGTCTATAACGTCCAACTGTTGTACTTTGTATCATCCTTACACACACGAACACACTCAAATACAGCTATACATACTTACCCATGGCCTTGGCACAAACCTCAGCACAACCCTCCTCATTAACAACAGGACATACAAATCATCAAGATCCCTTAGCAGTACTCGATTCTATTGGTAAACGCGTTGATCCTGTTTATTCACAAACACTCCACATTAAAGTAAAAGAGTTACTCCACTTCTCACACTCTGGGTAAGAAAGAGTATAGAATGAAACAACACCTTGTCCACTTGACTGAAACTAACAATGATATTAACTCTTCGTTATTTAGCTTCCCTGGATCTCAGCCTGTCCCATTTGAAACAAAACATCTCACTATTCTGGAACGAGAAGATTACTTTGTTTGCGAAAAAAGCGATGGTGTGCGCTGTTTGTTACTCTTCACGTATTCCACCAAAGGACCTGCCACATTTATGGTAAGATCACATTCTTTTCTTCTACTAAATGATGATGACTTGCTGATCTTTATATATTTATATATATAATTTATAGCTTGATCGAAATCAGTTATGGTACTACGTACCAAATGTACTATTCCCTGTACGTGGAAGGGACAACGAATACCTGAAGGACACATTAATGGATGGTGAAATCGTGATGGATCATGGTGAAAATGGAAACGTAAGTCTAGTCATAATATCAGGATGGGAAACTTGAAAAGAGAGACTAAACCAATTATCTATTGATTAGAAAACATATCGATTTTTGATCTTTGACTTGATGGCATCTAATGGAATGTCGATTATTCAACGGTCATTCAATACTCGACTTGGGGTAAGTCCCGCGCTACTAATACCAGACTAAATACGTATACTGATACTGAGACTCACCTTTTACTGTTATTTTGTTTTTGTTTTTTAACTTTGATCAGATGTTGCAGCAAGACGTGATTCAATCCTACAAGCACAACTTACGGACACAATCTGATCCCCCACCCTTTACGTAAGTGATACTACAAAATTAAGAAAAAGATATGAACTAGTTTGACTCACCATGTGTGTGCGTGTGTGTATGTTTATTTCTTATAGAATTGAACTCAAGAAAATGGAAAGATCTTATGGTTTACGTTTGGTGTTTGAACAGATCAGCAAACTACGACACAATAGCGATGGTATTATCTGGACTCCTGTGAAATGCCCTTATGTACCCGGAAAATGTGAAAAGCTGTAAGTTGTAACAATACAGATGGGGTTATGTATCTTTTGTAACTCACCGCATTTACTACTTTATAGACTGAAATGGAAACCACCTGAAAAAAACACAGTTGACTTTAGAATCAATGCTAAATGGAGCAAGGATCACAAACCGATATATACTCTGGACGTACTCTCACACCTCACCTACAAATTCTTCGATCATTTCCAACCTGATTCTGATTGGGCATTGGAGTAAGTCATTTGAAAGACGAAGAAGAAAAAGATCCGTTACTGACTATATTCACCTTGTTTACCTTTTTGATTCAACTTAGATGGAAAGACCAACCTCCTGACGGTCGTATCGCAGAATTCAGGTATCTATCATCCCGCATATCATTACGAAAAAAAGAAAAAAGAAAAGATAAAGTGAACTAATACTTGTTGTTTCAATAGATATGATCCAAATTGGCAAGTGACAATAGTTGAACAGGGATATGCACCGACTACAAGAACAGGTGGCTGGAGGTAATAATCAAGCATGTGATGTGCCTATAAAGAAGAAGAAGAAAATTAACCAAGCTCTTTTTTTTTTTTGTAGGTTTGTGCGCTTTCGTGATGACAAGGATGCAGCCAACGAAGAAAGTGATGTCAAGAAAATCCTCCACAGTATCAAGGATGGTGTCTCAAAGGAACAGCTATTTACTCACATGGAATGTATTCGGGATGCATGGAAGGCGCGAGAAAAGGGCTTACCACCTCCTACTCTTGCTCATTTGAAAAACCGTGGTCGGCTCTCTATATCAAACGTCTCCAACTCTTCGTCCTCCAATCAACCTATGATGACGCCTACTGCTGTCAGTCCTGTCTTTCCTTCTCCTGCTGCGAACAACCTATCTTCCTCTTCTAGTCATGGCTACTTTTATGGTGATCACAGCGTCAAATCAAGGCAAAATTCAATGGATTCGGGCTCAGCTGAACGACGCTATTCGATGGCGGATGCAACTACCGACACCAAGACAGAAACAACTCCATTGGATTCCAATAACAGCAAAGACAGTGACGTGGCCTTGACACAATCATTACCTGTTTCTCGAAAACAGTCTCTTGAAACATCACCAAAAAGGGACAGTAATGGGAATGGCATGGAAGAAACCGAGCGGAAACGGCATAAATCTTTATCTGAACTGGACAAGGTGCGCAAAATACAAAATCAAGCAGAAAAGCGGGATGATAAAGTATCGGATCAAGTCACTAACAACAAGGACAGTAATGCTACAGCAACAACAACCCCGGGCCACCTTGACAAGATAATCAAAAAAGAATCACCAATGGATGATACTAGATTGACAACTTGTGCTCCCACGACTAAGGACCCACTGGCAAAAGATACAGTAATATCCAATCATCCCACAAAACCAATCGATTCGGCCAATCACTCACCTATCTCACATTCTTTGTCCCCTGTAAAGGAGGAAGGGGCGAAAGCGATGATAAACGACACTCGTCGGCGGAAAACAACGACCGGTGGGAATGATGGACAGCAACAACAACAAAGGCCCCGGCATTATGTGGACAACAAAGATGAAATGGAAGACAGGATGCAGCATAGTAAACACAGAAAATTGACGGAAACACATATAGCACCAAGGACTCCGTCAATAAACAGCAAACCAGGGTCCAATGTTAACTATGAAAATGGTAGTGGGGTGGTATCGAATCAACAACAGGAACAGCAGGAACAACAAATGGTTGCACCAGATGAGTCTCTAGAAACTGCAGATCTCTCCAAACGGCATGGTAAACATCATTCGAATCCTACCGGTCCAGCAATAAATGTATTCCAAAACGGCGTGACAACAACAACAGTGGGTACCATCCAACAACGTAATCAAGGTAGCCACTATGCACGGTATGATCCAGCTAGATCTCCACCTCCATCATTGTCTTCATCGTCTTCATCATCAATACCCAAGTCACCTCATATGGTGACGAGCACTCATTTACAGTATGGATCAGCTTTGCCACCATCATCATTAACATCACCGTCATTGACTCAAGCATCTTCTTTTAACAACAACAACAGAAAAGAATCAAGCCATAGTATCCACAATTTATTGACCTCCTCTGTCGAACCTGTCTCTCATTCGCCCAAGAAAAGTGAACCAACATTCGTGACACCTGTAACAACATCGACCTATTCTGGACGATCCTCATCTTCCACTCGACCTTATAACCTATCTTCACTTTTACACGATAATACTCAGCAAAAAGAAGCCAATGATGTTGGATACCGTTCAAAGGAAGTACATCACCCTCGCATTCAACCACCACCTCAACAACAACATCGGCAGCAGCAACCATACCAGCAAATGCCATTAGAACGATCTCAAGCAGCCAACATACCAAATTCTTCATCGGCTCGTACTCCTCCAGTCCAATTCATCAACTTTCATGCTGATCGGCCTCGTGCTCAAAACTCACCCACCACCCAACAAAAGACGATATTTATACAAGGCGAATATCACAACAATGCTTCTGATCCACCAACAAAGTCACGTAGTGCATCAATAGTAAGGTCGAACACACCTCCACAACATCACCAATGGCAGCAACCATCGGGACCCGAAACGATATCACCACAAACTACCACATCATCGACCATCAAGAGAAGCAACCATCGACCATCGCAAACTTCATCATCAACGACATCATCACCATCATCATCACCCCGGGACTCTCGTCGTTCGGGATCATATAATGTGTGGAGGGCGACTGGCCAGCAACAACAACCTACACCAAATTACGGAGTGGGGACGAATCATCCAGCTCAAGCACATTATTACCATTCACAGCAACAACATCAGTACCAGCAACAACAACAATACTATGATGGCTCAAACAATTCTGATCAGCATGCAACTCTTGGAGGTGTACATCCTCACCACCACTTGCACCAACAATCGATTCGACCAGTCACTGAATCGACAGAATATCATTGTGATCCTTCAACACCATCACAGCATCATCATCCACCCTATCAAGATATGTATCGTCCGCCACAGTATCATGGACAATCAACATTGACAACAACCGTATCATCCTCATCATTGCCACCACCTGAAAAGAAAAGCGACAAGGCCAAACTGGATTTTATTTTAAATTAGCATCCTCTTTAGCATCATTCTACATTTATCATTGTCATTATCATCATTATCATTATCATCTTTTAGTTTTTATAGTATCTTGTCTCCCCACCGTAGCTTAGTTAGTCCCCCCCCTCCTCCCCCTCTTGGTTGATTATACTTGCTCATTCCAGTTTGTAATTCCCATAGGCATTCTTTTATATATATATATATATATGTCTGTTAAATTGTTATATGCAACAACTATCTCTTTTATTCTTCTTCTTCTTTTTAATAAACAAATTAAAACAGATTAAAACAAAAACCTCACATGGTATGGAATCAGGGGAAACACTACATCACTGTGCATTCTGTACACGACTAGGCTTTGTCATTTTTTTAGGAAACTGAATAGAAATGGATAAACGGAGAAAAGGGCCAATGTCGAAAAAAAAAAAAAAGACGGGCCCCTCATTTCTGCTTGACATATGATCCTTCTACATGTCTCTTTTTTTTTGGACTGTGATACAAACGCAATTGGGAAATATAGTAGTGGCATATGTTTGTTCGGAAAAGTCTTCCTTTAGCTTGTTCTTTTTTTAGCATTGCGCAGAACGTACAGAATTATGAGTGAAGGGGCTATTTCTGTACGACTATGGAAAACATTCAAACGCCGACGATGTGGAGTATAAAGCGGCCTCCTACTTTTTAACCTTTCTTTTTCTTTCCCTCTTTGATACATCTTTTTTTGTAATACTCATGACCGGATTCCCTCAAGACACCTACTTTTATATCAAAAACCAGAAAAACAATACTGTACTAGATGTATACGATGGTGCGGTAGTGGTAAGAACAATCTAGCTCAAGTAAAAAAAATAAAAATAAAAATAAAGACAGAAGGATTAACTAACACACATGTGCTTTCTTTCAATTATGAAACTTTTAGGAAGATGCCAATATTATCTTGTGGCCTCAGGTAATAGGAAACAGTAAAAAGAAGAAAGAAAGAAAAAAAGAGGGAGGATAGTATCGACGCTTAACAGGCTCTCTCTTACTTCATAATAGAAAATGGGCGACAACTATAATCAGGTAAATGACAAGAATATCAATAATTATAAAAAAGGGTGATACTAATAATTCATACAACAGCTGTGGCGATGTGAAGATGGGTATTTGATTAATATGAAATCAAAACTAGGTAAGTCATCTTTTTTATATCTCCAACACATTTAATGTAATATTGATCATCTTCCTCTTTTGTTTAATATTATAGTACTGGATGTGCGTGGAGGTAAGAGAATGAAATAGAATTATTGGCATTTCAGGCTTGGTGGATTGATTTTGTGTATGTGTAGGTGACCTCAAGGCTGATACCTTGATTGTACAATATGGCCGAAAAGTAACAATGTAAGAAAGGATAGACCTGTTAACTACCTTTTTTTTTTTTTTTTTTTTTTTTTTTACTAATAGTATATTTCTTTCTTTCTTTATATATAGGGCTCATAATCAACGATTTGGATACCGGGATGGCTATTTATATACCCTTGCTGATCCTCGACTGGTCTTTGATGTCAAGGTAAATAGAAACATGGATTAGATTGTATATGGTAGAAACTAATTTATCTTTAAATAGGGTGAAAGTGACAAGGATGGTGCCAAATTGATTCTCAGTAAGAAGAAACATCATGGTCATGATTATCAACAATGGACTATCGAACCTTTTTCAGCTCCTGGCTATAGTAATCCCTACGAATAGTTTACCTCCCCCCGATCCCTCAAATTTAGTATAGTAGATTTTATATAAACATCAATAAACTTTTATGCTGATTCATTTTATTCGGCAGCCTAGATTCTACCTGTCCACTATTCCGGTTGTGTTTGATCGTATCCCAAAAAGGAGTACTATGCGTGTCCGAATATATTTCAAATTCCGCTCTACTTCAATAAATCCTCCCCCCCCTCTTTTTTTTTCTCTCTCTTTTCTTCCCTCTTTTATGGATTACTTGACACACCTAATCTTGGAACACGTCAATGATGAAAAAAATCTGTTACAGTGCTAACTTATCAACAAGAGCTTTAATATATCAGCGACTCCCAAAGTTACGGCGATCACCTCTGACAAGACGACATGACGAAAAGGAAATCGCGAATCTCTTGACCAGTTTACATCTCCACTACCGCCACCAACTACATTCTTCAACACTTGGTCGTCATATTCGCACACTGACCTTCCTCTCCTGTGATTCCAAGATGAAGATGCTAATGATCCTGAAGGAAACATCAATGTTACAAGAACTGAATATTATCAAGGTCAAACAAGTATCACCTGAAACCATTCAACACATTAGACACTTCTGCCCTCACATTCGACGCCTGTCTTTATGCCACCTCGACTTCTCTGACCGGGCCATGATAATCCTCAGCGAGCACTACACCAAACTCACCGACCTGACACTACACGGCTGTAACCGACTGACATCCTTTGCCCTGTTTCTGCTGCGCGACTGCCCTTTGACATCATTCACATTAAAGGACTGCAAATGGCTCTCATTAGTCATCCCACGAAACTCACGGCGGGAATCTCGTTGGCATCTCTCGTATCATATTTTATCTGATGAAGTTAGCGGCCGGCTGACTGTATCGGAAGAACTCAACTCTGGGCTTTTACAAAGCTATCTGGTGGACGCCACCAAGTACGGTGGCGGGACAATCAAGGAAATCGGCAACCAGATGCGCAAACTCGACGAGAAGAAGAATGATATTCACGATGACCGGCACGACTCGAAAGATGAACGACAATTACGTAGATGGGGTAGGGATAACCAAAGCGACCGGGATCACGACGACAAACACTAGGATAATCAAGAAGTGGATATAATCGTCAAGTTGATGACGGCTGATACTCGGTTACTTGGTTACTTTCCATATCTCACTCAATTCACTAGTCGCGACAAGATCTTGGATGAAGGTGATTTGATACGACTGATCCAGCGACATCGCCATTTGACTACTTTACGACTGGATGTACAATCTATCACCAAGACGACGTGGATTGCCATTGCCATTGCTTTGCCTGATTTTACCTCTTTGCATAGAAGTGGGGGGGGATAGTCAGATTCCTTCGGGTTTGGTGCGTCACATTCTGCGTGGGTGTCCTCGACTGGATGATGTCTGGTTTTTTGATCGGAGGCAAAAGGGAAGACAGGCATTGTTGTCTATTGATCATGGTAACTGGCGGCACGTGAAACGAGGATCTTGGCAATCCGATGGATTATATTCTGACAAAGACAGAGGTGGTGTGGACAGCTCTGACAACGAAGACGACTGGTGGTAATCTTTTTTTTTTTTAACTTTGTTTAACCACCCCCTTTTGATTATATGTACACATAGTATAGTAGTATCTTCTCTCTTTTATTAGTATTGCTTTTATAAATAAAGATCATTTGAACAACTTTATACAATTGCGGGAGGGGCAAAGCCGGAATTTGAAATTATCACTTGGAAAAAAAAAACGTGAGAGGAGGATTCATTACACTCTTCTTTCTCTTTTTAGATCTTTACTACAAACCTCACATCGAATGTCAAATAAAGAAGCCACTCTTAAACAAAAGGTAGGTACTAATGGTGGGGGTGGGGGAAAAACAAGTGATTGAATAGATTGACTAATACTCTTGGTTTATTGTACGTTCTTTATAAAACAGCTTCAAGAATCAAAAGTACTCGCAGCTGAACTGACCTATTTGCGGCCAACAGCGGTAAAATGACAGAACAACTTTTTAAGAAACCATCTTCCATACTCATCCAGTTTTTATCTTTATATAGAAACTATATCAACGCAAAGTACCAACGTCAAATATCTTTTTCCTGGAAACTGATATCAACACCATCAAATCAGACGCCAAATGTAAGTAGGCAATAACTTGAATACTATCTACCTTTTACTAAACATGCTTTTATTATATGTCATATACTTAGATCAACAAAAGATTCTCGAAAAAGAAGTTAAGGCCTTGTCTTCTTGAACCGGAATCAAACTGTAGACCAACAAACATTGTAGAATATATACTGTAGATATACTTTTAAAAATAGACCCTTCCCCTCCCCCTTATGTTTAATTGATCAA
This sequence comes from Chlamydoabsidia padenii, assembly GCA_025330725.1. Taxonomy (NCBI): domain Eukaryota; kingdom Fungi; phylum Mucoromycota; class Mucoromycetes; order Mucorales; family Cunninghamellaceae; genus Chlamydoabsidia; species Chlamydoabsidia padenii. The sequence continues at coordinate 430,605 of JAIWND010000016.1, forward strand.
TAATAAAAATATTTATGTCTTATATTAATATGTATCGTCATTCTTCTTGTGGTGATAAGGAAATCTGTTTGGTTACTAATGATGTATTGGTTGCGCTTGATTTTTTTTATATATATCTGGAAGTGAAATGCTTTGCGATCCTACTATCCACATGCGGGATCAACAATGGTTTGTCTCTATTTTATAATGATTCATTAGTCTAGGTCTCTGTGAATACTAGTAAGCATGCACTTGGTATGTGTGGATAGGGTCAATCAGTATGCCACTGTCGCAGGTAACATGACAGGAATGGAAGCTATACTATCATCTAAACACAACATAACATGATGCATCTACCCACCCCCATATAATTCAAACAATATAGTGTAGCTATAATATATTGTTTTATTAGGTAGTCAAAATGCAAGTTGAAAGCTAATACTAAACCAAAGGATTTTGACGGAGGAAGGAGACATGATTGGAATCATCTTGATACAAGTGAAGAGGGATCCATCCAATGTAGTTTATGCCACCAAACCCACCAACATAGTAGATTGACTTGACCTTGAATCTATAAAAGCGAAAATCATGGAATCGTTCCCTACAAAAAGTGTAGTGTTAGAGTTGAATGCAAACATTAGTCTTTATCACCATTCCCACCACCACCACTTTATCCAGATACATTCATACCAGAATTTCGATTCCTGGTGAGTATTTCCAAAACATTCCATATTGTTTTTTCTCTATGTAATGAAAAGAAATGAGTGAATTAGTTGCCAAGTTTTTTTTTCTTTTCTTTTTACTGGACTTACAAGTGATCTGGGCATCTCTATCAATTCCCCCGATAGTGTAAACCGAGGTTGTTGTACAGGTGTTGATATATTGCCAAAAGGAACATTATAGTCCTTCAAAGCCCGAATCGTGAATCCCACCTTTTGGTTTTGATGATGAGCATTTCTAGCGTTAATCTAAAAACAACAATGTATTAAAGTGGTTATGCGTCTTTTTTCATTTCGCCCAACTCCTTTATAGATTTACTTGCAAGTCTGACATGAATAGTAATAGATCACCACTGTCAATATGAGCACAACCTTCGGCATAGTATTCCATCAAACCAAAGGGGTAATCTAACCAAGAGAATGGGGAGAGTCAGTAATATGATAATCTTATTTCCACTGTTATTTCATCTTACTTTTAAATTGGTCATTAACAGAAGGGTCCATCAATGTCAACATGGTACCAATGCCTAAGCAAGAATAAAGAAAAAAAAAGGGGGGGGGCGAGGATTGAGAATCTTATCATTCAAGTGATAAGTATAATGGATTCCTTACCTGTGTCCTTTAACACTTGGCGGGCCAAAGATGCGGCAGCAGAGACACCTTGGTCAGATTTACACAAGTGTATGAGACTTGCCAGAATAAAGAGGAGGTAGATGTGTAAGCAAAGCATACTTGTTAAATGTATGCAAAAGAGAAAAGAAAAGAGTGTGAGATTTTTTTTCCCTCTTTACAAGGCAAAATGCAGTCGGTGATTGAAATCAGCTCATGCTGGATCACAGGCCGAAAAGATGTCAGTCCCTATTCCAATCGAAATCCCGCCTCTCAAAAAACTGGGGAGGGGAACTGATTCGTTTGCCTTTCTTTTTCCTTTTTTTAAAACTAGAAATATAATGGTCTCTATTCTCATTCTTGGTTATGGTTGGACAGGTGAATTCCTCTCAGAACTACTGGACTCTGAAGAACCTCATTTGAAGTATACTGCCACTACGCGTGATGGACGCCACAACACAATTACCTGGGACCTTGGTGACAATGCTTCTGCCGTCAATGTGGATGCGCTTCCGATTGCCAAAACAGTGGTCGTCACATTTCCTGTCAAAGAAGCTCAACTAATGGAAACATTAATGGATTCTTACAATAACAAAGTAAAAGATGCAAACCAGCCTGCTGCCCATTGGATCATTCTGTCATCAACACGTCCCTTCTCGGCAGATACAAACAATCGACATTCTCCCCTGGATCATGTCAAGGATACTGGTCGGATACCTTCGGAACAAGTGGCCTTGGCTCGTCAAAGTACTATTTTGCATCTTGCTGGGTTATGGGGGGCTCAAAGGTGACTAAAAGAATGATAATACTAATTGATATGGATACTAAACAACTTTACATTATTCTCGGTAAGACAACCAAAAAACTGGGTGGCTCGTTTCTCAAATAAAGAAGCATTGAAGAATAAACTCTTGGCACGGCAATTACATTTGATTCATGGCAAGGACGTTGCTCGGGCTATTTTGGCAATACATTTGAAACAACAACAAGAACAGACCGGTGGGGAACGGTGGATCGTAACGGATGGTGGATGCTATGATTGGTTAGTATTATTCTCGAAATGGGCGTCTCCGGAACAACTTGAAATGGTGCAACACTTAATGGATCATGATCTTGATGTACAAAAGAAATGGGGTACGAATCAAACCTTGGATTCTTTGGTTGAATTGGGTGGCGTTAAACCTCGTTTGGACTCTAATGAATTCTGGCATGTCTTTGATTTGAAACCAAAGGAATTCCTAATTGTAGAATAGAAACTTACCCTCTTTTTTTTAAAAAAAAAAAAAACTTGTTGTTACCCATCAAAGGTTTTGGTTTAATAAATATGAAATAAAATCATAATGCTTTAATGTATACAGTGGTCGTCAAGTGTCGTCGGGTTTTGAATATTTATCAAAACGCGTGCCCAATCTGTTTTATATCTCTTTCTTTCTCTTTTAAAACAATGGCGGGGATAACCAACTTTTTTAAACCAGTTACCAAACCTAAAACTAACGAAGTCGAGGTAGATTGATCTTGTTGTTGCTAATAATTGTTGTTACTCAATTAATACCTTTTAATATGATCATATAGACCAAATCAAAGAAACGAAGAATCCAAAGTACACTCTCAAAGGTATTCGAACAGCATCTATATCTAACCTCTTCTTCTTTTTCTTCTTTTAGTTAGTGACGACGATGACGATGACTTGTAAGTATCGCTATTCAGTACTTTTGGCTGCTTTCAATCTTGGCCATTTTACTAACTGACTTGACTTGGGGGAATTATGTTTAGTGTATCTCCACCTGAAAAAAAGAAAACAAAAGAATATGTCGACCCAACTCAATTCTTTGCCAGCAAAAAAGATAATACCAAGAAACCAACCTCCAATAAAGTTAAACCAACAACAACAACAACAACAAAGGATAAAGACGACGACGACATTTCCATGATTGACGTCGCTCCACCATTGACAACGACAAAGACGGATCCAAGCACCAAACCAACAGCCTCCACCAAGGCAACTCCGATCACCAAGTCAACAACCACCACCAAGACTGAAAAGAAACCAGCACAAAAATCAGGGTAAGACAAAGAAGGTTATGGCAGAAACAATAAAAGTGACTAATTACTTGTTTCTTTTATCGTGGGTTGATCATATTATTAGGTACAATCAAGTCCTTCACCGTGCTCCTCCTTCAGCTTTAGGAAGTCGGCCCAAACCTGTCGGAAAAGATGGGTGTCTTTCGGGACTGACATTTGTACTTTCTGGTGAATTCGACACAATCACTAAAGACGATATTACTGACATTATCAAGACATACGGTGGGTAAGTTAAACAAATGAAATGACGGGGGATCAACTATATCTGTCGATGCTCACCTTCTTTTTTATTATTCCATCTAGGCGTGTAACTTCTGCGGTTAGTGGGAAGACGACACATTTGTTACGCGGGCGGGATGCTGGTCAAAGTAAAATCGAAAAAGCAAAAAGTCTCAACACGACTATCTTGGATGAAGATGGATTTTATGACATTGTCGAAAACTCGGCCGGACAAAAAGAAACTACTATGGTGGAACAAGTGAAGAAACCTATAGGAAAAGCAAAAGTAGCGGCATCAGTATCATTAGCACCAGCAACCACACCATCAACACCAAAACATATACCACCACCACCAGCAGCAGCAGCAGCAGCAGCATCGTCAATCACGACAAAACCATCAACGTAAGATCCAATATAGATAGATGTCATATATGAACTAAACTTGTTTGTTTATCTTATTGAATAGATCAAACGATATCGACTTACTATGGACGGAGAAGTACAAGCCTAAAACAAGTAGCGAAATAATTGGAAACAAGACATTGATTGAAAAGATTTCCGTATGGTTGGGCGAATGGTAATGTTGATACACTTAATTATCTAGAATGAAAATAAAAGTTGACTCTATACTTTTACTTTTTTAGGCAACATAATCGCAAATTGAACTTTCCGGAATCAGGTACAGGTCTACAATCTTATCGAGCTGTCTTGCTTAGTGGACCACCAGGTGTTGGGAAAACGACGACTGCTCAACTCTTGGCGAAGGAACATGGATATACAGCACTGGAATTCAATGCAAGTGACACACGAAGCAAAAAAATCCTCGAAGACATGGTCATGGAAACAACTTACAACAGATCAATGACGGAATTCTATTCTGGGGATCCTACAAGAATCAAGGTGATACAAAAAAAGCCAATGGCTATGCATAAATCTCATCTCTCTATTGTTGATAGAAACCAGGCTCAGTCGACGGTAAATTGGTCTTGATCATGGATGAAGTGGATGGTATGTCTGGTGGGGACCGTGGAGGTAGTGTGGAACTCGCTCGGTTGATTCGCTCGACAAAGGTAAATACAGTGTCATCATAGAACAATACTAACGAATTACTAACGACCTCTTGCTATTATTTTGATTTTTAGATCCCTATTATCTGTATTTGCAATGATGCTCGGTCCGACAAAGTAAAGCCTCTGCTAAAAGTGTGTTTTGAAGCTAAATTCATCCGGTAAAACCAGAAAGAAGAAGAAGAAAAGCGAAAAACTGAATACTGATGTTGTTGTTTTTGTTGATTTATTCTTATTTACAGTACACCGCCCAAAAATATGCGTGCAAAGCTTATGAAGATCGCCTTTACGTAAGTCAACAACACGCTCCCTCCAATATGATAGCTACTAACACTTTGGGTTTATTCATTTTGCAGCGAAAAACTTAGGATAGAACCAAATGCGGTGGATGAACTAGTTACTCAAACCGGAAATGATATTCGACAAGTAATCAACATTTTATCGACTTACCGGCTCTCGAAAACTGACATGAAATATGGTGATGCAAAGATCATGTAAGTTGTAATACTGATACTGGGTAAATGATATCGTTTTAATTTGTATACTTTTGATTATTGTTTTTTTTTTATTAGTGGAGGTCAAAACCAGAAATATAGTCAAATCTCTCTTTTTGATATCCCAACTCAACTCATGGAATCATCCGTCTGGCACCAACCGGACATGAACAAACTGGCTGATATTTACTTTCATGATTACTCTTTGGCCAACTTGATGATCTCTGTAAGTAGACTAAAATGATCAATCACGTCACTGCAAATCCAACAAATCATTTATTTTATAATGCAAATTAGGAAAACTATGCAAAGGTGTCTCCTTCGAAATCTCAAAAATGGAATAGAACTGGAAATCCTAAAGAAACTGCGTGCTTGGAAATGGATTTACTTGCGAAGGCTGCGAATGCGATTGCGGAAGGTGATCTTGTGGATCGACGAATAGGGTAAGTCAAAACATCAAAAGTGGAGGGGGGTGATTAATGTGCTTATACTTTTACTTGTCGTCCTCGGTAGATCCAATCAGGAATACTCATTGATGCCCGTACACTCGATCATGTCCTGCGTTCGACCTGCGTACTACATGGAAGGATACTTTGGTAGCAATCGCCCTGGATTCCCATTGTAAGTAATCTATTATATAAATATTGAACCTATCTCATTAACTGTCTCTTCCAACATAGGTGGCTCGGTCAGAACTCCAAATCATCCAAGAACAAGCGTTTATTGGCAAATATACAAACCAAACTACGATCAAAAGCGACAGTGGATCTATCAGAAGTCCGACAACACTATGTCCCTGCTTTGACTTGCAATATCTTTAAAGACATTCAAAATGTAAGTAGGCTCGGTGCAACAAGAAAAAAAAAAAAAAAAAAAAAAAAGAGAGGGAAACCAACCTTTTTTTTTGGGGGGGGGCTTGTCTTTAGGGTCAATATGATAAAGCGATGGATACAATGGACTTTTATTACCTAGATCGTGAAAACTTGGAAACACTCAGCGATCTTGCTCTCATCCCTCAACCGGCTATGAAATCTTTAAATGCAGCGGCAAAGCGAAACTTCACCAAGGCGTAAGTCCACTCCGGAAAGAAAGAAAAAGGGGAGGGCTTTCTTATTGCTAATACTTGTTTTATAGGTACAAGAATCGAGTCCACCCAGTATTGTTTGAACTCAGCGACACCACTCCTCTCAAAAGTAAAACGAAAACAGTGTCAGAAGACCTGGAAGGGGTTATATTTGATACCGAACCTGATACAGCCGAACTTGATGAAGACATTGTCTGATTGGTGTGGTATTTATTTACTCTAGTCTAGTCTGTATACTTTTACCATGATTGTCATTGTCATGACGATGGTCAACATTCTTTTTAATAAACTATTGTAATAAAATGATGTTATATGATATGTATTCCACATGACCACATGTTTTACTTGTCTTTTTCATCTTCCCATTTGACTTTTTTTTTAGCCAATGCATTCCACAATTCCAACTCCCCGCCAATTAGAAAACGTCGGCGTTTTAACTTAGGAAGTGAAATATATAGTACATTAAAGTCTAAAAAATATATAAGCGCGGTTGGTTAAGTGGTATAATCTTCGCCTGCCACGCGAAGGGCCGGGGTTCGATTCCCCGACCGCGCATTTTTTTCAGTTTCCGTTTTTCGGAGTTGGAAAAATCGTTGTCGATCTTGGTTGTTGTTAAGGCAACAAGGACAGTAGAAGTAGTGTTACGGCTAATCTTGAGTTTGTAAAAGTGTATTTTGGATGTATTAAGTAGTGAGCACCAGAATCTTTTTGGTTTAAATTCAACCTTTTGATAGTTTTTGTTAAAAAAGAAAAAGAGTAGAGTCTTCGATTTGTGAGTCGGAACTTGAAAATTTAAAAAATGGAAACCTTGTTCCTGAAAAAAAGACAATAATTACGCTTGAATAGTAACTTCAACCAAGTCAGAAGGCAATAAAAGCCAATAGGAGAGGGTCTGGTATCAAAGTAAGACCAAAAAGACAAAGTTTACACTTGTAATGTAACTTGAATGTCAAAGTAATTCACAAAGAGAAAATGCTCTTGATTTGGGTTTTGCACTGAGTTTTTTATTAAGAGAGAAACTTGATAAAACTGAAGATTTGAAAAAGTGTGTGAGAGATGGGGGCTATTTATACTATTTTCAAACTTGAAATAAGGTTGGTCGTCAATTCTTGCCGGTCGTTGTTGCTTTCCGGATTCCATTAACACTAGTGAGGTGATTAATCATAAGATAAAATATAGAATAGACAAGTCAAGTGTTCCCAATCACACATAAAGATAATATGATATAAAAAATATAATGATATGGATAAAATTGGTGGACGGGATTCAAACTCCCGCCCAACGAAGGATTTCATTTATATTAAAAATTTCGGGGGTCAAGGTAGCCATGATAGTAGGTTTTGTTTGTATAATATGTATTGAGCACCAGAATCTTTTTGGTAAGATTCAACCTTTAAGATGTACTTGAATATACTTGGTAATTTAAGAAGAAAAGAAAAAGATCGACCGAGGCAAGTCGGGATTTAAAATAAAAATAAAAATAGATCTTGCATCAAAGTAAGATCACAAAAGACAATAGTTACGCTTGTAAGGTAACTGTAAGTAAGATCACAAAAGACAAAGTTACACTTGTTAAGTAACTTGATAAAACAAGTAGATATCAAAAGAAAAAAGACTCTTTATGAGGAGTTTGCACCAAGCTTTTTATTGTGAAGGTTGGTAGATCAAAAAAAAAAAAAGTTGGGTTAATGGAGCAAAATGATTTAAAAATACGGTTACATCTCCGACTTCACTTTCGTCTTGCAGTCCCCACTTGACACAAGTGGTAGATACTGTTATGACTAATATCCATAACAATACTCTCTTTATGCTTTTGTCCGAGTGTTAGTAGTAGCTTCCCCTTTATGAAAGAACATATTACAAGTTGTATTATTTAACCATGGCGGATCACCACCAGTGATAACATGACCTGTTCTAACATTATAATAGTCTGTTCGATAATAAAATTTCTTTATACAATTAAACATATGCTAACATTGATTTAAGCTTAAAATCAGAGAGGGGAAATTACAGTCATGCACATGACAGAAAAAGGAAAAGGTAACCTTTTCTAGACGATAACCTGCATGAAGCTGTGAATTTAAAACACCGCCATTAGTGCGAACGAGTATTCACGTTTCTTTGAGTGGCTAGTCATTACCACAACAAGTTATTCTATAGTGATCAAATCATTGTTCTCTCAAACGCATTAGTTAAACCGATTAGAAATGAACCATGTAGGAAAAACAAGAAGAAGAAGAAAAAGGAGTCAACCGAAGGGAGGCAACAATAGAGAAGTATGCATATTATGTACCATCATACAATATAAGACTTGACTGAAGATTGGAACTACTATAATAGGCTAGGATCCGTAATGTGCTCCGTAAGCGAAAATTCATATGTAATGCGTGTGATAACAGATGAACGTCAAGTATCATTTGTCGTCAGTTACTGTCACTCTAATTGTACTAGCAGTAAAAATAATAAAACTATACATAGAAACTGATAATAGATAATGTTGATGTTTGTTGTATATGTATAATAAAAAAAAAAGTGGTATGCCAAAACAATAGAAATGAGTTGCATTCTGTATGCACCATGGACTCTGAAGGGGGAGCATTTCCCATTTTAGGACATTCCCTTTTTATTGGTGCTTCCACATTGAAATAAACTGACCGAACTTTTTTTTTCTTTTTTTTTCTCTCTTGTCTCTCTCTCCGCCCCTTTATCATTTTCTACCCTTATCCCCTCACTATCTTTCAGTTAAACTACTCCTTTTTATTCTCTGCTTTGGTTATTCAAACTAGTCGAATTCTATTGACTGATCTTTATACTACTCCTGGTGAAAAAAAAGGTATGTTTGTTTGTCTCAAGGACGCAGTAAATTGATTCTATGAAACACTTTGTAATTACTTACCTTTCTTCTTCTTCTTTTAACAAACAGTACATGGAACCTGAAAACTTACCTCTCAACAAAACTAGTCATTCTCTTGGTCACCGTAGACAAGCCTCAAAAGGATTAGGCATTATCACCAACAGCGATACCCTGGTCAACTCGGAAACAAAGAATACTACAACACCAATAGTAAAATGCACCAAGAATGCGTCCTTTTTTGAAACATCTGATCTGGCAACACCACAACCACCACCGCGTCTTCGTCCACTTGACATATTCAAGGATACAAAGTCGCCTACAGCACCTACTCCACTTGAACCTTCCACCAGTTATGCAAGTCGACTTAGGAATATTGTGGCTACAATGAACCACGATAAACATCAAGACAATTTGTTGTCGACCTCTGCCAATTCGACACCACTACCTGATACAAAGCAGAAGGATGATATTACAGCAACCACCCTGGACACAACTCAAGCAAAGGTACGACGCGCCAAATCATATCGCTTCAAACCTCCTTATTACGACGACGACGACGACGACGGAATCATGGCTTTACCAAGTCCTTTACCAACAAGTACAACGTCATCTTCGTCGAATCGATTACCTCATCAAATCCATGTCTTGCACCCTACACATCACAAATACATCACATCTGGCTCTCACCCTACCCCCATTATACCAACAAAGATGACAAACAATAATTCAGCATCACCGCACTCACCAATGACACCACCTTCTCCATCAGCATCCACCAGTATTCCCATCCTCGCCATATCACCCACCTTTGTACATAAAAACGATGTCATTCCTCAACTATCTGAACATCCAATGCTGGGGGACATGATCGAGTCCACTTGCAACGATAAACTACGAGGAGGGAATATGGTGCGTGAATTATCTCAATCATCTACATTGCCTACTCTGGGCAACAAGGACGGTGATGAAGATCTAATCGACAAACAACTGGGTGATTTTTATATCAGGCGACTACTTGGGATGGGGGCTTTTTCTAAGGTTTATCTGGCAGAACGACATGTAGATGACGATCGGACGGAACTGTTGGCTATAAAGACTATAAACAAGGTTGGTATGCAGAAAAACCCTAGGGTACGATCTAGTATTGAACGTGAAGTGGGTGTATTGAAGGTAAAGCACAAGAAAAAAAGGTTATATAATATTCTAACGATTTCTCTCTTCTTCTTCCTAGTTTATTGATCATCCTCATATTGTCCATATTGAAGCGACAATGGAAACGGAACATAGTTTATGTATTATCTTGGAATACGCCAAAGGTGTTGAACTCTTCAGCTTTGTCCAACAACTACATCAACAACTGCATGCAACAAACGAAAAAGTAAACGAAATCTTGGTCAAGCGAATCTTCCTACAGCTGGTCTCTGTGGTGAAATGGATGCATAAACACAACATTGTACATCGGGATCTCAAACTGGAAAACGTTTTAATACACATGGACCAAGATGAACCCATCCTCAAGGTAACCGATTTTGGCCTAGCTCGCGTGATTGACCCGGAATCGCCCATCCTGACAACTCGGTGTGGTAGTGAAGAATATGCAGCACCTGAAATTGTCCAAAGCAAAGGGTATGACGGCCGACAAACGGATACTTGGGCTCTAGGTGTTATCTTGTATTCATTGTTGGTGGGCTACTTACCCTTCCGCTATGATCCATCCAAAGGTGAACGGGTGACTCAAATGTTTTATCGAATCGTGCGTGCTCAAATCAAATGGCCAAAGGTATGGGATCTTGAACAACAACATCTTGCTATCAGCTCACAGGCAAAAAACGTGGTGGAACGGATATTGGTGCGGCAACCTGAACATCGAATTCATCTGGACGATATTGACCATCTACCTTGGTTTTAATTATAGTAGATCCTTCCCCCCGTAATTCAAATACATAGTATTTTAGTGTACTTTTATCTTTATTTAATCTTTTTTAAAAAATCATAAACTCCGCCCGTCGTTTTTTTGCACCCACTTATTTTACTGACATGTCTGAATGTTTAACCGAGATTCAAATACCGCATCTTGACTTTTTTTATTTTTTTATTTGAAAAAACAACCTTCCTCCTCTTCCTCTCATCTTTTACCACAAAAAAACTACAACAACAAAACGAACTATGGATTACAACAAGACGAACGTTGAACAACAACAAAAAGGATGAAAATCAACAAGGATTAACTGCAACAAAAGGGATTATTTACAACAACAAGGATCAACAACAACAAGACGAACGGTGAACAATGGATCGTATATAGATTAGGTATATATATATAAAGTTTGAAGAAACTTTGTACTCAAACCTCATTTTCATTATAGTTGTATATAGTCTTAGGATTGATGACAAATAAAATATCTTTTATTGTGTGGACAGGTTAATGGATAAATTGTATGTGAATATTTGTGGGATAAAGTATATATGAATATTTGTGGGATAAAGTATATATGGATATTTGTGGAATAAAATATATGTAAAGGTAGGTTTACGGTGAAGGTTGTTTTTTAAAAAAAAGTCAAGATGCGGTATTTGAATCTCGGTCAAACATTCAGACATGTCAGTAAAATATGCGGGTGCGAGGAGCACGTAGACTGAGTTAGAAATATATAGACCACGTAGAGGACCACGTAGACCAAGTAAAAAATAAACGGATCACGTAGAGCTTCGAAAAAAGGACTACATTTCCAAATATTGACCTTTGGAATAAAAAAGAACCCGCCCTTTGAAAAAACAAAAACTGCCCTTTAGGAAAAATAAATCCGCCCATTGGATGAATCAAAACCGCCCCTTGGGAAAATTTATCAGCCGCACTTTTTCTTAAAAAACCGCCCTTTGGCGTTAGAACGACTGTATCTGCATAATGGTAGTAAAAGATGGCGGTGTTTAAATATAACGCCAGTCTTCTTCTGAGACAAATCAAGATGATGAATATATAGTATCTTTATTAGTAATATATGTGTTTAAAAATAAATAGCTATGGTAAAATAAAACTAATCTAGTATAACCGTTTCCCCAAAAGCAGTGGTGATAAATTGACTGTGGTGGTTCGGTAGTGGTGTTTTGCCGTCGGTAGCTATACTTGATGAGCTTGATAAGGATATGGTGGATTGCGAGTCATAGTTAGATGGTGAATCTGGTTCCTCTTGAAGACTGTCGATAGACTGATGGGAGCCAGAGGCGAGAATAGATTGCTGCCGCTTTTGCCACATTTTTGCCAAGATTTGAGGTGGTTCCAAGTAGTACTCGTCAGACATCATAAATGTTCCCCAGTGTATACCAACAGATAATCGAGGCATCTTTAAATCTTCATGCACCTTGATCGCGTCTTCTGGGCCCATATGTACATGTTGCATCATAGGTTCAGGCTTGAAACTGCCAATAGGAAGAGCGGCAAGGGTGAAGGGAGCATAAGCATTACCTATTGCTTTAAATAGTTCAGGTGAGTATCCAGTATCCCCACTATTCAAACAAAAAAAAGCACATTGTGTTAGCACCTTGGTTATAGTTTTTCTTTTCTTTTTCGTACTTACCAAAAGAATACACCATCGTCTTGTCCTTTCACCACAAAGCTGCACCACAAAGTCCCGTTTTTTTCAAAAGGCGTTCTTGATCCACTCCAATGCTATTGACAGGATGATAAAACAAATCTGTTAGTACATGATTAAAGATATGATGGAATTACCCCTTACCATTGCTGGTACACATGCAATCATGATATCAGGCCGAGAATGATGTCTGATTTCTTGCCACCAGTCCATTTCCACACTAACCCAAATAAAATAAACCAGATTAAAGACCTATTCAAAGTGGTATAGATTTCTGGATAAACTTACACATTTGTTACTTTACGTTTCAGGAACCAATCACGGAGACCGAGTGGTATATACCATGTCACAGAATCACCCAGTTGGTAGACGACTTTTTCATCTACGTAAAGTCCAAAAGCTAATGTTATTCCATAACCCTATTATTATCTTTTTATTGTTCAACTATTCTTACCTAAATGGTCGAAATGATCATGAGACACCAATACAATATCCAAATCCTTTGCAAAGGCTTGTAGTGAGCAAGGAATAGGTCGAAGTCGTTTTGGTCCAAGATAATCATTGATAGAGCATCTAGAGAATACAGGATCTATGTGTATCATATATAAAGTCAGAAAGTTAGTGTTGTTTTGAGTGACACATAGTCCATTTCAACTGATTTACCTGTCAAAATGGCCAATCCATTGATTGTGATCAAGCACGTTGATTGACTATAAAAAGATAAATGTGATAAAGTGTTTAAAACCCCCTCTGACTTTTTTTTTTTTTTTCCAATACCATATGTACTTACCCAAACCATGTAAAAGTGACAGGCTCTTTGACAGATCGTGGCTGGAGAGCGGTAGTTGTAGTATCACCAAGCCAGCTACTATAGGTGCCAGGAGTTGTGTATTCTTGAGACTTGGTAGTGTTTTTACATTTGAGATTTAAAAATATCTTATCCAAGTCTGGTAATTGGACAGGCAATGCTTGTTCTAGTTCCTAGTCAAAGTAAAGATGGTAAGAGTGAGTAATTCAGAGTATCAGTATATGGTTATATTGGTTATTGTTTTTTTTTTTTTTTTACTTACTTGTTGTGTTTTAGGTAGACCATTACCTTTCCATCGACGAAGCCAAAACAGCGCTGTGGTCAGAAAGGAGACTTCCTGCCATTCTTCAAAGGGATTAACGAACCTTTTGTCCACCTTGTAAATTGAGTTGAAATGATTAGTACGATAAGCCATGACTTTTTAATTGTTATTTTAAGGGGATGTAACCTACCTTTAAGCTTGCAAATCGGTCTTCGGCCCGTTCCAGTTGTTTTCGTTTCTTGATATCCCGTTTCCTAATAGCTTCCACCAGATCAGCAGCATGGGTGGCTTGCAAATAGTAGTAGAGAAGAGCCGAAGCGGATACTGTGGCGACCAATGTTGGAATAGTAAAAGGGTGATCAAATGGAATAGGGAAGCATAAAAAAGAAGGTCGTTTATTAACGCTGGTCAATTGAGTCATCAAATTATGAGAAGGGGGGACGATATAACAATGTTAAAAAAGAAAAAAAGTGGAAGGAAGGAAGGAAGAAGAGATTTTTTTTTTAAAAAAAAAAAAAGTGCACAGAGCATAAATAGGTGCCTGGTGCTGGTTGTTTTTTAATATCCGCCACCACTGAATATCCGATCCGATCATTGTTGACATGGACAGGGAGGTATAATCAACCCTAGATGGCCATCCTTGGGAGGAGCCAGTCAAAAGAGTCTGTAATGAGAGTAGAGTAAAAATAAAGCGTGAGTTGTGATTTTAATGTTTATTGATTTCCATACCGTGTGTCAGTTCCTTGTTTCAGAGGTATCGCTTCAATTGTGAGGGTAATGGTGTAACTTGATGAAGTGCCTTGTTGCTGAGCATTTTGGTAAAGGATGGTAACAAGTGTTGATGTTCCTATAAAAGAGCAAAAGAGAAAAAAAAATAAGTGTCGATTCTTGGTAATATGTCATCTTTTCATTTACCTTGTTGATAAAAGTGATCGCCCACCCTCGCTGTTGTTTCGCATGTCGAGGTAATGGACCATGAATGACAGCACGACCAATTCGATGAATGTAATCCTCCAGAGTAGCCGCCATATCATAGTTGATAACCAGTCGAACAAATGGAAGATCAATACCCCGTGCCAAAATATCAGTTGTCACCACCACATCCCATTGCAGATCCTGCTGATTATTGATACCTTCTACAATACTAGCTCGTTCTTGTTGGTCCTTGTCCGCATGCATAGCCACCACTCGAAGAGCTCCGTTGCGTTTTTCAATCGCCCTTGTTAAGAATTCCGCACCTAGTCGACTATCCACAAAGACGAGTATCGGAGGAAGAAAGTATTTGGGATCATTCAAAATAGACAACAGTCGTTTGGCTTTCTTGTTATTTTCCACCCAAAGCACAGTTTGTCGAACCAGAGGAGTTGCTTCTATTGTCGTCTTGTTGTTGTCCTTTGCGTCAATAGTGCCGTTATCCGTCGACCGTATACTGATTTCCACCGGATCCTTGAGGTAACCGAGCATTTTCTTCCGCATATAGTCGCCATCATCCATATTACTTCCTCCTGTTGTCGCCGAGAAGAGACTGATTTGTAACACAGCCTTGTTTGAGAGTTTATCCATGATTTCCTTGACTTGATGTTCAAACCCTAATCCAAAGATAGCATCTGCCTCGTCCAAGACCACCATCCGCATCATCCATAATCGAAGCATAGCCGGGTGATGGGTTGCAATATCCAAGATCCGCCCTGGAGTCCCAATTACAATCTGCGCCCCTGTTCGTAGTCGATAAAGTTGATCCGCTAAAGGTTGTCCGCCAATGAGCAAAGCTGTCCGCATGTTTCGTATGTTCTGACACAATTGTCTTGTGATCTGTTCCATTTGTTGACAAAGTTCGCGAGTAGGGGCTATTATTAAACCATAAGGACCACCACGACGTTTATGCCGATGGATAACATTGAGAGAATGACAATGGACGATCATTGGAATAAGAAAGGCACCGGTTTTCCCGGAATGAGTGGGTGCTGTCACATAAAGATCACGGCCAGCGAGACCTACTGGGACGGCCATTCGTTGAATACTAGTCGCCATATGCCAACCGAGATTATGCTCTAAATTGTGGTACAGTTGGTCGCCGAGAGTCGTGTAGCATTGGTCAAAGCTGGTGATAGGTCGAGGTAGTCGTCCTCCCTGAACAACAAGATCGTGGGCCTTTAGTATTGCATCCCGTTGTTCCCGTGTTATTGTGCGCACCGAATCCGACTCTTGATAATTGGTCCATTTGGCGTGAAGATTTTCTGCCGTGTAGTGTTGAAGCATTCCAGTAGGCTTGGGTGTGGTTCGAGAAGTGTCACGCCCATATTGTTGTGTGGCAGGATAACATAGATCACTATCTATACTTTTACATTCCATACTAACAATGAACAACCAAGACAAGAAGAAGGTGAGTATAGTGCCGCCTAGTTGTATTTCTTTAGATTTAAAAGAAAAAAAAAAAAAAAAAGAGAGACTTACCTGCATACATCGTTATTCGTTTGATTGTTGATATATTCACCATACTTTCCACAAATTACGCAGATGGGTTCGTCTTGATCAGGATGCACAAGTCGCTGTTGAGAGGAGAAGTGCTTTACGGAATCAAGTGATAAATTAAATGTATCTTCTGCAGCAAGTAGTGGTTTACCATCGCCAGTATCATTACAGGGTATCATGTTGGTATTGGTGTTGTCGATGGCATTATCGGTACTGCTAGAAGTAATGTTTGACGTAGTCATTGTTGAATACAAGGTGTTTGTCGTTTGCTTTTTGTAAACATGTTGATCGTTAAAAGTGTTCTGATTAGAAGGTTCCTGGTGTTTCCGTTTTAATGATCGGGGGACAAACATAAAAAAAAAAAAAAAGAGAGAGAAGAAGAAAAAGAAAAGGGAATGGAAGTTGCAACAAATATCATTGAGCGGTATTTCAAAATCATGGGGGGGGGTAATCACAATGTTCAAACGTTTCTGCATAGTATGTCTACATCATTTTTGACGAAATCAAATGAGAACAAAAGATTTCCAATTACTATATGATAGTTGGTGGAACTAATTGGAAGAATAACCTTTATCAAACATGCATGTCTTTAATCATCGTCGCAAAAGGTCACAATAAGAACTACTTTTACAGCATCACCTACCACTCATTGGCGCGGCTAGAGCTTCATTGATGAGTATTATAATACAAATAAATTATTGATACCGGATATACTTCTCCTGGCTTCATGTAAAAAGTGTTGAGCCTGAGGCACAAAATTTCGGGCCTAATATGGACGATTTCCTGCAAGCCATCTTTGGCGTTAGTGCTGCTTTGGGTTGGGCGACCCAATAATCTATATTTTTTTTATTTTTTTTTGGCTTCTCATAATTTTTTTGCCGCACTTACTGTCTTCACATTTTCTACCGTACTCACCGCAATGACCGCCCCCTTACATATAATTACCCCTTATTTTATAATTTAGTATAAATACCCCATCTTTCCCCACAATTTATTCTTCTTTAGTTTATAAGTATAATATATTATTTACTCAACCCTTTTATATAAAATTCAGTACAAAGGACCTTGATCCACCAAAACTACTGTCTTATTTTACCTTGTTTCTATCATCTATATAGAAACTTGATTTGTTTTTGACTCTATCATTGATATAGAAGTCTTTTATTTTATTACTTCAGACTATAAGTCTTGACTTTATTTTATTTTATTATTTTACTTCAAAGGTTGAATATTAACCACAAATATTCTGGTGCTCACTACATTTTAAACTCAAACGATCTACTTGAATCAATCCATCTCTACAAGAGAGAAAAGAAAATCAATTTAACCTCCGAACCAAGCACACTTTGACTGGTTCCTGAATTTCCTATTTGGACTCTATAAACGCAAATTTACATTATCTAAAGATAATAACATATCTACAACACTCATATAAAAACACAAAAACCACAAAAACACACCCACGTTACCTAAATCCATACACATTTAGCCGTAACAAAAGAAAGATAAATAAGGCATACACCAAAAAAGCAAAACATCGACAGTAAAAATTTGCAAAAGGTATGTTCCCACACGGGGAATCGAACCCCGGCCACGGCGGTGAAAGCGCCGGATCCTAGCCACTAGACCATATGGGACTTCATGAAAAATTAGACTGCAATATACTATATATTTCACTTCTTACATATTGATCACGTGACATGCTATTTAAGGCAAGAGGAAGAGTGATATGTCATCGGTATTGGGAAAGCTTTATGTTTTTGGATACAAATCGAGTCCATTATAATAGATAAATCGTAAAAAAAAAAAACAACGTTTTTATTAACAATAATACTACAAACTATAAAAACAACAACTATTACTATTTGTCCTGTTCCAGTGATACCCTTTTCCGTTTCTTTGCGGAGTACTTTTCCTTCTTTGTCGCATCACTATCACACAATGGGCGAGTGGAGAGAGGTTTATAAGCCGAGATCAAAGTAGAAGACCCACCACCGAGCACGACGACCTTTTTAGCACGAGGCTCGAGGGTACTACCCGTACCTGCCAAGAAGAGATCGCATGTGAGGGCCCTGACATGTTGAGCATAAGATAGTTGATCCCAATGAGCCGCCGTCCGTTGAGTAGCACAAGACGAATCATGCCAAGTGATCGCGTCGAATTGACAGTCGTATAAGATCAAAGGAAGGTCGCTTGCCATGGGATAATCCGGTCGAGCAGGATAAACCGAGGTATCCAACAAGTCCTTGACGATGGTAGGTGCTTCGAGTTGTTGACCGACAAGAAACAAGACCGACATCATACAGCGCACCTGATGCCATAGAAAGGCAGTCCCCTGTAATTCCAAATACACCATATCCCGGCTGTCCATAGTGTCCAATGATGTTGATAGCGAGTAAGGATGGAGACTGCATTTGAGAACATGGCGATGGTAATTGGTAATGTTTTTTGATGGATCCAGTTTACAAAAGTTGCGAAAGTCGTGGTTGCCGATGAAATCATGAGCCGCTTGTTGCATGAGTGTCAGGTCGAGTTGGTCTTTTCGAAAGAGGTAGCGGTAGGTGCGGGATTGGCAGTCGAAGCGGGCATTGAGATGAGGTGGGACAGGTGCCCATGACAGAACGCGAATGTCGTCTGGTAATGCACGATTCAACGTATCCGCAAAAGTCAATTCATCGTTCACGGGTAACAAGTCGCTGTCACTTGTCGTTGCTAATTGTTTAGATCGCACATTAAGAATGATGACTTGCCCAAGACCACTGACACCACGATCCGTTCGTCCACACCGACTATAGTCACAATGTTCCCTGTCCACGATTAGTTTGCAATGAGTCAAAGCATGGAAGATTTGGTCTTCAACAGTTGGTATATTGACTGGATCCCCTTGAGAAGCAAAACCAGCATAGTTCCATCCAAGGTAGGCCACCTTGAGAGCAATGCGTCGTTGTCTATACTTTGTCATATCAAAAGGTCGTTGCTGTTTTCTTTGCTTTTTTGTCGGTTTATCCAGTCTTGTTGTTGTTGATTCATTTTCCAAAGTCTGTGATTCCAGTTTTTCAATGTGTGCCAGTAGTTGTTCTTTCGTCCAATCTTGATACTTGTCCATGTTGTATAATTAATCGAGAGAGGAAAGAAAGAAAGAAGGTAGTAAGGAAAAAAAAAGGGCGAACCAAATAAATTTCAGATTGAACGAAGCCACCAAAACTCCGCTCAGTCTTTTTTTTTTTTTTTTTGGACACTCCCCTCTTTGTGGTAATATGAAATTCAAACCTGAATATAAAAATGATTCCCGTCAACCTTTGTCATTGCTCAGACTGAGGGAATACATCTTTTGAAGCTATACTCTCATAAAGTATATTTTCGTGAAATCAGCGTGCATTCATGATGCCCAACAAAAAGGGGCATGACAGAAAAATAGGAATCCCGATAAAAACTATTTGCATGAATGTAAAATCATTAAAACACAAACCATGACACTTTAGCAAGGAGATAGTAAAAGTGATATAGTAGTAGAAGATAGGGTAAGATGTTTGCATGATAGTCGGGGTTCAAAAAGACGATGATTGATTTATAAAAACGGTAATACAGGCGTTGTTCCCGCATTGTATCTTTATTTTATTGTTAAAATGATAAAACACAAAACTGATACAAAAGCTACATAAAAATATACTAAATCAGTAATAAAGTGCTAGACTATTTATCCCGTCCCAATATTTAATGCGAGCCATCTTCTTCCATCAGAGTCCCCATGGTAAATCTTGTTCCCGAAGAGGTAGAGCGTTGTTGGTATCGTTGTTTGAACTGTGGCTTATCAGTTGGAGGAATATCCGTCAAGGTGGACCGGTCTTTGTAGATTGAGCTATCTTCTCTTGTTGTTGTTGTAAGAGGAGGTGTGGATGAAGATGTTGATGGTCTGGGTGTACCTATATCTTGACATGGAAGGACAAAAGAAGGAGTAGAGCTTGTTGTGGTGATTTCACTTGCCATAAATTCACTAAGATCACTTTGAGCATATCGGAGTGCATGGAAGTAATCTAGAGAAGTCTATTCAAGTCTCCCCCCCCCAAAAAAAAGGTAGATGATTAGAATGTTTCCTTGATATCTTTTTTTTTTTTTATTTTTTTTTATTAAAAAAAAGTCTAATTACCTTTGAGCGTTCGAGTGATCCGCATGTGCCCAAGTAGCTGCAAACCAAAGGTGAAGGAGACCAAATAGAACCGTCATTGTAGCTATCGTCGGAATTGTTTAAAAGTAGTGATGTACCAGGATGTTCCGTCCATTTCGATTCTTGAAAGAGTTTGAGGTCTGGTTTTTCATTTACAAGTCGCACAAATGCAACAAGATCATTGTCTTGATCTATCTAATAAAAGAAAAAATGTATAAGATGAGACTATTCTATATATATATATAAAAAAGAGTTTGTATTGACTTACCATAAGACTGTGATCATGAATAGATTTTTGTGGGTATCTTTCAGAGGTATGTCGCCTTGTAGTAGAGTGTCTGTGTTTGTATTTATCAAAGCTTGATGAGAATTCACCTATTTTGGAAGTGGAGCTACAGTGGATAGTGGATGATTTGGATTTTTCAATTACCGGAATAAATTTGGAATTGGCTATCAAGAGTAATTAGCGCCATAATAATAGTTTGTTGTGTGCAACTTACATGTAGAGGCAGAGGATGATTGTGAGTCTCGAGGTAATGGCGAGAGGGAAGGTGATTTGAAGGGTGATATACATAATATTGGCGCATGTTTTGACAAGATGTCAGATGAATGAGGTGAAGGGCCATGTTGATTATGTAAAAGATCCCGTTTTGTTGTTGATGACACTGTTAATCCATGTTGCTCGTGTAAGATGGGGCTCGATTGAGATCTGGACAAGGTGGTACGTTGTTGTAGTTGGTGATTGACCTTGTAGATATGAGGAATGGCTTGATTGGCACCAGTTCCATAGTCACCATTCATTAACAAAGCCGATCGATACTTTACTTTTAGTTGAAGTGTACTAGAATAAGCATAAAAAAGTAAATGTTAGTAACACAATGTTTTTATTTATTTATAGATATGATCGTACCCTATAGGCGTCAATACATCAGAGAATTTGTAAACAGTTGGCGGTTTTTGGTGGTCACCCTTTATCAGAGGAGTATCTAAGTTGTAATAATATCAAAGATGGGGTTAAAAAAAAAAAAAAAGATTATATGAGTAGTATATTTTTTTTTTCTTACCTGGGGGTAGTTCGTCATGTAGATAGGAACAAGTACCAGTTCCAATTCGATAGCATAAACTATACCTATTATCACCCTCTTGTAAACGTCGATGTAATGAGTATCCAGGAATCAACCGAGCAAAAGAGTGTAGTGCACGGAAGAAGATGATAGAATGCTTGTAAAAGCGAGGCATATCAATTGAAGAAGGATTCAAGATGGGTGCAGACTGTCTTTAAAAAAAAAATAAAAGATAGTTGAGAGCAAGCAAGTAACTCATTTTTATCCACTCTTTTACCTGAATGTTAAAGCCCAAGATTCCAAAATAATCTTCTTCTTGTCATGTGATGGATTCATATTGTGTTGATGCATATAGTCCTCCATGATGTTGTGCACTTCTTCTTGAGATAAGTGAGTTGTATCCAGATAAATATGAATGGTCAAGGTGGGTGGAGGTTCTTCGCATGGATAGTAAACTTTGGACTTGTAAAAATGTAGTTCCACCCGAAGAGCCGCCTTGTCGAGCATTATCAAGTCAAACTATTTAAAAAAAGGGTGTTGAGTAGATATCTGTTTTTTTTTTTTTTTAAAAAAAAAAAAAGGTATTCTATACATACCCATCGATTGATCCTATCCATTTTAGTGGAGTGCCGTGCTTGAACAATGATATTCACAGTCTTCATGTAAAAGTTCTACAAAGACATGATTGAGAATCATATAGTGACACCATATCCCCTTCAACATCATGTCATCATCATCGTCGTCGCTTTACCACGATTTCGACTCCGCAGTATGTTTTTCTTATGCATATTCTTCTTTTTCCTGGCTTACCTGTAGCATACTATTCAGGTGGCGATCCATAGTAGAAGATGACCTATTGTTTTCTTGGCGTATAAAGAGTGTTGATGTCATTGCATCTTCGATAGCATGAGGAGTGTCGAGTGTATTGCGTTGTTGAATGGGTGGTGATTGTATATTGACACGTTGCAAGGCAGAGGAGGACCGGGATCGTCGAGTGGAGGGTAACATTAGACCTTGTCCAAATAAAAGAAAAGTAAATGGACTTGACTTGTTAAAAGGTATGAGCAGTAATTAGACCAAAGAAAATAAATATAAATAAAAAAAGTAAAGGAATAGGGGGTTGGAATGAAAAGAAGAAGGAAGAAGAAGAAAAAAGTCAGGTTGGCGCAAATTATAGACATCGAAATCGGGGTTTAAACTATCTCTTAAACTTGTTCGTGCCAAACAGTGTATGCACATCATACCTAAAAAAAGCTAGTTCTAGCAAATGATTGATGAAAAAAAAAAAAAGTGGTTCCTTTTTCCCACTGTTGCGAGTATCCACGGAGTATACGTTGCTTCCACAGAAAAATTGGTAAGGAGTTGTATTTTTCCTCCTGGGCGCATTCTCTCGATCATCAGACCTTTATAACCAAGAGACAAAAAACCACCAGATAAAGACCATGGTCTTCTCACTCTTTTGAACGAGGTGCCAGTGCTTTTCATATATAAACTCCGACCATATTCATTATCGCGGTCATTGTGGGGTAAGTGTCCTGTCATCAAGTTAGTAATACAAATACCTTTATGTCATTAATCTATCTCTATTATATAAATATGTGACAGCAAAATACTTTTTTTTTTCTTTATTAGAATATGATATGAGTAGAGAGATGATATGAGAGAAGAGGGTAGATAACATAATTCCGTTTATAAACTAATGCCTAATAGGGGGGGGGAGGGAGATATATCTAAATGTCACTATGTTGTTCTATGATTTTGACCATCGTGCCCATCGATTCAATTTTCTATCGGTGATATAATCATAGCGCCAGAGAAACCCATTTAGACCACCACAGAGGATTTGACTAGAGAGAGAGAGAGAGTATGGGTTAGGATCAGATGAATAGGATATTGAGTGGATGATTCTTACCGACAATCACGAGTAAATACACAACATCGTATAGCCTTTGATGACCGTCGATGAGATAATTCCGCCACTTGTTTCCCAGTTTTCAAATTATAAATAAACACGCTACCGTGATTGCTGCCAACACAAAAGTAAGTGTCATCCACACTAACATCGAATCGACAATAGTTTTCACCAGTCTTGACACGGAAAGATCGGATGGTTTGTTCGTTTGTTGGATCCCAATATTCCATACGACCATTAGTGGATTTAGATAGTACGTACCCATTAGCATAACGAATACAGTCTTAAATATAAAGAATTGTGTGAATCAATCCTTTATATAATAAATAGCTGGTTTAAATAAAGTGAATCTTACCTATAGTACAATCACCGTGCATCTTTTTGAGTATCCGAGATGACTTTTTACCAACCACTACCGGTTCATCATCGTCTTCATCCATAGATCCAATCAAGGCAGGTATTTTCCATTCTCTTAATTCCCCTTTTGTCGTACCCGTGATGAATGTTTCACCTGAAGGATGAAAACACTATATCAACCCATTAGTATCCAATAGACATCCTTTTTCCTGGTACTTACCACCACATTACATTCATATTCGAATATAGCCACACATGTTTGTTTTTCCACATTCCATAATCGCATCGTTCCATCTTTGCTGACTGATATAATATGTTGATTGTCTTGAGGATATGCCTTTACATCAACAATGGGTTCTACAATAAACAAAAGAGTGAGTAAGTATATCATAATGACATGGCAATTAGAGTAAGATACGATACTTTACTTGTGTGACCTTTAAGGACGGCTATTTCGTTGGAGAGAGCAATACTGAGAACATGGACATCTCCATCGGCACCACCAGTGGCAATAATCGCATCATCTTTTCGGTGAATCCAGCAAAAGGAGTTGAGTATCTTTTCCTTGTAATCTTCTTCTTCATCGAGACCATCCCCCAAGTTAAAGTTGGACATGATATCCAAATGATTACCAAAATGTTCATTATCATATACATTAATCTATATACATAAAAAAGTCATTCAGTCAGCCAGTCTATACACACACGTTTGTCCTTCACTCCCAATTACCTGAGCACCACCAAGAGTTCCCAAGATATTACTGGCATCCACTTGATCTATGTTGAGTTTATCAAATATATCGAATTCTTCTTCTTCTTCTTCTTCAAAGTTTTCTTCTTCGTCGTCTTCTTCTGTTGTGTCCAAAGGTTTGATTATTGATGTGGTGGTTTTGTTGAAGCAAAAGGCGATCTCGTTAATGTCTCGTTCGTGATTTTCCTTGAGAATCCGCTTTAGTCGCATGTTGCCAAACATCTTTTCTGCTTGTTCATCGGTAAGGGTAGTTGACTGCATGGTGTCATTGTTGTCGGTTATATCATCAGATAATCTTCGTTTAAGTGATCCAGTCATAATGTCGATTGAATTAAAAAAAAAAAAAAAGAAAGAAGACTCGCGCTGAACTAATATTTTTTTGTCATATATAATTTTTTTTGCCCGCTCGCGTTTTTTCATTTCAAATCCCGCTTTTGAACTTCAGGGCTTCTTTCAAAAAAGGAAATGGCTTTCATTTATTTACTCAGAAATGTTATTATAAAGTGGGGGAACTAGGCTATACTTTCATTGTTTGTGCGCGGACAGGTATCCTGCTTCCAGATCCATTGATAGTCAAACTCTGTTTTTTACTTTGGAATTTTCGACCTGGTGTCTTTTCCACTGAAGGTGTCTTTTTGATAGGAGGGGGTCGTCGTGGTATCATGGAGGAGACACTATCCCCATCAACACTTGATCGTTTCCACTGGCGGGGTTTCAATAGTGCGCTTTCAATGGATGGTTTGGTAATCGTCTTGATTGGCTTTTCCATTTTATTGTGTGTTATCATAGCATTGTCATCACATGTTACCGGGGAAATGCATCGAGTGGCAAGGGATGACGACGAGGATAATGAATCGGGTGTCGACTTTGCTTGGACGGTTGATGATTCATTCATTAGGTTTATACTATGAACCACTGTATTAGTGAATCGGGGGTGGTTTCGATTAAACTTTGGGCGATTTTTCCGTAAATGAGGAACTGGAGCCGTCGAGTGGTTCATGCAAGCGGAGTCGGGATTTGAAATGGGAGATGCAGGAAGAGATGGATCGTTGAGTGAATCAGAACAAACACTATGATCATTATCACTGTACTCTTTAGAATGAGATGTCAAAGTGTCTCCATAGGAAGATGAAAAAGAAACACTTAATCTATTAAGGGAAAGAAAAGAAAAGTAAGGAGTGAGTTTTATAATGGGTGAGTTTTGTCGGGGTTTACAAATCACCTTTTGTTCGCTTGAACCAATGATGCAGCAGTGATGTTTGTTGTGTCTACTAAAGTACCCCGGCTGGATTCACTACCAATGAATCGTGTCACAGGGTACCATCCTTCTCTGCATATGGGAGTAGAATGACGATGATGGCCATTGTCGTCATTTGGTATGGTTGTGGATGAATTGATTGTGTTTCCATTTTCGTCTTGTTCATAACCAATGAGCTGAGGTAAAACGATTGAACTGAAATCATCAGGTAATTTGATGTTTAAAAGATGATCATCCTTAACATAGATATCATCATTTTTAGTAGATTCCTCTTGATCGACTAGTTCATCATTGGATCTCTTCTTCTTTTTGATTTTGAAAAGAAACATTGTATTATATTTTTATATTGTTGTTGATACAGTATATGAAGAAAGAAAGGGGGAAGGGAGTAAGGAAGAAAGAAGAAGAAAAGGATGATAATGATTCTCCATTATAAAAATAAAAATAAAATCTGCACCCAGGTACACATTTTTTTCCGAAAAAGGGGTGGAGCTAGTGAAGGGGAAAGGAAAAGAAACATGTCATGCATTGGGTTGCATTCATTTCAAACCCTACTACATTATCTGTTATTATTTACTTTTTTTTTTTTTTTCCTTTTACACGTATATTGTAAAACATACTTTTTATCTCTTACACCTTGTTTGAGCTCTATAAACACAAGTAAAATCGGGGTTTCAAATATCGGAGTTTCACAATTCATGCAGACCTGAAATTATCAATCCACATATTGCTAGTGATTATGAGTTAATAATCTCCCTTGAGCCCCCTCGATAACTATTGTTGTTTCTGACCAGATTGTATACCGAGATTGGTTGATACAAAAACAATAAAGTGTTTCAGTTAAAAGAAAAGGAGCTGTGCTTTTTACTTTTTTTTAAAAAAGAGTAACACAGAGTTTTGACCATTTGATACATACAAAAGATGAGAGGGTTACCATCATCATGTTGCTGCTACCTGTGCTTTTGTTATTAAAAGTAGTGTATTTTGGAATCTATTTTGAGTAACAATGGAGTGGAATAGGCAAAGAATAAGAGAGAGAGAGGGGCCCGGTTTGAAAGGCCTGACTCAATATGATTGTATCATACCATCCAGGGATTGTTTCAAATCATTAACGCCCACAAAAACAGAGAAACTGGTTAGAAAATCAATTGGCTGATAAGCGTATTTTGCCATCATCGTCTTCCTGGATTTCGGGGTTTCAATTTGAAATCCAGGACCAGGATAGTGGGTAAAAAAACAACTATTATAAAGAAAGTGCATAAAAAAAGGATTGTTTTATTCATAAAAGATTGTTAGCTATACTAGGGAAGAAGGACATTAACTAGTAATAAAAGTAAAAGAAGTCCAAGTTTATTATACCGTGTTTTATAGACGAGGAGATGATGTAAAGAGATGTATCGACTAGATGATATAATCAATATATACAATACAATAAGCTGATAAAAGGTATGATCTACTATATATAATATTATAAGGACATATCACCCTATATTCAAATCAACTGTTAGTTTCCCTACTCTTGATATATATATTGTTACCTTTCAGCATCACGGTATTGTCAAGTATAAAAGTTGGGTATGAGTGAGATGGACCATAGTTCATTTGAAGGTAGATAGCGCACTTGCAAGACCAAATAGCATAGTTAAGAATTCGCAGGTCCCACGCTTTGTGACAAAACCAGTCTTTTCAATAAAAGATTCATCCATGGGAATCTGCCAGAAGCCATATCAAGGTGCTTGATAATACCATTGTCGTCGTCAGCATGCCTGTGAAGATAAACAAGCACCCGACTTTTCTAGTGTCCGAGCAATGTCATCTATGAATGATGGTCTCTCGACCGCAAGGGCAGTCGATCCAGAGGGAACACAGACCAAGACTTTTTCCAGAGCCACACGCATTGTTACATTTAAACAAATGAAGATATTAAAATCATTATGAATGGAGAATTGGGAAATTACCTTTTTGAAGTACTTTTGAAAGTATTTGCAGTGTTGTCGACATTTGATGTGACAAGTTGGTCCATGTTGTAAAAATTTACACGGTTCAAGATCGCTTCAAAACCTGCCCTTGGTATACCATGTGCTTTCAATATTCCGTAAAGATCAGTGGCCATTGTTGTTTCAGGGTCAAGCATTCCACCAGATTCCACCATGTCCACATCCATGCCGCTATAAAATACAAAGGTTAGTATTGCTTTCTGGTTGACATCTTTTACTACTGATTTATCTCCTGTCTTACTTTGGTTTCCATCATTATTGTCGTGGCGTTAAACGTTATTTCCTGAAACATGGGAAAACTGCTGCCCAATGTTTTTTGGTGGTCATTGCCGTCGGTCCGCTGGGCACACAAACCAAATCCAACACCAATGAGTATCAACCTATTTGGTTTCGCAATAGTCTTCTTGGTGTACCTATATCCGCCAGCCAAATGATGTTGCCCACCATCAAGTGAATGGTCCCTGTTGAAGTGGGGAAAGATCACGATACATGTGTGGCCGTCAAAGATGATGTAACGTGATTCCATCGTCACCACCTGTAGGTTTTGCTATATCTCCATCGACAACTATTTTGTCGGGTAAAGCAGTGTTGATTAAAGCAGAAACACCTATTCCAATGTCGTTTCGTTTCGCAAAAAAAAAAAAAAAAAAAAGGAATAAAGATGATGAAGAGAACAAGAAGAGAAGAAAAATTTTCCGCGCGGAACAATCAGTGTCTTTTTCAAATCCCGTCGAGGACCACTTTCCCGTTAACTCTTTGTAGTGTTAAAACAAGTAGTAACATAATCATCCAACAGGTGATCTCAAACTTTATCTAAACAGGATAAACCAACCCGATAGACGTCTTTTCCCTTCACCAGCACATGTGTAACACCACAATGACATTCTGCATAGGATGTCGATCCAATTATTAAGTAGAATGTTTGATATGATTTATTATTTGATTTTGATATAAGTATAGGGAGGTCTACAAAGAGATAGTATGATGTATGTATATATGTGAGAGAGGAAGGGTCAATTTTACTAGGTGATAAAATTATAGGTATGCGTATAGATAGGTTGGTGTCGGATCCTCTGGTCATTATTCGTCCTTTTGTTCCTTCATGGCAGCTACACGTCGTTTGTAGCTACAAGTTGTCCAAAAAAAAAAAAAAAAAAGAGAGAGAAGAGCTCCAATTAATCAGTTGATAGTGATATATGATCCATTCGATTCTAGTTACTTACTCGTCGTATTGACATTTTTCATAGTCGTGGCGTTCATTTTCACACTTCCATGGAAGATAAAAAGTTTCTCCCCGGCATTTGTTGAGAGAGATGAGTAATTTAGAGCATACGTCTCTATATTCGTTAGACTATATTAAAGAGAGATGAGTTGGTTGTTTTGGGCATGACTTGTTCTCACCAAACGAGCTTTGGTTATTTCGTTTTCAGTGGCTTGAGTCGCTATTCAAGTCAACGGCATTAGATCTAAGAAGAGGAGTCATGATTTACTATTGAGTTTACTATTTACCAGGCACCGACATTATTACGTCTATAAACTCAAGAAGAAAAAGAGAGAATGAAACCCCCCGACAGTTTAAATAACAAAAAAAGGTGATGTGCGGGACAATGTGAGAAATATGCAAATAAATTCAGATCCCGAACACACCTACAAGGATATTCTTCCAAGTATCGATGTGTCAAAGTAAGTGGATGAAAAACAACACCAGCAAAAAAAAAGATCCATCTTCTATAGTCATTCTTTTGAGCCAACCTTCTTCAATTCCAAAGTGAGCCTTGACGCCCAATGAAGAATGAATGGTCGCTATCGGGATTTTAACCTACAAGACATAAATCAGGTACATAGATAATTTTATTTGTGACAATAAGACGATGATGTTTATTTTATTTATATTCATTTCAAAGAATAGAATGAAGATGCAACCACCATAAAGATGGTGATATTAAAAAAAGCAAAGCAAGTTAAAAAAAAAAGGAAGAGTGGGAGTATAAGAGACTAATATAAATAATAACACAAAATGATAAGGGGGGGGGAAGACTACATTACTAAAGAAGAGATGTTGCTAATCTATTGACCACCCATTTCCTTGGCGAGTTCTTCGGCACGCTTGATCACATCAGAGATGCTACCTTGCATGTAGAAGGCAGTTTCAGGGAGAGAGTCGTGCTTACCATCGAGGATTTCTTGGAAAGAGCGGATGGTATCTTGAAGCTTGACGAGACGACCTTCGTAACCGGTAAAGACTTGGGCCACAGCGAAGGGTTGAGACAAGAAACGTTGGATCTTACGAGCACGTTCGACCACCAACTTGTCTTCTTCGGACAATTCATCCATACCCAAAATGGCAATGATATCTTGAAGAGACTTGTAGTTTTGGAGGATTTGTTGGACATCAGTGGCGACCTTGTAGTGTTCAGCACCGACAATACGGGGATCCAAAATACGAGACTTGGAATCCAAAGGGTCGACAGCAGGATAGATACCCAATTCGGCAATGGATCGAGACAACACAGTGGTGGCATCCAAATGCGCAAAAGTAGTGGCAGGAGCAGGATCAGTCAAATCATCAGCAGGGACATAGACAGCTTGGACAGAGGTGATGGAGCCATTCTTGGTAGTAGTGATACGTTCTTGCATACCACCCATATCAGTAGACAAAGTAGGTTGATAACCGACAGCAGAAGGAATACGACCCAAAAGAGCAGACACTTCGGAACCAGCTTGAGTGAATCGGAAAATGTTGTCGATAAAGAGCAACACATCTTGACCTTCTTCATCACGGAAGTATTCGGCAATAGTCAAACCAGTCAAAGCAACACGGGCACGAGCTCCAGGGGGTTCGTTCATTTGACCAAAGACAAGAGCACACTTGGAGTCACCATCGAGCTTGATCACACCAGTTTCCATCATTTCGTGATACAAATCGTTACCTTCACGAGTACGTTCACCGACACCACAGAAGATAGAGTAACCACCGTGAGCCTTGGCAATGTTGTTAATAAGTTCTTGAATCAACACAGTCTTGCCGACACCAGCACCACCAAAGAGACCAATCTTACCACCACGAGCATAGGGAGCCAACAAGTCAACGACCTTGATACCAGTTTCAAGGATTTCGGGAGTGGGGGATTGATCAACAAATTCAGGAGCTTCAGCATGGATACCACGGTGAGTCTTGGCGTTGATGGGGCCACGTTCGTCAATGGGTTCACCAATAACGTTGATGATACGACCAAGGACTTCCTTACCAACAGGAATGGTGATAGGAGCACCAGTGTCAACCACCTTTTGACCACGGACGAGACCTTAAAAAAAAAGTATCAGTAAAAATCATGTTAGCCAATCTATCCAATCCTTTTTTTTTTTCTTTGACTTACCTTCAGTACCATCCATAGCAATAGTACGCACAGTGTTTTCACCCAAGTGTTGAGCAACTTCGAGGACGAGACGACCACCAGCATGGTCCTTGACTTCAAGAGCGTTCAAAATAGCAGGAAGGTTATCTTGTTCGAATTGGACATCCACAACGGCACCAATGACGGAACTAAACGATACAAAACAATGGCGCGAGTTAGTGATCACCATTACTATCGTTTCGGTGTATTTAGGATGTAGTCTTACCGGATTTGACCAGCAGGAGTAGCTTCAGAAGCATAGTTGCGGACTAGAAAAGAAAGAGTCAAGTTAGTACAAGTGTTGCTAAGATATATACATAAAGGTTGATATGTCAAGGTGTATGAGTGTTGTGGCGAACCATTATGGACGAGAAAGGGGTTGTAGAATTAAAACGTACCTTTAGTGGAGGCTTGGACACCAAGGGGTCTAGCAGCCAAGTTGGTAGCTTGAGCGCGGAAGGCAGTGGTAGCCACACGACCAAGTGCACGAGAGATGTACATTTCGAAGTAAGGTAAAGATGAAAGAAAAAGACGAAAACAAAACAAACAAAAAAATCCACTTTTGTTATTGGGTCCACTAAAATTTTTTCCACTGACGGGGTTTGAAAAATCGATCCGTTGGGTGCCTCCTTCTCTACAAGGGTGGGCACCCACCCTGATTCAATCATCTTTTTTGTATTTAAACATTGATAGATTGATCAAGGTTATAAAAGTACAATAAAATAAATAATAAAACAGAAGCCTTGAAAGAGGGATCATCATGTTGTCTATGCAATAAATAAAGTAAAGTGTATGCTCACTCTATATGCTGACGTCGTGGGATACAAAGAAGGCTAGTGACGTTTTTTTTTTTTTTTTTTTTTTTTCCCTTCTTTGCCTTCCCTCTGGGTTCAGTCGGCAAATCAAACCTGCCTTCAACAAAAATCTCAGCCAGCAAAAAACAATTTATTTGCTTCTTCTTCCACGATTCAACCATGAACGCCTTTACCCGATCTGCTCGTATTGTCGCCAAGCCTGCTCGTTTAGGTACCTTATACAACACAAGCATAATACCATCCTTATAGATTTGTCAATACTTTTTCCTTCTTCTTTTACTAACCATCTTTTTTGAATTGTAGCTCGCTTTTATGCCACTGAAGCTCCTGCCACCACTGACAAGCTTCGTTTGACCTTTGTTTTGCCTCACAAGGTAAGAAAAAGAAGAAGGAAAAAAAAAAGTAGCACGATAAACGATTAGACTAATTTGACGATTCACTTTATAATAGACTATTTACAAGGTCCAAGACGTTCAACAAGTCAACTTGGCTGCCACCTCTGGTGATATGGGTATCCTCGCCAACCACGTTCCCACTATCGAACAATTGAACCCTGGTATTGTCGAAGTCATCGAATCTGGTGATGTGACCAAGAAATTCTTTGGTAAGTATCAAAAAAAAAAAAAAAAAAAAACTTGAGCTTTATCTAATCCTCTTCTTTTTTTTTGTACTGTAGTGTCTGGTGGTTTTGCTACTATCAACCCCGATTCTTCTCTCAACATTAACGCTGTAGAAGCCTCTCCTCTGGAAGACTTCTCTCTTGAACGTGTCCAATCTTCTTTGGCTGAAGCTCAACGTGTTGCTGCTGGTAATGGATCCGAAGTCGAAAAGGCTGCTGCCAAGGTGGAAGTGGATGTGTATGAAGCCCTCCAAAACGCTTTATCCAAGTAGAATAGTTTACATATATATATCTTTATTGAATAAAATGGACCAAGGTTTAATCCACTGGTTAGTGGTGAGTTTTTTTATATTTGTCTATCTATCATTTATTGGCATTTAGTTGCTAGGGATGAGTGTCACTGATGTTTATTACAAAGCAGAATTCATGCTCGAGGTACATTAGAATTATATAAACTGATGATGTTTTATTGATATGGTTATGGTGGTATACAAAGAGGATAATGTAGAGAGTGATTTTATTCTAGTTTATGCAACAATATATCTAGTCTGTGTAAGTGGCGGACAAAGGAGAGGATGGATTCTTCTTTTTGCTAACCATAATCCCGTAAGCCAAAACACCCAAACAGACAAATCCTACAGGCATAAGCAGATAAGCTTGTGATCGATAGTAAGACTGTTCCTTTATCACCGAGTTTCCATCAGGGTCCCCAGCAAGGATGGCATCCACCGTTTGAAGTATTGCATCAGGTTTATTTATGTCGAATTTGTTATGTCTTGAGTCCTTGTTATAGTATTGCTTGTTCTATGATTATACATAAAAAAAGTCAAGTAAGTAAAGCATTTATACCTTTCCCCCCCCTCTTTACCTACCTTCCCATTCACAATAATAATAGCAGGAATATCCTTCTTTTGTATAATATGTTGGCTTTTAGTTGCACCATCAAAAGCAAATCGATCCATATGAGCGAAAAGTGTTGATTGGTTAGTATGCTTTGTTCCTTTGATAGCCAGTTGTCGGAATTGAGCAAGAGAGACGTGGTCATTAGTATCAAAGACACCGATCACGACCATGTTTCGACCTTGAAGCAGTTGATGTGCAGTGTCGGGGTTCAGTTGAGATAAGAGGGGGTTTTTTCGTGATTGGATCCACTTGACGAGATCTTGAGCGTTTTGTGTTGATCCAGGGTAAACACTGTAGCTGCCATCTTTTACTATCATCACCGATGGCAGACTGTTTTCGTTCAGTTTGTATTGTCGTATCATCGCTTTATCCGCGCTTCGATAGAATAAAAGCCCATCATTATCACCATACTGTTTTTCAATTGCTTGCATAATGGTCTATATCAGTAGATTAGCTTCAATACCCATCCCTCCCCTCTTTTTTAGGCTTGTTTGACTTACATTACCAGTATCAGAATTCTCTTTATCAACATAAATAATGACTGATTTGTATGGATCCAGGGTTTGCTTCAGCTGAGTATCAGTGATCGATTGGATGTCATGTCTACGTATAGAGAAGGGTTACCATAACAACATTGCCATTTTTTTTTTACTTACTTTGTCGTTTCCTTGACAAATGCCAACATGTTTGATAAAGAAGGAGTTGCAGCATCAAACACATGCGCTTCACCATCGACGAATCTACATTAAATGAAAAGCATGTTAACAGAGCTTGGTTCCATTAAAAAAAAAAAAGCGGACTTACAATTTCAATGTAGGGAAGCCCATGATGTCGTTTTCATGGCAAACATCTACTTTAGAAAGATCATAACAAAGAGGTTGGTATACTAATTCCTATTTTTATTTTTCTTTACCTCCATAATCATCACAATTGATTTGGGCCACGTCGACTTGATCCTTCAATTCCTTGGCCAGTTGATTCCAAAGAGGAGCCAAACGCTGACAATGAGGGCACCAGGGTACATAAAACTTGACAAAGTAAGGTCTCTTCCGCTGTTGGATGGCATGTGTTAATGATTTCCCATCCAACGAAATAGACTGACTGGTAGAATATTTGCTGTTGTTTGCTGTTCTTTTTGCGTGTTGGTGCATCAAGAAGGAGAGAATGGCCTTTTTACTTCGTGCCCCAATATAGCTTTGTGCAAAGTGACCATCCACATAGAGATTCATAGAAGGATACCCAGTAATACCATGTTCTTGACAAAGATCGCCGTGAATGCTGCAGTCAATAGTGCCAAAGTGGATGTCATGTGTTTGTGCCAATTCACCTTGTTCTTCTGTCAGTGCCTTCCATGTTGGTGCTGGGCTCAAAAAAAAAAAAAAAGTACATGTGAGTACATATAGTTTATTATGGATTATTTGACTTTTTACTTACCAAAGTCTCTACAGATATGGCAGTATGGAGAAAAGTGCTCCACAAACCTAAGATATAAGGTGTTAGTATTTAACCTTTGTTGGTTAAAGTCATTTCCGTAGATTAGCTTGATCAACTTGCCAGAATCCAGTTTGAGTCAAAGAGTCAAAGATCGCCTTGTCCATGGCCACAGATTCTGCATGACCAAGTTTAACTACACAGAGCATAAATATAAACCATACAGATATAAAAGGTATCATGATTGTGAGATGGGGAAGTAAGAAAAAAAAAGAGAAGAAAAGAAAAGAAAAAAACGACTCCACGTACATTTTAAAAAATGACGGGATTTAAAATCATCTATGCAAAAGAAGAAGGAAGAATGTCACCTTTTTTATTATTATTATTTATTCAACAAGGCAGATCCGACCACACTTTCACCCAATCAATTGCCAAAGCAGATTGATGTCCCTCACCCCAACTAGGTAACCACTGATGCCTATTATTCCAAAACTGATTAGCAGGATGAGGATCTGAATTGGACCAAGGTTTAGTGTCATGATCCGGCCAATAAAACGATGCTCCGCCCACAGCAAGATTAAAAATCAGATAGAATTCTTCATCAAAAGGAGCACCAATAGAACCAGATTTCCAAGGATTGGCACACCATTCAGGAAATGCTCCTCTTTGCCAAAAGGATTGATCAAAGTCAACTTGTAGTACGGTTTTAT
Source organism: Chlamydoabsidia padenii (assembly GCA_025330725.1). Lineage (NCBI taxonomy): Eukaryota > Fungi > Mucoromycota > Mucoromycetes > Mucorales > Cunninghamellaceae > Chlamydoabsidia > Chlamydoabsidia padenii. The sequence continues at coordinate 466,220 of JAIWND010000016.1, forward strand.
TATCAATGGTTGTCCGCAGACCTTCCTCATTCCACTCGAGTGCATAGGTATGGAAATCATCAGCAAATGTCCCATTTTCAGCTACCACTTCAGATTGTGTCAGATTATATGAATTTAGATTGGAATGAGGTCCCCAATGTAAGGTGGAACTTACTCGAGAGGAATCCCCATATGGATACGCTTTACCGTGATTACCCCTGGATTCCATCTATAGTTTCAGAAAGACAGATAATCGGGGTTTAAATAGGGGTTTGAAGTTTTTTTTTTTTTTTTTTTTTGCATTAATTTGATTTACAATGTCTATTTCCCCACTTGCTGGCCAAACTCCATACGTAGAGTATTTAGGCATCATCCAAATAGCAGGCCAAAGCCAATCCCCCCGTGGTAACCGAGCTCGGACTTGTACCTTACCATATCGAATAGACATGGAGTCAATGGTTCGTATACGTGCAGATTGAATAGGATTGATAAAATTACCACCAGAAGAAGCTCCAGATATACGCTCACATCCTATTGAAGAGGTTTATCAAGAAAAGAGAGTCCTGAGTAAAAAGAAAAAGAGATCAAAAGGCAGCCTATGGTTACCATAATTGGAATTGTCTATTCAAAGAAAGAGATGAATGAGCGAGAACGAGATGTATGTGTGTGTGTGTGTGTTCCACTTACCTGTGCATTGAGTAGAAGGCTCACTTGACCATAAACTTAAAACCCCACCATCAGTCATTGGGCCTTCTCCCATGAAATCAGCTGTCAGTGTAGGTTTGATATATAGGATGCCATCTTCAACGAAGCTATTGGATCGATTGTTCGCATACCTAAAATAATGGAACATATCAGATCACTTAAATTGTCTTCTCTTCCCAATCACGTTACCATTGAAATTCCCAGTTCCCACCTTAAAAAAATAGAAAAAGGTCGGTTAAAAACAATAATCAATCACTTGTTTCACTTACCACCACTCATCGTGATTTCATGCTACCAGTAGATATATAAGAAAATAAATAGGTGAGTGGAGTGATAAGAGTGTGATAAGGTTCTGTACCTGCCAGTTTTTCAAATCAAAACGATCAAAATGGTCTTCAAACACCAAGCATTGTTTCGGCGTTTCAATTTCCTTGGCTTGGTCCTGAATAGCATGATCAGTACTAAGTTGAAATCCACTGACTAGTGCCAGAGTCATTCCCATTGTTAACCATCGAATCGAGTGTATCATATTATAATCAAAGAGGAAGAAAAGAGAGAGAAAAGGAAAGCTAGAGAATGTTGATATCCTTTTACAAATCAGTATCAGGGGTAGTCAACTAAAATTTAAAAAAAGTCGGGATTTGAAACTGGAGGCAAGGTGCTATGAAGATCATCGGAAATTTTTTTTCTTCCTCTCTCTCTTATTTTTTTTTTTTTTTTTTTTTTAATATATATATAGAAATTAATGTCACGTAAAAAAAGGACGTCCATATCCAAAGACAAGTTTATCGATCTCGCACAAGCAGCCTTGGAAGAAGCCGATGTGGAAGATGACAAGAAAGGGGTATTGGAACAAGTGGTGGAAGCCTTGATTAGTACGACAGGTGCACCCATGCTTGCCGAAGTGATTGCTGCTCAACTGGCCAGTCAAGATGTTATTGAACGAACCGCAGAACAACATTTTTTACACGAATTGGAACAAAGTCGAACATCAACACCAGAATCAACTTTAGGTGACAGTACGATGGATGCCACTCAACTAAAAGAACAATCTGATCCAGCCACTCTCTTTCCACCCTCACCACTTCCTGATATGACCGAATCTTTGTCTTGCTCGTCACCACCTTTTGTATCTTCTGTAAAACACACTTCTTATTGGCGATCGACGTATACCCTTAGCGACTACCTTTGGCGATTGTTTAGAATCCTCATCTTGGCATCCCTGGTGGCTCTCCTTTATCAATTTTATCTACACCATCAACACTACTTTAGCTTTTTACACTAGTTATATATCCCCTTGATCCCCCACACACATACTGGTATTGTTTGTATATATATATATTAATAATAATAAAAAAACATATGGTTTATTTAAATGATTGATAAAGAGGTAATAATGATGATACATAAAAAGCTAATAATACAATGTAACTAAAAAGTATATAATAAAACTACAATGGGTGCTGTTGTTGCTGGAATCTTCTTCTTTGTCGTAAAAAGGAAGCGATCTCTTCAGGATCTTCATTACCATGCCAATCATCCGGTTTATCATCATAAAACGAAGACGGTCGGCTTAATACATATGGATCGGATGATGAGATGGAGAGACGATACAAAGAAGAGACGGATGAATGACGTGAAGAAGTATGTCGCCAATCAATATCACCCATTTTATCATTATCATTCCAAGTTTGATCATTATCTTCTTCTTCTTGAGAATCAGTTGTCGCAGTATCGTCATCATCATCATCATCGTCGTCGTCGTTGTTAGTATTCTTGTCGATAGGTTGTTTTCCCCAAGTTGCATTAATAACAGCAGATGATAAGGCTTCAGCTGCGAATCCACTGCACCCACCAATGATCAATCCACAAAGACACGCTGCACCGCAAAAAAGTAAAACTGGATACATATAGTTGAGTACCTGGACGAGAAGGGTAAGAGGAGTGAGAACCAAGTGTCGCCAAAGTTCCTGAGCTAGCCATACAAACGGTCGAATAGGTAGACTTGACAAGTTCAAAATGAGTTTGAATACTGCTGTCCATTGTTGCCAGGCCCATGATATCCAAGATGTTTGGTTGATACTAATGTCATCGCTGATATGGAGTGAAGCATCTTGGGCACCGTAGACGGTTGTTGTCGCCAATAAGACCAAGATCACGAGGGGCCATAAAGAGTAAGATTGATGATGTTGCATAAGTAGTGAAGGAGAGAGAAAAGTAAAGTGTTATATAAAGGAAAGGAAGGGAATGTGAGGAGAATGATTGTGTATTAAGAAGTAAGAAAGAAAAGTGCACATGAAAAATAAAATAAAATGGGCACCCATATGATTCTTAGATATTCAAATACCGACCTGTGCCTGAGAAACCAACTTGCACGACGTCCACGGGAAATCCCAAACACCATCACTGAGCAAACACTACCAGTGATGTCCACAATCTTATTTCCCTTTTTAATTTGATCAAATCGATTCATATAAGCAACAAATATATATTTATTAACAAAGTTTCCAAATTATCATTTACTACCTATCAGTTTTATACTATAACCATTAAGGGAGGGAGGGGAAAACTTGTATTTCAGAGTACCGCCTTGTTCGTCTTTTTTTAGAGAGTTTATGCCAGTAATCAATCATCCATTCTTTTGCTAATCCAATAGATTACCATCTATAGTCTATTCCTGTTGCATCACCCTCTTCCCCCAGCTAGTATCTATCTACGGTCTATAGCTAGTTTTTTCGAATTAACATAGAGTTAATCATAGTAATATAAATGAGGAAATCCAAGTGTTCTTAATGACCCGCCCTCCCCCCTAAAAAAAGAAGAGTACATGATAATAACTATTGTTGTCCAGTTAGTTACCTTCAAGTTACGCCTGTGCAGTTTTACGTCGTATTGTAAAAGATTGGTTCCCCAAGCGGCGCGCAACTCATGTATTAATCAATCCTATAAGAGCCAATGTTGAATTCAATGATAGTTAGTATCAATGGTGTTGTGATTGTTAAGCTATAATGTTGATACTTTTGTGGTGGATCTTGAAGAAGAAGAAGAAAAAAGGAGAAAGAGAAATTGATTACGGCAAAGTGATGATGGGACCTCAGCGGGATTTGAAATTTGTCGGAATTCATTTCATCCCAAGGCACACCATCCAAAATGTCACTAAATATAAGAACCATGTATGGGAATGAAAAGAAGCAAGATGATGAAGACGCCTATCCTTTCAGTAGACTGAAAGCAGAGTTGAACTTTTTCGTCTTTTATTTGCTTTCACCGCATGGTGGTTGTCAAACCACATGTAGGCGCTCCCATAGTACCTTCTCCTTTTTCAAGTTTACCTGTTTCTTCATCATTATCTTCTTTGAAGTGATAGATATGTATGTACAGAGAATAAAGGAGGGAGTGAACATAGTGTGATGATAATTTGTTCTTGTTCCTAGCAGTTTTCTTTTATGGGCTAATCATGCATCCTCCTGTTTGGATTCATTTAGCCACTGTAAGATCAGTTGGAATTAAGATATGATGTTTTTAGGGTTAACAACAACGCCAAGAATTTATACATAACATTGATTTTCTCTCTCTTTCTCTTTCTTGAATATGACATACATAGGGATGAGACAATCAACTTTTTTTTTATAAAAGACAACTAATGATGAATGATACACGAGGAGAGATCCTTGAAGAATCAATTCAGGGAGCCAATCAAGACTTTTTGATTAAACATAGTGAATGCGTAAAGAACACGACTTTTGCATAGAACAAATACCTGACCGTGTTCCTCTTCATTTTGTATGCATTTGCCTGTAGGGGTGGCCTAAAAAAAGAAAAAGAGGTTCGCATAAGAGAGGGACGAGAACTGGGAAATTAAAGTTATGTGGTGAATTCCCGTTCATGCAGCAAGATAGTACCATAAGGTTTTATTGATCGTCGGAGTGAAAGCTATGATGCATCTAAAACTTTATCAATAAAGGGGAGATCAAAAAAAATAGTGTAATATGTGAATCTTGGCATGCTGTCATGAAACTTGGCACAGATAGTCTCTTTTGGATCTATCACCCACTATGCAAATGGTAACGGTGGCGTATATTTACTGTATGATGGATGTAGGTATAAGGAGCTCAAGTCGTAGGGGTGAATGCAAGACCTGGATACCGGGTTGAAGGTCAACCTTTTTTATACTTCAATCGCCGCTTGAATGTGCATAAAAACAATTGTCGTACGAGAACCGATCAAGCCAAGAAGTATGTATGCTTATCCTTGTTTCATCAAGACTTTCTTTTTTTTTTAATACAAAAAAACAGATCAAAATAAATAAGGGTGTTACCATACCATATATGAACATACCAAGTGAGGCTGATAGGTGGGTGACCAAGAAATTGATAAACAATACTAAATAAGGCAGTGGCTGGATTACTTGACTTAGGGACAATGACCAATTGGCGCAAGGAAAAAGGTGAAATAACGAAAGAGGGGAATTCAGGGATCCGATCATATATACGAAAAAGGAGTAATGGTTTGATTTTACGTGGTGAATTGCATGCCATAAAACTGATATGATAGGGATGATGTATAATTTGCCAAGAAAGTGTGCGTGGGTGGAACGGCTAGTTAAATGATTTACCGAGAATTCAAATCCCGCCCGACTTTTTTCTGCATATGCATCACTGTCAGGGTGTCTTATTGTTCAAAGAAAAAGAATAATAAAGGTCTTTTTTTGGAATTCAATAAAGTTTAATGAGCATGAGAAGAAGAAGAAGGGAAAAAACGAGCATGAATAAAAGAGAAATGGTAATCCTACAGTAATTTTTGGGACGAGAAAAAAAAAAGAGGAGCGTCGCTGTACAAACTCAAAAAGGCAACTTTTTTTCAATAGAAGCACATCAAAACCCTAAATTCAAAAAAAGGAGGGAAGGAATGAATGTACTCATACTCGCCACAGTTGAATCCATTTTAGGACACTTGCAGAAAGAAGGATTACCACGATGTTTGACTTTTATAGATGGTATAAATGAGAAACTCGCTTCTCTTTCACTTTTTCCTTCTTGTTTTCTTTTCATTACCTTAAATCAACACTTTTTTGATCTCTCACTTTTTTTTTTTTTTTTTTTTTTTCACTTCTTCACATCCCGAAATTCAAACCCCGCATCGACGGTGATCCTTTTTCACACATCCTCTCTTCTTTTATAAACGGATTTGAATGGCACATTATATAGAGTTTTATTCCAACACCGCCACTACTCCCTTTGATTATCACCATCCTTTGGATATTTGCCTATTCGAAAAGAAATTGGATTTTCACTACTCTTCTTATCTATTGATGGACCCTCCCAAGAAACGACAAGGACATGACATGTCACCATCACCACAAACCAAAAGACCAAAGCGCTGCTTGCCAGACGATATAACACTATTACAAAACACTTTGGATTACTTGCAAGATGAATGGGCAACGATCGATATCGTCTTGACGTCCTTACGAAATGCGTTTACCGTTTATCCAGAAAAACTGTCATCCGAGGAATACTTGGATGAAATCGACAGGGAACAGAGCATTGCCTACGATGATTTGATGGCTCAGGTACGCAGTCTTGATCGCAGCTTGAAAAGATTGGATATTAAAATCAAGTCTTGTCATACCGCTGGACCCTTGGTTTAACTTTTTTCGAATCCCGCATGCATGAATGAGCCCCTGATTTTTTTCTTTTCCGGCACTCCTTACCATTCTTTTTTTCCCCATCCTCCTACATCTTACGTTTCTTGTCGTAAACCTATGACTTTATATGCTTTTGCTCTTTCTTTTTCACATATTCAACTTGTATGATAGTTATCCCCTTTTCAGCCCCCCTATACATATTATCTTTTTTGTACTTGATAGCACTCCTTTTTTAAATGTGTTGTTGATGGTTCTTATACTTATGCCACTTTTTTTTCTTCTATAACTATGCTTACTTTACCTATACTATATAGCCTTGTTTTCGTTTTGTACATTTTGGATATATATATATCAACTATAGTAAAATATAAAAACACTATAAACACATTCATTGTCTTCCTTTTGTTTGTTGTTGTACAGAAGGGGGGATGGAGTTGGAATTGAAACCATGTGTACTAAATGAATACAAGGTCGTGTGATTTGCTTACGTCTTTGGTGTTAACAAAAAGAGAGATGCGCACAAAACATATATGTGGAGGAACTGTTGTAGAGTGGTCATCTTATACCCAGGATCTTTTCAAACATATTATCATTTAATCCTCTTTCTCTCTCCCGTATGAAGGAGTAACCTGTCTCAACAGCCACCCTCCTTTTGACTAGAACGGGCAAACCAAAAAATCGTCGCATGGACGATAGATCGGAGTTCAAGTTACCTGGTTTGTTCGTTTTTGGATCGACCTTTTTTTTTTTTTTTTTTTGGTGCAGAAAACACCGCAAGAAGAAATAAGATCGTATATACCCCCCCCTATTTTCATAATGGAATGAACCCCAGACACCATGACATACCCAGTTCCCTAGCCAAGACCTCTATTTAAAACCAGACAAGTAAAAAAGAGTCGTCATACCACATTTAATAAAGATAGCATACATAAAAACATGTTGTATTGTTTAAAAGATAAAAAAGGGAATTCAAGTTCCATCCAAAACCAATGACATTGACCAACAAACTAATCTAAAAGTCCTCCTTATTAATCCCCTAATCTGTTTCCATGCCACCACCGAGAATATCGCTTTGTGCCAAGGCCAATAACATAGGATCATCAAAGTATTTGTTGATACTGACATCTTCAGAGAGACCCTAAAAAAAGGACATCATATTAGCTCCATTACTATAACCTCCTCCTTTTTTTTTTTTTTTGAAGTCTTACCTTTCTTCTTCTAGTCTTCACCATAAAGTCCCGTGCCAGATGTTGTGCTGAGCTAGTTTCCAATGGCCGTAATACAATCGATGCATCTAAAGGATCGCCCGGTACAATTTGCCAATGATCAAAGCTTTGTTGACAAAAGGCTTGACCTTGGGTGTGTGTTCTTAGATCGGTTTCAAATCCACAAGAGTCGATGAGAGGAATAAACGCCTTGACAGTATACAGTGGTGAACCAGCTTTAGGGATATCTTGTGTGACATGACCACGTCGTCGTTGTAAGACGGCATAAACGGATTCCACACAATCGGCCGGAGCTTGAATTTCCACATAGTTCATCGGTTCCATCAAGCGAGGTGTGGCAGTCAAAAAGGACGAGTAACAGACACGGCGAGCAGTAGGGATGATTTGACCACCACCACGATGAATAGGTTCATTGGCCAAGACAGCGTCAATGATCTTGAATTTCACCCCGCGAATAGCTATAGCGTTAAAAGAGAGAGAGGTTAGTTTGTTTTTCACTGCAAAAGCCGTTTATCAATTACTACTTACGTTCATCACAGAGTGGTCCTTCACGAGTACCCCATTGGAAACCTTGACGAATAGAGTCCTTGACAGAGTATAATAGTTTCTTGTCCACTTCAGAAGGTAAGGTATCATCCATCAGTATATTAGGTCCCATATCATCCGGTCCAAATGCCCATATTGATCGTGCTGCCAGGACGTCCCACCCGTAATTCTTTTCCAAGTAACCACCAAGTTGCTTGGGCGGCATTCGAATATTTATTTTGCCCATTTCAATGTCTTCGGCCAGTCCTCGTTCCAATGGTTCCGAGATAAAGGTGAGTTTGTTCCTAAACGCACACAAAGGTCAGTTTCCGATGTATCTTTTTTTTTCTTTCTTACTTTTTGTTGGGAGTTTCCGCGAAGCATTTGAGAGCCGAAGTTTCAACCACAGTTTCACAGAATCTAACCACGGGATCGGCCACCTTTAGTTCCACTTCGGCATACATTCGGCGCAAGTCATGAAGGACACAATCCAAATACATTTCACCAGTTCCCAATATGATATGTTCACCAGATTCTTCCACCTTGGTTTTCACAATAGGATAGCTCTTGTTGATTTTTCGAAGACCATCCAACATTTTGGGTAATTCGGATGGGTTCATGGGTTCGATGGCCACCTTTAATGCTGCCGCTGTAGGGAATCGTAAAGGTCTAAAGATATAGTTGTCGTGTTTGGATTTGTGGTCTACAATAGTGGCTGTTTTTGTAATCGAGTTGTCTACGCCTCCTAGTAAAACCCATCCACCGGGAGGCACACCATCTACCTGCATACGATATCTAAATGTGTATGTATATAAAAAAAGGTTGTGAGTTGGTGCGATCAAGGTCATCCGTTTCCCCTCTTACCTTGATTCATAGATCCAAGTATTGGTGACCCTTTGTACCATCATATCTTCTTCATCATCAATAGAATAACCTTCACCAAGAACACGGATCATTTGACCAGACTTGACTGTCCCACTGAGTACACGACCAAAAGCATCAAAATCCGTGGCATCTTCATTGTTGTATAGCTTAGTAATATAGATCATCAAAGGTCCGTCAGGGTCACATGTACGCATAGCTTCGGCAGCAACATCGTCCAAGGGCCCCGAGTAGATTTGTTCTACTTTATGAATGGCATTGGCAGCAGGAGAAGGAATATGATTCACTACCGTATCAACAAAACCACAGGGAGGGCCAAAGAATTGAGCAATAACCAATCGTAGCAAAGGCTTGACATTCAACCCGTACTCTTTTTCCTTCAAGAAGATACCCAAAGATCGCAGTGTTCTTTTAAGTTCCTTTTGATCTTCACCAATCACCTATTAATATGAGATGTCGGGCAGTAAAGTAAGTACAGAGCTGTCATGTAGATGGTTAACTTTTTTTTTTTTTTTTTTTTTTTTTACCTGTGAGTAAAGTTTATAAAGAGGTTCAAGTATAAAGTGGACAAAGGTGCGTTTACTGTTGATTCCTTGAGTTTTTCGATGGAAGGTGCCGTTTTCATCGTTGTAATAGATGTTGCCCCAAAGGCGTTGAGCAAACTGTTTGTAGTCAATTTCGTTTTCTACAAACAATCAAAGAGATCAGTCCTGTTTTTCACTATTAGTTACGGGGGTTTCTTTCATTTACCATAAGAATCAGCATAGAGCCGAGCAAATGATTTCAAATTGAAGCACCATCCTGTTTGACTTGACGCAAAACAGACATTACCCAGTTCAGGGGACAATCGAATGTTTTCTCCACCTGGGGTTTTTCTATCAAAAAGAAAAAAAAAAAGTCAGTATGGTAACTATATATCACGTATGTCCCTTTTTTAATTGTTATTACCTAATCACACTGTTGACTTCTTCAATGGTATGTCTGATTTTAAAGTAAGCATCATTAGGAGGTAACTTGAGTTCCAAGATTAAACGATCCATTTTGTTGATCACCAAAGTAATAGCCAATCCATCATGTATACATTGTTTAATGATCTTTTCCGTGTTGACCATGACACCTTCCACCACGTCGACCACAAGAGCAACACCATCAGCCAATCGGGTAGCAGCCACTACTTCATCAATAAAGTCGGTATGACCTATTCACACAAAAAGAAGAAGAAAGAGTATATCTGTCAATATCATCATCCATCCTCCTCCTCCCCCTTTACGATAATACATCTTACCTGGAGTATCCATTATATTCAACAAGTATGACTTTTCGTTGACGTCTTGCATCACCATAGTCATAGGCATACTTTTGATACTGATGCCTCGTTCGCGTTCCAATACATGAATGTCGGTATATCGTTCCTACAACAAAGCATTGTCAGTAACAATACTATTTCCCCATTCCTACCCAACTTACAGGTTGATCAACGTTGATAGGTACACTGTGTGTTTCTGATACCAACATATCCATAAACGATGTTTTCCCGTGATGAAGGTGACCCACAATGGCGATATTTCGTGTCAAATCAGGGAAGTTCATCATATCCATCATAAATCTATCAGGTCAAGCCAAAACAAAACAAAAAAGTGTCTATATTAAGTTCCCAGGTTTACAATACAATACAAGTTCCAACTTACTCTTTACTATAGCGAGTTTCCGGCAAGTTCTTTTCGGATACGATGAATTTACGCACCTCCACAGGTTTGACAATGGGTTCAGACAAGGGTTGAGTATCTTCTTCTTGGACCATCGTTTCTACATCAGCACCATAGACTTCTTCGGCAGTGGGATAATACTTTTTGTCTTCGTGTAAAACAATTTGATTGGCAGGAATATCTATTATTAAACAAAAGATAAAGGTTGATAAAGATGACCGCGTATTTCTATAAAAGTAAGCTATTTTTATTATTGTACCTACCTTCAACTCGCATCAAAGCGTTTTCTTCAATCATTTCCTCGTCTTCTTCTTCATTAGGTTGTTGTTGATCATAGTTGGTGTCAAATTCTGGTTCATCTTGTTCAAAGTGTTCTTGTTCGTATTCAAGGTCGTCTTCATCGTCTTCAAGATCGGGACCAAGATAGTTGCCGAATTCGTCGTAAAGTGATTCGTCCATTGTAAGGTCGAGTAAAAGTAATGATTACAAAAACGAAAGAGAGGGATCAAGAGAAAAAAAAAAGAAAGGAAAAAATGGAAACGAGTCATGGATTAAAAAAAAAAAAACACAGTGAGGAAATGATTGGCCAATGAGGAGACGAGGAGCGGGGTTTGAAATTATCTGGAAAGGAGGGTTTAGGATGAATGATGAACTTTTTAACTTTTAGCAGCACAGTTAGAGTGGGTAGCGTAATCACACAAATGAGCTTGATGTAATAGCGGCTAATATAAGTAATAAGCCGAGAGGCCATAAAGTGCGTAATGAGAGGAGGGTCAATTTTGCCGTGTCACCATGGCTCGAGTTGACCTTTTAGGTGTCCCCTTTTTTCAACCCCGACGACAAATGAGACCAGAAAATTAAGGGAGATTATTTTCTTTCTCTTTCCTTTTTTCTTTACTTTTTTACTCTTTGTTACTTTTTTACTTTTTATCATCACTCTTTTTTTTACGCCTATTGGCTTTTATATCTATACCTTTCTTATATAGATATATACCTCTATACACACTCATATATATCTAAAAAGGTAATTTTATAAAAGGCACCTTGCTTTGCACCCTCATAACTTAGTCGAACTGTCTATAGGTCCATCATCTATCGATCCTCATTTTTATATATCCCTTGACTTTGGCTTTTGAAATATCAAAGGATTAATATATGGAAAAAGGATGGAACGTATACCAGAACATACTGTTGATGAAGTCAATTCGCCACCTCCACCGTTAACCTTTCTTAAGCAACATCCACCTTACCAAGTCTCCCAAATGCAACGACCACCACCACAACAACAATACCCACAGCAGGTACAACAACAACAAATGCACGTCCAACAATATCCTCAACAACAACAACAACAACAACAACAGTCTATCTATCTTAGTCACCCTCGTCCTTCTTTACAAGAAACAAGTCGGTTATCTCATAAACAGCAAGGCTTCCCACCTAATCATCCTCTTGCCAATATGCCTATCCCGTTATCTCCTTCAGCTCATACCCTTTATCAACAACAACAAAGTCGACTTCAATATTACCATTCACGTGCTCCTGTTTATGTCCAGAAACCTTCTTTTGGATTAAATGATTTTGAACTATTGGATACCCTGGGTAAGTCCTGACAATTGATAATTTACACACATATACATAATGAAAAAAAAACAACAACTAAACATTCTTTTATATAGGTACTGGTACTTTTGGAAGGGTATACTTGACAAAGTTTAAAACAACCAACAAATTTTATGCAATGAAAGTATTGAAGAAATCTGAAGTGGTGCGTCTCAAACAAGTAGAACATTTGATATCCGAAAAACAAATCTTGGCCTCTGTAAGGTTTCCCTTCATTGTCGACTTGTAAGTATTGATATACTACACACATATTATAAACATATACTTATTCTAATCTCATCTCTTATTTATCTGTGTGTGTGTGTGTTTTTTAGGTTTTGTACCTTCCAAGATGATGTCAATCTCCATATGTTACTAGAATACGTAGTTGGTGGCGAATTATTCTCTCACCTACGCCGTGCTGGTCGATTTACAAATGATATGACTAGGTTTTATGCATCCGAAATTGTCTTGGCCATCGAATACTTGCATTCAAAAAACATCATATACAGGTAATTATATACAATGAACCATTCATTCATTTATTTATTCTTTTTTTTTTTTTCTCCTTCTACAGGGATCTCAAACCGGAAAACCTGTTGATCGATCACCAGGGTCATATCAAGATCACTGACTTTGGATTTGCTAAAACTGTGGTTGATAGGTAAATAGATAGGTTGGTGTAGCTCGCGGACACTGATTCGTTTATTATTATTATTTAGAACTTGGACTTTATGTGGTACACCCGAATATTTGGCACCCGAAATCATACAAAGTAAAGGACATGGCAAGGCAGTGGATTGGTGGGCACTAGGGATCCTCATATTCGAAATGTTGGCTGGGTAAAGTTTATATAATTGGAATCGACTCCTCCTTTTTTTTGTACTGATCGACGACACTTTTTATAGGTATCCTCCATTCTTTGACGATAATTCATTTGGCATTTATGAAAAGATTCTGGCTGGTAAAGTCCAATTCCCGGCACATTTTGATCCACTAGCAAAAGATCTATTGAAAAGGCTATTAGTGGGTGACAGAAGTAAACGATTGGGTAATCTAAAGGTAATTAAATGAAATGAACTATTGATTTTGGGGAAAAAAGGGGGAAGGCGGAAGTAACCTTCTTTTTTATATAGGGTGGATCTGAAGATGTAAAACGACACAAATGGTTCCGTGGTGTGGATTGGCTTGGATTATTGGAAAAGAACGTACGGGCACCTATTATACCACCTTATCATCATCCTGGGGATACCAGTAACTTTGAAAAATACCCTGAAACGCCGGATACTGATCGAAATGCTCCTCCTGGGGATGACCCTTACAAGGCTCTATTTGTTGACTTTACCTAAATCACTCATATGTTTTGTTTTGTACTAGATATATAACTTTCCCCCTCTCTTACTCCCCATTAACTTACTCCTTCTTTCCTTTTAACTACTCCCCTTACCCTTCTCTCCTTTTTTTTTTTTTTTTTTTTTTTTTTTTTTTTTTTTTCTTAAACAAACTTCTCTTTTAACCCCTTTCCACTCACATAAAAACACCGTACTTTTTTTAATATATCTTTTTATTATCTCTTAATGGTTATGCACAATGTTGACAACAATAATAAAAATGGAAAAACTTTACTCATATTTGTATTAACAAGTCATTGTTTGATCGATGGGAACGATTACTGTTTATGGATCATGTGATGTTATTCAAAGGATGATGATCAACGTGTCACCAAACTTTTTGATCTTGGTTGCATAAACAAACAGATCGATTGACACATGACTGTGAGGCACGGTCTAATATGACAACCTGTTAGTGATCCTTGGAACTCTGGCAATGCTATAGTATGAGATAGACATATCACAAGGGCTACTTATTCGTTCAATGCTGGGTTATAGGAAGAGTCAATGGAAGATGACTGTTAATAACTTCGATAAAGAAGCATTATTATGGATATGTCTACAACATTTGTCTGTCGAGGTGAATCTTGGGCACACCCATCCTTTTGATTGGCATATGATCCCAAGCCCATCCTCCAAACAAGGCATACTTCAACTTTTTTTTTGAATGCCGACTCAAAGCTGCGGGATTTTAAAAAAATCATGCAAAACATCATTTTCAGCTTCCGATACACCAGGGAATTTGAAATATGCTGCCTTCGCCGGTCCTGCTCGTCTTCGTGGTATAGTTGATCGAAAAGGGAAACTCTTGAATCTGCTGAAAAAACTTTTGTTAACCATGTTGCCATTGTCGGTAAACACCTTCCCTTGGAGCACTACTTCCCCCCCCCCTCTTTAGTTAAAACCCCATTACACTTTTTTGATCAATCACTTTTTCATTGACCTATTCACCGCCCCATAACTATATCATCGCTATTTACAACATACGCTATCCAGTATATACATCGTCTATTTTTCCCCCACCTTACAATTCTTCAACAGACTTGATTATATTGTGTACATGTCCATCACACGTTACTTGCATAATAAAAACAGAGTGGTGTTGAGGCTTGGTTATAAGGCTGTCTTGAATCGGATTGCAAAAGGCGCTGGGTTGGGATGGATGGGCGAACGGCGACTGAACCTTTTTTTTTTTTTTTTTTTTTTTTTTTTTTTTTTTTGCTATGGTCGAGTGAGTACCCCCGCAAAGAGGGAGGCACGGGAAGAAGATGGACAGAGAGGACAGGTAAAAGTCATTGCAAGCTTGGACTGACTGACACAAGGGCCTTGATGCTTAGCTTTTGCGGTAAAGTATGTTGGAAATGGGTCATAGTATCCACATCACCACTTTCACCATTACCATCGGCTGACAATGGAGCCAGTAGAGCTCTTCCCAACTCTGACTAGGGAATCAAGGACAGGCGGGATTCGAAAATAAAGTATGCTCTGTCTGTGAATCTTCATCCCACTCGTTTTTTTTTTTACAAATAGTAAAAGTCAATCGTAAGCTTGGGTTGACTGATACAAGGAACTTTGGGCTTGGGTTTTGCGGTGATTTGTATTGTAAATATGCTATAGTATGCACATCAGCACTTTAATCATTAGCATCTGTTGATAATGGAGTAAGCAGAGCTCTTCCCATTCTGACTAGAAAAGCAAGAGCTGGCGGGATTTGAAAATGAGGTTGCTTCTTCGTCCCACTTTTTTTTTTTTTTTTTTTTTTTTTTTTTTTTTTTTTTTTTTTTTTTAACAAAAGAGAGGTAAAAGTCATCGCAAGTCTGAACTGACCAACACAAGGGTCTTGGAGCTTGGCTTTTGCGGTGAAATATGTTGGAAATATGCTATAGTGTCCACATCGCCACTTTAATCATTAGCACCCGTTGACAATTGGAGCGAGTAGAGCCCTTTCCAATTCTTAGTAGAGGCAGGCGGGATCTGAAAATGAAATCTGGTTCTTCTTCGACTCTTTTTTTCTTACAAAGAACAGGTAAAAGTCATCGCAAGCTTGGACAGACTGACACAAGGAACTTGGAGCTTGGCTTTTGAGGTGAAGTATGTTGGAAATATGCCATAGTATGCACATCGCCACTTTAATCATTAGCACCCGTTGACAATTGGAGCGAGTAGAGCCCTTTATTGGTTTCGAAGTTATGGGGCGGGATTTTGAAATCAGCTAGCTACCTTACGGACAGCATAAAAGTAGTTCTTTATTAAAGTTTATATAGTATATATGCATAATAAACAGGGAAAAGGTTGATCATATAAATGATGGTATGTATACAAGTAAGAAGATTAAGAAATACAAAAAAATAAGAGTAAGGTATTATATATATATATATATATATATATATATATGTATATAAATAAATAAAAAGGGTGCAAGTTGGGGAAGAAGAGTAAGAAGAGTAAGAAGAGTACCCTTAGGCCTTGTTCACATCTCTAACACGACGACCAGATCCACAGCAGCAGCTGATACAGTACCAAATAGAAGAGAAGAATAAACCGACCATAGCACCGAGTGTCATCCACATGGAAGGACCTAGATGACCCGAGATACTATCCGACGCACCTTTGGCGACATTGATTCCCTTTAAACAGCCCACCAAAAGGATCACAAATACCACGAGCATGACGACAAAGGAGATAAAGCTTGCCAAAACGGCACACAGATCACTGCTACGGCGGAAATGAGATAACATGGTGATGATTAAGGCAAACAAGGTCAGACCAATGGCAATCCAATACAAAATAAAGATCGCCAAAAAGAGTTTTGCTTCACCTTCAAACCCGTGGATCAAAGAGGACAATTCGGGTACCTGAGTCCATGCAAACCCGGCTTGAGGTGTGGAGCACATGTCGACCATGCCTTTAGTCCCGGTACAATAATTCCAGAGCCCAAAATCAATAAATGTACCGCTGTCCACCTCGAGTCGTGCAAAGTAGAGATCCCGTAGGAACGGTTTGTTGTAGGTGTTGCCGATCATGGTGAATACTTCAAGAATCAATGCGGCAAATGTCGTAAAGGTAGCTATAAATGCAAAAAAGGCCATTGTAGTGTTGTTGGATTGATGGTTAAAAAAAAAGTGAAAAGAAGTGAATGAATGTAAAGGATATGGAAAAGAGAAGAATATGCATTTATATGCATTTTTTTTTTTACTTCTATGATGTCAAGCGGGATTTGAACATTGGACTAGACCTATTTTGGGAATGAAGCCAAGAACAGGCGCCTCCTCCTCCCTTTGTTCAACCATAATAGGTACCATGATGTCAATCACGTTTTACAGCTAAAGAAGTTTAATTGTTCTTTCAGGCAACCTTTTACAAAAGATGACGATGGTAAAGCAGACATTGGTATCACTTTTTTTTTTTTTTTCCATAGGTGACAAAAATGATGTCAATGAACTGACTTGCCATGTTCAATCCTTAAATAGTGTATGTACTGTTCATGCCTGAATACTTCTTGGCATAGAATTTTCCATACAATAGAAAAAACAGGCCGAGTTGATAGGCTACTATTTATATATAATGTCCTGAGCTAAGTGCAATAGTCTCTGAGCCACCTTTTTGCATTGACCTAATTATAATCCCGCTTCTTTTCCATTACACAAAGTCCCACCTTCCCACTTTATCAACAAATTGTGTTCAGAATGAAATAATGGATCACCCCTTTTTTTGTTCTCCAATCAACACCCAAAAGATACAATAAGACAATGGACTTGTTAATCAAGGTATAGATAGATAAAATACGACAATATGTTTTTTTATTTAATAGATAGATAAAAAAAAACGCACGAATCAAGTAGTAATTATTATTATACACAATAACTAGTTGGAATACTGGGATTCATAAAAAATGAGAGTGTCATAAAGGAACTTAGAGTCGGAGTGAGTCTTCAAGTAGTCCAATATCCCCCACAAGCAAGTCTTTAGCCATGACGGATTGACGGTAAAAGTCATAGTTAGTTTGTGATAATTCAAATAGTCCTAGTTCCACAAAAGAGAAGAAAGAGTTAAAGCAACATATTGACTTTTTTTTTCCATATGATTCTTACCTGTTCCTTCAACATTAATACCAGAAAAAAGACATTTGGAATCGGTATAGGAGAATACAGGGATTACTTGACCATCAACAGACATAACACTGTAGCTTCCACCAGCACCTAGAGGACCAATGGATACCTAATCAAATGTTACGGAATCAATCAATACCCATCCCCAATCCTGCCTTTATAATCAACTTACCGCAATATCACCACTGAGTGTGTGAATTTCTCTTTTGTCTTGAACGCATTGACAGCTTCCTCACTATTCAGGACAAGCACGACATCTGTAACATCAGTACCTGCTTAGAGACAACCCAATACCTGTAAACAAAAAGATTCGAGTTAGCAAAGAAGGGTAATGACAGTAAGTTGAACTATGTTTTCTTTTTACCTCCAGTAACAATGGCTGAAGGTGCAGACCAACCAATATCTAAAAAGATGAATATCTTTGTATATTTCGAGGTCATTCTACTTACGTCCATCAGGCAGTCGTGCGACAACGACAACATTACCTGCTTTACCGGACAATAAGAATCCTGCCTTGACAACAGTAAAAATAGCCAATCATTTTGCATCTTGAATTACCTTGACAGGAATCACATTATCAAATCCATTTTCACTTTCTTGTTTTTCTATGATAAGTATATAATTAGTTGGTCGTTTTGGTGAGAGGGGAGAAGTAAGACTTACCAACAAAGAATATGTGGCCTTGGCAGAAGCTTCAGATAAAGTGCCTATCACAGATGCATTATTGTTGTTGTTTTCGGCAAAGGTGTTGACACTACTAGCAGCTTGTTGTCCAATGGTGTTGGCACCTATAATGTCAAAAATGGGTCAAGAATGAGTCCTTGGTTTATAACACTATTCTTTGCTTTTTTGTTACCTTGAGCAGCTTATTGTCCTAGTTGAGAGGACCCAGTAGTTGCTTTTTTTTTTTTTTTGAATTGGTTGAATATTCTTGTGTTAAAGAGGGAGAGAGAGAGAAAAGGAGAGGTTAAATAAGTGGGTGCGAGGAGCACGTAGACTGAGTTAGAAATATATAGACCACGTAGAAGACCACGTAGACTAAGTAAAAAATAAACGGATCACGTAGAGCTTCAAAAAAAGGACTACATTTCCAAATATTGACCTTTGGAATAAAAAAGAACCCGCCCTTTGAAAAAACAAAAACTGCCCTTTAGGAAAAATAAATCCGCCCATTGGATGAATCAAAACCGCCCTTTGGGAAAATTTATCAGCCGCACTTTTTCTTAAAAAACCGCCCTTTGGCGTTGGAACGACTGTATCTATTCCCTTTTACTTCAACAGTGTTGGCCTACATATATTTTTATAATTGTCATGCTGATATTTGGAGCTGGAATTACCTAAACCACATGATTTATGAGTCGCAAATCCCAGAATCCAACATGTGTAACCAAACTGCATCGTTTTCAAATTCCGATATGACGGTGTCAAACCTATCAACAGCAAAGTTTATATATATAGGACATTACCATCCAGTCAAGTGACACTTAATCAATGGACAGATCAAAAAGTTGGCTTTATTAAATTTAAACAATACAGTGGTAACAAATCGCAAGATGATACATAAAAAAAAAGGGAGAGTATACTAGTGTAAAAAAAAAAAAAAAGAGGGGAGGGGTGATGATATTTAAAGATAGTTTTGAATAGTACATTCGCCACCGTCGTAGATATCGACCTTGGTGATACGATGTTGCTTGTCCAAGGTTTGGTAGTGCTTTTGCTTGTAGATGTAGAAATCAATGTGATGACTACCAAAAGACCAAGATTGATCATCGACCAAGGCACAACCATTGTGTTTCTTGTTGGAACCAGGAAGAGACCAGCCGACGAGTTGAGGAATATACACCTTGGTGCCCTTCTTCAAGTCATTGGCGGCAATAGTGACATAGGGACGTAAAGGAGAGCCACCAGAAGTCAAACCATAAGGATCATCATGTTTGTCGACTTCTTCAAAGCACTTGTAGTTGGAGCAAGAGCAACCACCGAGATTGACAATCTTGGAGCCAAGCACACCGGTTCCTTCCATCACGAGGGCATCACCATAGTTTTCAGGCACCTTACCAAGAGATTTACCACTGCAAGTCTTGATGGTCACGGACTTGCCGCCGGATTTGTAAGAGTCAGGGGTAGCAATCCAGTAGTAAGTAAAGGCGGTGTTGGATTGTAAAAGTTTGCGCTTTTCCTTCTTGCCGGTGGAGGGACGTTTCTTGTTAGATTTCTTCTTGTCGTTGTCAGATGATACCTTGCCGCCGAGTTTGGTCACTTTGCCAGAGACATCATCGGCCTTGACACAGTAGGATTTGCCATTGTCGATATTGTCACAAGATCCACGGTGTACCTTGGGGTTCAAATCGTAAAATGTGTTTAGGCTGATTCCGTTGTCTTTGGCGAGCTTTTCACAGGTGTCGGAGCTAGTGGCTATAAAAAAGTAGTAGAAAGAAGGTTAGAGTCAGATGATGTGATTAATTTGACAGATAGTATATGTTTAGTCAATGTTAAAAAGAAGGCTTTACATACCTTTATGAGTTTTGGCGCAACCACCACTACCAGAAGAAGAGTGACTCTTGCCAGAAGATCCAGATTCAACACCAACACAGTACTTTTTGCCATTGTTCAAGTTGGTACATTTGTGGTTAACTTGAGTATTCCAATCGTAGAATTGATCGAGCTTGATGCCGTACTTCTTGGTCAGACTGATACAGTTATCATTGCCACTAACTATCAAAATAAGACAATGTGTTAGAATATAATAGTTGACAGAATGGGAAATAAATTAAGCTTACCAGTATGATATTTGGCACATTCTGCACGCTTGCTTAATTGAATGACAGGTTCAGGGCGTTCGTTAGGGTCACGAGCAACAAGTTCAAAGTCAACTTCAGGTTTTGTTTCATCACCAAAAGCAGAGAGATAGTAAGCAGAATA
The DNA here is from genome assembly GCA_025330725.1 of Chlamydoabsidia padenii. Lineage (NCBI taxonomy): Eukaryota > Fungi > Mucoromycota > Mucoromycetes > Mucorales > Cunninghamellaceae > Chlamydoabsidia > Chlamydoabsidia padenii. The sequence continues at coordinate 486,914 of JAIWND010000016.1, forward strand.
GGCTTGAGGAGTAATAGCGATAGAGTCAGTATCAGCAACTTGTTGAGCTGAAACAAATTGAGCAGTGCCAAGGACAAAGAGTCCAAGGGTGGTTAAAGTGGCAAGATGCATTCAAGTAATGAGACCGAAGAAGTGTTGTAGTAGGATGTGCAGTGTTCAACGGGTTTGCCGCTGAAGATACAAGAATATAAAGAGAATGAAGGGAAGGGGGTAAACTTGGTGCAAGCTTAAAAAGAAAAAGTTGTTAAAAAAAGAGAAAGAGAAAGAAGGAAAATGTAGTCAGTCGCCCGAAAAAGATAAAATTTATTGTGAAAAGCGGTGGAACGCGGGATTTGAAAAACGAAATATCAATGCAGTTACACCAAAATGATTGCATTGGTTGTTCCTTGTGTCAAGATAGGTTTCTTCGATTTCCATTTTCCTATTGCCCATTGTGGGCTGTTTTCTTTATTCGTATCATTTCTCTTAAGGTGACCATGTCGATCTATTCGTCATCAAAGCATGATCAAAAGAAGATCAAGAGTTTCAAGAGAATAAAAAAGTGATACGTTTCTTTTGCCGCCTTTATTCAATTGACTCTATTACTCTTTTAGGTAGTTGATAAAAGCTATTTTCTACCAAGAGATGATGTAGAAAAAAGAAAAAAAAAAAAAAGCGCAACTTCGATATACCGGGGATTCAATCTTGAATTCGATAACCGAAATGAATAACTTAACCATGTGTCACTTTGATTTCAGATCAAGCTCGTGGAATTATGAAAAAGGATCAAGGTGTTGCTAGGCACCGAAATTTCATTGGTCTATTTATATTACTTACTGAATTATCGTCATGTCTTTTCCGATGTAAGTGTTTCCGGTGATAATGGCACTAATAGTGGTTGCAAGTATTTATAAAAAAGTAATAGCCCCATGTATTATCCCATTTAGATTCTCGAGCTAAGCACACCTCTTCCTTTGTTCATTCATTCATTAGCTTAATTATTATTATAAAGAAGTAATGAGATTTTATCTAAATTAACTGTAACGCATGAATCAAGGTACTTCCCCTTAAAGTTTAAACGTTTTTTTTCTTTTTTCTGAAGAATTAAAGTAACCGTTTTTGCAGAATTGCCCTGTTATGGTGGTTTCACTATCTTGTGCCTCCGACTTGAAGAAGATATGGCAAGCCCCGATCAGTCCTGGGAAATAGTATCTACATAGCAGTTATCACTTAGCAATGAAAACATCTTTGGCCGTAGGACCTGTTATTATCGGGTTGTTTATATTGTGTTATTAATATTTTTGGGTACTTAATCCAAATAGGGATGGGCAATGGTGAGCGTACTTGGGCTACTAATAACTAATAAAAGAGTGCAGAAAGCAGGTTCAGTGCTCCCCTAGCCAAGCATTACCGATAATGTGGGTTGACAATATGCATGAAAAAAGTAATTTCAAATCCCGCATGCTTCCGGTAATGTTGTAGTATAGAGTGATATAAAATAACATGCTTTATCGGGTTTGACAGTGAAAAACCAAACTATTGTAAATCAAGTTCTCCATTCGTTTTTCTTAGCCCATACCATACACATATCGTAATTAAAATAAAGCAGAATAACCAAGGATGATATGCTACTGAAGAATAGACAAATACTTTATTTCAATAAAATAAATAAAAGAACTATAACTATATACAAAAATAAGAAGGAAGAGGAGGGAGATTGGTCTTGGTAGTGATTCCTTGAGGTATTCTTGAATGCCATTTCCACGTAACCGGTATGTTCATCTTGTAAGGCAACTGTTATAGCGTCTTGTTTCACCAACCTATCCTAGACATCACCACCCAAGTATTAAGATAAATATAAGAGATATTAATACATAAGAGGCACAATTTGAAGGATAGATAGTTCGCTTACAAACAGAGCCCATAGCAGTTCAAATGCTTGAATCCATTACTTGCGTTGGTTCCAGTTTCCCACAGACATGCCCTAGGACGAGCAGCCCCAAATACATTTGTTTGAGTCGCTTCCTAACCAAAAAAAGCTGAATGAAATACCACTTTGTAATATATCATGTTAGCTTACTTTAATCCATCATATCAGTAAGAGACAAGCCAAGAGAAGAGAGAAGGTCAACATCAAGAGTATTATCCCTCAAAGCAAAGAAGCAAGCCCAAGTGTTCAATATGTTCCCTAAAGCATCGAAACCCTCAAGACTATCCAAACACATTTTTTCGTGTCCAAAAAGGTTGAGCAAGTCAGAGTGGGCAGAACCAGCCAAGGAAGTAGAATAAACTACTAAAGACCCCCAGGTTCATCCAAAAGAAAACGCAAAGGGCAAGACTGATGTGCCTTAACTGACGGCAAAGACAAGAGTGCAATAGGATTGAGACAAGTAGATCAAGCTTTTCGCAGAGAGGCAACCAACGATGAGGGTCAAATCTTCAACTGAAATGCTTCGCACCAACAGCCATAAGTACATTTGCTTGTCGTGATTTCTACCGTAATCCCAGTAGTCAGCTTGCAACACTATTGTCTGATCCACTAAAAGAAAAGCAGCTCAATATGAGAGCCCTGATTAATAGAAGTTACAAGCACATAAAGTCAGTCTCCACCATCCCCGCAATCCTTTTTTTTGTTAGTTTGTTTACCTTTTACTACAAAATAGATTTGAGATGTGTTGCCGAAGGGACAATAGTGCTAGTCATCTTGACCTAGACAAAAATAAACAACATGACCAATACAATCGTTTACCAAGCCAAAAGAGACCAGTCAGGGTTAAGAATATCTTGTAATCATAACATTCGTCACCACCTAGAAGTATACTTGTTATAGCTTGAGTGCACAGTTTTAGGTTGTATAAATATGAATATCATAAAAGACTGATAGTTTTCTATAGCGTGTTATGAAGGAAGAAGAGGAAAAAGAGTTGTGCATGAGAGAAATGGAAGTGTTTCTTTTTCAACTTCCGACATTTTCTGCGCCTCAATGTGGCATTTGCAAGCCTGTCGGACTTCAAGCTACGGGAAGGGATAACTTCGTTTTTTTTTTGTTTGTTTTTCGCTTCTCTTTTTATTATATAGATCTTCTTCATGATACGGCACTACTCCACTACAGCAACACAAAAGATAGTCAAACCAGCAACGCAACTGACTTTGGCTCTTTTGAAACCTGATATTTGCGCTAATAAACTACTGATACCCAAGATTCAACAAGCCATGGCGGAACACCATCTCGATATCATTCAACAACGGGACGTTTTATGGACCGAACAGGATGCAGGTGCCTTTTATGCTGAACACAAAGGTAAATTCTTCTATCATCGACTATGTGGATACATGACAAGGTAATAGAAAAAAGGCAACTCAACTCACAGGCTACTAACAACTTTTTTTTTTTTTTTAGTGGCCCCTTCCAAGCATATATTTTATCTTCACCAAACGCCATAAAAGGATGGAGAAGTTTGATCGGACCCACACATCCAGTTAGGTAGGAACACATATATAGAAAAAGGACGTTCGATTATTATCAACTAACCTGTTTATATTGTAGAGCTCGAGTCCACCAACCTACCACTCTACGTGCTCTCTATGGTTTGACAGATACAAGAAACTCCTTCCATGGATCAGGTAAGCAAACTCTTTTGATCGACCAATGCATTGTTTTGACGCATTCTTCATCTATTGTAGATTCAGACGACAATGCACGTCAGGAAATACAATTCTTCTTCCCAGACTTTAGTGTAGATGACTACCTTAAACAACAACAACAGCAACAACAACAATAAAACATTATCATCATCCTCAACAATACACTTCTTATACAGGCGTCTCTTTGTAATGTTTGCTTCGTAGGTTGATAGTCTCTATAATCTATGTATATACTGTCACTCTTATTGTTGGACATGTCATTATCAGGAACATCAGCAAAGGACTCTTGTTATACTGAAGAAGCTCTTTTACCTATGGCGAATCAGATCAGGGACACAATGGTAATCATCATGATCAAGACAAAAGAAATCATTAGCTATCTATTGGTCAATAACAAGGTAATGGGGGATATCTAGTGATCTTGTAACTGTAAATAGGGGGAAGATTTTAGTTACCAGGGCGGCATTTGAACTAAACAAGGTTCTTGTAATCCCTTGTAACACGAAATCTCCACACAAATAAATGAATTCCATAGTCTGATTCCTACCTCTCTCTCTTTTCAATTTATATTCTTCTCTAGTTGCGAATTACAATGCTAAACTCGAATCTGGACTCAAAAGTGCTCATTGTCGGTGGAGGTAAATTACATTGTAAATCTCCTTGACATAATCTCATTATTACTCTTCATGCTTTAACAGGCCCAATTGGGTTATTTACGGCTTTACAGCTATGTCAACTCAATGTCCCAGTCCGAATAATAGGCAAGTACTGAAAATGTATTCCTTCTTTTCCATACCAGATATTAACTAATAACATGTCTATTTCAAAATTATAGAAGAATCACCCGAAAACGAGCAATCATTCACAAAGATCCAACCTACAAGTCTTCCTACACTTTTATCATGCTCCGATTTCTCCTCTGATTGCCCTGGAACTATCCTGCTTTTATCACCAAGAGCGCTTCAATTACTTCAGTCTCTCAATCTATATGAAACTGTCGTAGCGTGTGGCGTTAAACACTGGCAACTTCAAGTATATACCAGCACAACAGTATCGCCAGCATCAACATCATTGGTGACAACTAATCCAACAGCAACCATCAACGATCCATCAACCTTGTTGGATACTATTCATTCTTACAACTTATGGGAAAACAAGGCAACAGATCAAAACTTTTGCCTCTCCATCAAACGATCACACCTATGCCGTATATTAGAAGATGCTCTTAATCAAAGTTATGGAATCAAGGTGGACTATGACTGTGAACTAGTGGACATTCGTTATGGCGGCGCACTGGAAAACATTGTGTATATGGAGAACGAACTGGATTCTGACTTTTATCTTGGTGCTGACCAACTTTTTACTGCCACCAAGGATAACTCTACAACTGCACCGATCATAGCAAGCATCAAACAACAGCCAAACCAATATAATCAACAACGAACCCGAATTTGCCAGACTCATTGTGTGGTAGGAACCAGCGGAAAATCAAGTTGGGTACAACAGAAATTAGTCGGTAATGATTTATTGTCTAGTAATGGTAATATTTGGTGGAATCTTTTATCATACTGACAAATACTTTACTGTTATATAGGGATGAGAAGATACCAACGGCAACGACAGGCATCAACATCCAACAATGGAGATCACTACTTTTACAGCATGGTAGCCAAAGTGAAAACCAATTACCCTGGATCCAAAGCTCTCTCTATTGTGGCGAAACCAGAAGGCACCCTTCTTATATTAGGTATAGTCGAAAAGAAGGACATGTGGGATGAAAACTGAAATGCTTTTTATTATTTCGTGCAACACATTATATTGTACCTCCGCTTAATAGTGAATGACGATTATGCTTCCGTGATGATTCAACAAGCCAAGGTAGATGACGATAATGAAGAAATCATGTCCTCAATAAAAGCACAAAATCTCATACAACAACTATTACAACCTTACGATATCAACTTTATGGAAATATGCGACTATTGTTACTGGAAAGGTAAATGAAAACGCAAATTATCAAGTATGTGACACCCTACTAACACTTTTTTTTTTTTTTTTTTTTTTTTTTTTTTTTTTTACCCTTTTTAATTTAGATCCACTTTACAACGCACGACCCGATACACCCCCAACTTTTATGAACTCTCGCTTCATCGCTCTAGGCAATGTTTCTCACGATATACAACCTGCTGGATGGATTTTACCTGACATGGGATTCGAACAAGCGGTGAATTTATGCTGGAAACTGGATCTCGATATACGACAACGAAGCACACCTAAATTACTGGAGACCTACTATGATGAAACTCGAATCAAGATAAAAGATGTATCCATGGCGTCTGATGTTTTGCTACGACTCTTACGCGATCCTTTTACTATTACACATGATGGTGGCATGGCCAAGCTACTTCAAGGTCATCGACATTGTTTTATTGGTGGTATGCTATTGGAGAATAATGAACTGAACATGAACTGCCCTCAGACTCGAAAGGTGCAGCGTGGATCGGTGGGAACGTTGGCACCTAATGGAAGATTGAAACCTTACAACCTGAATCAACTTTTGACTCAGCAAAGCAACAACCATCATCATCACCAACATAAAGGGGTTTACATCATACCCGACAACAAGAAGCCCAATCACCACCAATCACTCACTAGTCTATCATCAAACGACAGTCAACAGGGTAAAAACAATGTCTACAAGCTCAAGTTTTTGCGTGGATTGTTTACATTCCCAAACAACAAGAAGGGTCAAGAGGGTGTTGTATCTTCAATGGGCGTCACCACCACCGCAACATCAACAATATCAAGCGACAAATGGAAGGGAATACGGGCAAATCACTATCAACTATGGGATCAATTATCATCACACAGTGGTGATACAAACTTTAGTCGATCAACTTTTACGATTCTTGTTCTTTGTGGATCGTTACTTGACAGTCATTCGCTTTTGGCTTTACGGAAGTTGAAAAAACACCTAGATCAACCAAACTCTTTTCTGCGTATGTTTGAATACCCACAGCACCAGTATTTACATCATCAACAACAACGACAACAGACGAATCGGTCAAAGTCAACACCCACCGAATCATCTCGATCCTCTTTACCGAATGACACTCATGATACGTTGTCTTCTCCACCAATACAGCTGAAAGCCCGACAACCACGAAGATCAGAATCCTCTTCATCCTTTTATTCAGCGCACAGCAGCATCAGCAGCACTGACGAAAACATCAGCAACGATAAACATTGCCGTGATAGCAATAGCACCAAACTATCAAGTCACAGATCATCACTCTTTACACGATATTCATCCTCCTCCAATGCCGATCGGTATTCAATGGCCACCACCATCAGTGATAGCAGCACCAATCACCTACTGCCACCTCTACCACCATCAGTAGAAAATCAACAAGGAACAGCCAGCCATGACGATACAAGCATGTTTTCATTTGTATGTCTCACAAACTCCAGCAAATCAGAATGTATCCAGTTTTTATCAGAACAAACACCTTACTCTCTACATCAAATGTTTCCCTTTGGTCTAACGAATACCTTTTTGGATCACGATCAACAATGTCACGAATCTTATGCAATCAAAGATCAACAACAACATCGACCTACTTTGGTAGTCATTCGGCGTGATGGCTATGTCGGTGCACGGATACCAATTGAAGATCAGCCATTATACGAACTGAATCGGTACTTTGATCAAATTTTATTGCCCGTGGTGGATTTCTCTTCGGCTGCTGCTCTGGTAGCTGATGATTATTGTTTGTGATAGACATCCCCCCACCCATCCTTAGTTTGTATACTACCTCTTATTAATACTTCCTCCTTACTCATCTTTACCAGTAGTTTAGTTAATTTTTATATATATAATCGATAATAAAGACATAAAGTGAATCCAATTTTATTTTTAAAAAAAGTGCCCGAGGCAAAACATTTTGGATCTTGCAATATGTGATTACTTTTTACTTTAATAATTGTCTTTATTCCTTTCTTTTACAAACACAAACAAATAATAACAAATCAAGCTTATATTTATTATAACAAAAGTAAAAAACAAATAAGTATAACAGTTAGCATCTAAAAGAAGGGGTAAAATGAGACTATACACCAAGAGAGCACCAAGACCAGACGGGGAGATTATCCAAGACGAGAAGCCTGTTGTCCATCCATATGTTGCATCATCACCGGTAGATACTTGGTGGCAAAACCGACGCACCCGCACCGTTGCCATTGTTGTACTGACCATCGTCGCCATTATCTTGATCGTCATTGTCCCCATCCTCATTGTCCAGCAACTTCAGCATCACAGCAGTGCCCCAGATCGTACACCAGATGCCAACAAGAATAGTACCACCACCATTATTGTTGATCCATACGATGATTCCGCCCGAGCCAATATCCACGTACCCGCCTTGAATCAAGACTTTTCTTACACCGAGACACCGATTCGTGGGATCAATCTGGGAGGTTGGTTAGTCCTTGAGCCGTTTATCACTCCCAGCGTATTTGAGCAAGCCCCCGATCCTAACAAGAAGCCAGAAGAGCGCCAGACCATCCGAGACCATGTGGCATTAGACGAATGGACATTGTGTGAGCGCCTGGGTCCTACGAAAGCCAAACAAGTCCTAGAGCATCATTACGACACGTTTATCCAAGAATCAGATTTCAAAACAATTCGTGACATGGGCTTCAACCATGTGCGTATTCCTATTGGTCATTGGTCGATTCGTCCTCTTGCCCATGAACCGTTTGTACCCCATGTTGCTTGGTCGTATTTGTTACGTGGTATTCAATGGGCGCGCAAGTATGGTCTTCGTGTCATGGTCGAGCTTCATACCGCACCAGGGTCACAGAATGGTTGGAATCATTCAGGAAGAGCAGGCAATGTCGGTTGGTTGAATGGTGAGCACGGCCAAGAATATGCTGACGAGACTATGCGTGTGGTCCAAGCTATCATCACTTTTTTCATGACCCAGCCAAAAGACGCCGTTGCCCCACAAGATGCTGCTGCGGACGAGAGGAAGGACAATAATATCACCGTCCATGCCACCTCAGGTAATCCATGGTCCCATGTGGTTCCGATGTTTGGTGTGTTGAATGAGCCCGCTTTGATGATGATTGAGGACGAGCCCGCCAAACAATGGTATCGTGACGCCCAAGCCACTATTCGTAATATTACTGGTCATCAAAATGGTCCCATCTTGTCGTATCATGATGGTTTTCTTGGTTTGTCGCCTTGGAAAGGATTCTTCAAAGATTTCGATCGTGCATTTTTAGGTAAAGAAGAAGAAAGGAAGGAGGGAACCATTTTTTAACGTTCAACTTTTTTTTTTCTTTTTTTTTTTTGAAATCCCGCCTTGGGGGTGAACAGAAACTCACATGTACCTGATCTTTGATCCTAATTTGGTTTACATGGAACGAGAAAAGCAAGCTGCTGTCCCTTGTGAAAGCTGGCGGTCTGATTTGGCGGAATCCAATAAAGTAACCGCACCCACCATGGTAGGTGAGTTCTCCTTTGCCACCAATGATTGTGGAAAATACTTGAATGGGGTAGGGTTGGGCACAAGGTATGAGAATACAATGGATGGTGGCGGCGTGTCTCAATGCAAAGAGTGTAACTGTACCAAGATCGAAGATTGGAACGCATGGACTCCTGACTATAAGCATTTCTTGAATACCTTTGTCCAGCATCAAATGGATGCTTATGAAAGTGGTGTAGGTTGGTTCTTTTGGACGTACAAAACCGAACAACATGTCAATCCTCATTGGGATTATTCTCTTGCTTGGGAAAAGGGCTGGGCTCCCAAAGATGTCAACCAACGAGAATTCTCTTGTCCTAAAAACTAAATCACTTGTTTCCCCCCCTCTAATTTATATTATTATCTATAATAAAAGTAATGTTACCTTTCGTCCATATGTGTGTATGTGTGTGGGATAATTACCATCTTCATATTGGTGTGAGTGATCACAAGAGGTCCGATTTGATTAAATTCATGCAGTTTCAAACCCCGGCCCTTTTTTTTTCTTGTTCATGATGGACTCAATCAAAAAGCTATAGTTCTCAGGAACTCAACACAGCAACCAAAAAAAAAAAAAAAAAAAAAAAAAAAAAAAAAAAAAAAAAAAAAAAAAAAAAAAAAAAAAAAAAAAAAAAAAAAAAAAAAAAAAAATCAAGTGTCGATAACTTTTTGAACCAAATGTGTCACCTACCTAGAGTATAGCACACTGACAAACCCAAAAATGATATAGTCGGAGTTTATTCATCAAACGGATGCATTAATCAGGTTTATTTTATTGAAGGAGCAAAACACAAAGCTAGATACTATACACTATATCTAACAATATATATATATATATATCCTAAAGAGTATTTGAGAGCAATAAGACCAGATGGCTAAGCGGTGGATTGTGGATGACGTTTATAGCAGCATAAGGTTCTTCACCGACACAAGCTTTTGGAGGCAATTTGAGGAATTATTCCAGTATTAACACCAGCAGACACCAAAGTGATAAACCTCCAAGCAGCCATACCCACCATGTTCTTTATTTGTTCCCCCTCCCCAATGCCAAGTAAGCTATTGATTACAATACCAAGCATCATTTTTGATCAACCACCCTTTTTTTATTTGACTGTACCTTGTTTACAAATGTCAAATACGACATTCTTTCAAGTAGAAGGACTGATCCAACACTTCAAATCCATAGTCAATGATGTTTGCAAAGAATCCAAACAAGGTCCCTACAATAAACAGTAGTGGTTAGTATATCATATTATCATTAACAAATCCCCCTTTTTTTTTCCATTACTACCCTACTGTATCTTGCAATATCACTATCACAACAAATACAATCCAATACCTTGTTGATATAAACCCAGATAAGTGTATTTAGCCTACTTGTTACCCTAAGAGACCACAAAGAGAGATAGTAGTATTATGTTTAAGAGAGACATTGTTTATTGTAGCAAAAAGGCTATTAACAAAGAATAATTCATTTAATGTTAACCAAACGTGGCCATGTGGAGACAGGACTATATTGATGTTTATTTTCACATCTGCCAACGAAGGGAATTTCAACCAATGGACAGCACATCTGCCACAGGTTGCAGCTAGGTCTAGTTGGGACTCGGTGTGTTTTAGCAAAGCCAAAGCCAAAGCCAAAAAAAAAAAAAAAAAAAAAAAAAAAGAAAAAAGAAAAAGAAAAGAAAAAGTGAGTAAGTGTTCGTCACATCAACAACCCGAGACTGTTGGACAGTGGAGAAACCCGCATGATTGTCCATCAAAGATGACTCAAACACTGGTAGCATGATACGTTCGCCTCCAGTCTTACTTGAAGCAAGCAAGCCTTCACCAGCTACTAATACCCATGCATCTCCACGTATGAAGAAACCCGCATGATTGTCCATCAAAGATGATTCAAACACTGGTAACATGATACGTTCGCCTCCAGTCTTACTTGAAGCAAGCAAGCCTTCACCAGCTACTAATACCCATGCATCTCCACGTATGAAGAAACCCGCATGATTGTCCATCAAAGATGATTCAAACACTGGTAACATGATACGTTCGCCTCCAGTCTTACTTGAAGCAAGCAAGCCTTCATCAGCTACTAATACCCATGCATCTTCATATTATCCTCCAATCTTTTCCCCTTCCCAGACTTACCTTCAAAAGCAAAATATTTTTTTGGGACAAAAGGAAAAACAAAAAACAAAAAAAAAACATTTTGACGAGAATGATTAGTCACATTGTCGCGGGATTTGAAAATAAAGTCAATGTAAGGGGGTTTCTTTTCCCTTCTTTCTTTTTTGGGATATTACACATAGTGTAAAAACCATGTATCTCGACCAGCGATTGTGACCACCAGCAATCAAGTAATTACTTTGACTACTTCAACAACAAAACTCCGTGATCCTTCTCTCAGAGGTGCAATGCAGGTCGTATTAATACAATGGTAATCATCAACAATGACTGGCGCGAATCTGGAAGTAATCAAGAAGGACCAGCTCGGCTATCTCAAGGGCAATGTACGTCGAATATGATGATGATATGGATTAACTTACAAGACAAGTAAATGGGCAAGATAAAGTGGAATAAAGGATCATGGATGGTACCAAACGAAATAATGGCCCGACTTGATTACTTGATGCGTGGATTACTTTAATATAGATTAGTAGTTTATTTGCATGGGTGTGTGGAGTGGGTAATTCAGTCATTCTAATAAAATAGGCCATAGCCTGTATCTCTCTTGTTTGGTTTTAGCATACTTTATATTATTACAGTAGTGTTTATTATATTCTCATATTGTGTTGGTTATTATCCCTTATCCCCTCATAGACTATCTAGTACATATAAATATCTCATTCTGCAACCTTTTTTTTTTTTTTTTTTTTTTTTTTTTTTTTTTTTTTTTTTTACAAAAGTCAGGTTAAAACGATCTTGAGGCTATATTACTCCATACAGTAGACTTGGTACAATGGCCATTATGTAAAGTTTGTTGGAAATAGGCTGAGTAATGCTCATGGTCACTTTTGTCATTAGCATCGCTTGTTCATTAAGCTAGTAGAGCTCTCCCAAGATTCAAGGCGAGAGTAAGCGGGTTTTGAACTAAGTTTTGTCTTGTCTGTCAATTTTCATTCTGCAACTTTTTTTTTTTTTTTTTTTTTTTTTTTTTTTTTACAAAAGTCAGGGTAAAACGATCTTGAGGCTATACTGCTCCATACAGTGGACTTGGTACAATGGCCATTATGTAAAGTTTGTGGGAAATAGGCTGAGTAATGCACATGGTCACTTTAATCATTAGCATCACTTGTCTATTAAGGCAGTAGAGCCTTTCCAAATCTTAGTAGAGGCAGGCGGGATCTGAAAAAGTACGAAAAGGAACCAGACTTCTTTTTTTTTTTCTTGCAAAGGACAGGTAAAAGTCATCGCAAGTCTGAACTGACCGACACAAGGCTCTTACTACATTGGTCATTATGTAAGTTTTGTTGGAAATAGGCTATAATGTCCACATCGCCACTTCAATCATTAGCATCCGTGGACAATTGGAGCAAATAGAGCTCTTACCAAAATCCCGTGCGCCTGGCAATTCCCCAATAGAGTTCAAATCATGTTCCGGGCCAAAAGTAAAGAACTATCAGATTGGATTTGATATGGATACTTCCAATACCATTTGGAGATATCCCTGAAAGGGGACGGTTTCACTTTTTTCATGTTTTCCCTTGTGGACCGTTTCCGCAAAGAGCGGGTTTCAAGCCCCGCGTACCCTATGGTTCCTTGTAAGAGCTCTACCGTCTCAATGGACAATGGATGCTCACCAATAAATGGGCCATGAGCATTGCTTAGCCTATTTACAACAAACTTTACATAGAACACCAAGCGCCAAGTCCCTTGTATGGAGCTGTACAGGCTTGCAGACTTTTTTTCTTTTTCTTTTTACCTCCCGTGTCTAAAAAAGGAGAATATCAGGTCTCACCACGTTATCAAACCGATGCCGATAAACCGAGTGTGTACTTTTATGATGTATTCTCGGTAAAAAGTCAAGCTTTCAGGCACTTATTTCAATCGAACCAAGTTTAAGGTCATATGTACCTGTCATTCCTTTTGCATTGACAATGTCAAAAGAGCTTAACGAAAGTCTAGCTCTGTCTTTTTTGTTACTTATCATGCTAAAAGGGTGATAGGAGAATAAAAGAAATGGAGAAAGTATTGTAGTAAAAGACTAGTTTCTCGATCAGAGGCTGTATTTGTCAAACCCGCTTCATGATAATGTATGTGTGATCCCAATGTCATGTCGTTCAGTACCATTCATTGCTATCATATGTATGAGGTCATCAGACAATCAACTAACTAATGCTTTTTCGCTTATTACAAAGACCTATGTACACAAAGTGCTTGATATGATTTTTTTTATTACATCCAGAGTCATTTCTATACTATATCTACAGCTATGTCTATACTATAGTGAGAAGGAGGGGGGGTGATAAAAAGAGAGCCTAAATTATGTGAGTGAAGAAGGGATGAGAGATAAAGAATGTCAGAGACCGCCACCACTTTTTTTCATCGTCCAATCCAACCCAATGTTAAAGAGTGAGTCGCTCGTTTTTTTCCTATTGTCTGATTATCTAACCCTACTGAATAAAGACATATTTAGCTGATCATTTCACTATTCCCAGATCTATCGAGGCGGAGTTTTGTTAGGACGTTCATGCAAAGTGGATGAGAGTTTTCGTGATGAGACAGTTGATGATTTGTACCCAGTTTGATCGCCATCTAGATCCACCTTTTGATACAACTGTCGGTGTCGTCCTCCCGAAGCCAGATACCATCCATTCAAAAGAAGGTTGCTCCCCCCAGTTTGTTACCAGTAAACAGTCCACTTCTACTTGGGAAGAGAGAAATAAAAAAATTAGTATTAGGGTATTGCTAAAAGTGTTCATCCAAGAAGAAGGGGCAGTATTCACTACTACTCCTGGCTTTCGCCTTGTTTTGTTTTGTTTTTGTTTCTTTACCTTTTCAAGTTCACTGAGTTTTAATAGAGATTCGGTTATTAGTAGTAAGATGCCACCCATTACCACAGAGTCAGTTACCTATTGTGAAAAAGACCAGTGGAGGGAAGGCTCGTTCATTTTTTGGATTCGCACGGTTGGTTGTTGAGTTGCTTGAGACTGGTAGGGTTCATAATCCATTGTCGATGATACAGTATAGTCATGCCGTCGCCAAGTTAAACTTCATTATTAAGAAGATTAAGTCAAATGGTAAAAGAGAAAAAAGAATGTTCAGGCGTAATAGCATCTGTCAGATCAATTAAAACGGGGTTACAGGAGAAAAAGAAGAAGGAAAAAAAAAAGGCGAAGGGGATTAAATCTTCCCTGAATTTTTAAATGCCGCTTTTGATCAAACTTGGAAACATGGAGAAAGGGAATGTGTATTTTGTTGAAGTGAAAGGGTTGAAGTTAATGACCGTATCGTAGTTGGCATGAGCGAGTGCTGTCATGAGAGGAATCAATTGCGTTGTCGAGTGTGAGAAGAGTGGGTTTATACCGGGACTCGATCATATCTGGGTTGGCCGACTTTTTACAATGCCGCCAAAAGCAATCATGCACTTTGAGGAGGCGGCCGAGTGTTGCTAATGTGAAAAAGCATGGCAAATCTTCCAGAGACTGTGGAAATCGTACGTAATCCAACTCCACAAACGTATAGATTCCCTTAGCATTCAGTTGCATCATGAAAAAAGTGATGTGAAACCCTATAATGCAGACAACACGTTAGCCATTCTTTTTTGATTGTAAAAATATTTGTTCTGTCTTACCGTGTATCTGGAAGGCAAGAGCTCCATCCAACATGTTAACATCAATGGCATTTTTCATGAAAATGGTAAGGCGCAAGGTGTCCATGCACAAGGAGCGCTTACCATTACCTTGCCACACCTTGACCTCACCAAAGCCCACATTACCCCTGAAATCCATCTGTGGTTTTTTGGAGATCACTGCGTCTGGGCGGGATTTTCCCTTTTCGGATGGAATGGTATTAGACCATCGAAGGTGTATCAACTTGTCGGGATCACTGATTAACACGGAAAGCATGGGGTCAAAATATGTACTCCACAACTCACTTTCGCTCATGTCAGTATAGTCGTTCAATGGCGTGATTGGCAGTTTTTGAATCCTAAAACGATTATCATCAGTAAGATTAGCTATATGAGTTATAGTACTCACAAATTATTAATGCCCATAATAATGCGTTTTTCACCATAGTTGAGATCAGGGTACATGTTTGTCAAGGCTACAATACTGCGTTCACGATCAGGGGTGCTGGATTGGCTGAGTAAGGTGATGTGGGTGTTGATATCTGCATAATTCTTTTGACTGAACTGAATCTCACGGGTCAGAGCAGAGGTAAGCTCGTCACTTAAGTGCTTTAAAAGGTCAAGGGTAAAAATCTTTTCAGCAAGGGCACTGTGCTGATTCTTGCAAATAACAAGAATGTTCGTTAGGGCCGCCAGCTCGTGGATGTACGATTCTAGTGGTAGGGTTGTATGCTGCTCAACCATCTTGTGAACCGTCTGTTGGTAGCTCTTAAACAATGATGTAATGTTTTTATGATTGAAAATCCATTTTTCTTCCTCTGTATCATCATTGCTCCCAACCATATTGATTTTTACAACATTGTTTTCGAGTTCGAATTCAGTCAAGGTGGTAGCTGCATAATAATCATTTTCATTGGGTGTGGCGGGGTTAGAATCGTTTTCACTGGTGGCAACATCATGTGATTCCGAGGAAGACGCAGCTACTTTTAATTCCTCGACCTTTTTGCTTGTTGTGATGTCCATTAGTTCTGAGCTTGCAAGCGATAAATTTTGTAGGATACCCTTGTCCAACCGTTGTTCCCAGAATCGGACATAGTCTGCGGATGCCTTCCAAGACTTGTAGTTTTCTTTGAGTCCTTTGTTTCGATCATTTTTGGTCGAAAAATGTTTATTAAGGATATATTCATATCTATGTTGGGCGCGTTTACGATCGAGGCAGTCGAATTTCTCGATGAAGTTTTTGAAGTTCAAGTTATCACCGCTATCCAAACACCATTTTTCTTCATTAGAAAATGATGGGGCTTTTTGCTTTGTAGTTTTTTGCCGTTTATTTTGATGCATGATGAGAAGATAAAGAAGATCAACAAGTTGATGCTTTTTCACTATTTAAAAATAAAAAGTGAAGGGTGTATACTCCTGGTTTTCGTGAAGTAACACAGAGGTCATCCGCCATGTCTGTGTACCGACGGGGTTTGAAATTACATAATTTATGCAAATTGATCTCCCGCCCGCCTTTCATAAAGAGTGATAAACAAGTTATTCACAGAGTAGACAAGAGTATTGGTCATCTATTGCAAACAAAACAGTGATTTTTGTACTCTGATTTCAAACAAAAAAAAAATACGCCCATGCTTCATTAACGATATAAACAAAAAGATGATGGTACATGGATATGGATTCCTAAGAAGGTAATACAAGTTCTCCTTAAAATCAGAATTTGAAAGCCATCGTTTCGCAGACACACATTTGCAAAGGTCGCCAAACCACCCACCCACAGAGTCGTACTCTGGTTAGTTATATAAGTATCTAGATTAAATAATTAAGTGATGTGTTTAATAATAGTAAAAAGGTGCCAATGGATTAGAAGATTATGTTTATTGTTTTAAAATAAAAATTAAAGGGAATCAAGACTAACAAGTAACATTATATTTCTATATAAATAAGAGGAAGAAGGGGGTTTTATGTATAAATCTATATGTTTGAGCTATATTATACGGGATCCTTTATGTAGTGCATGGTTAAAGTCGATCCAATGGTAAAGGTGCTTCTTCTCAATTCCAGTCCAGCCCATCAAGAATACTTGAAGAGATAGTCATTGTTAGTTTTTCCTTCTTGACAATAGCCTAACCCTTTTGATTGTATACCTGCTATCCACCAAGTCTATATTCACCAAGCAAAGGTATACTGTTGTTATTAAACTCAGTAAAGATGTCGAGTGGTTGATTCATATTAGTCGATATTGTAGTAGTGGAAGATGGTATCACTGAGGTTGCCAATCGTCGTTTAAATACTAGTCAATAGATAGTGTCGGCGGATTCCTTTTTTGCAGGCTTCATTGTAGTGGTTGACTATTAATAATAACAATAATAATAAAAAGAAATGTCATAGATGCAAAGATAAAGTATTAGTGTCTGGAAGATACATTGTGATCTTTTACCTTCTTTTACATATAATCTTTTAGTGGAAAGAAAGAAAAAAAAAAGTTTCGTTCCTTGATGGCGGATTTTAATTCCCGCTTCAATAAATTTGAAGTGGCTGTTATTTTTGCCCTCCCTCTTTTTTCTCTTTATTTCTCTTTATAACATATTTATTTATTACCAATGTCAAACTCCATCAGTCTAGCTAATTGCTCTAAACGGAGGGTATCTTACTTTTACGATCGTAAGTTGACTTGCCTTTAACATCACGTTATTAACCTCCTTCTTTTGAACTGAAATAGACGACGTTGGTAATTTCAACTATGGGCCTGGTAAATACGCTCGTTTAACGAAAAGGAAAATAAAAGACTAACAGTAGTTTATTCGGAATGTGCGGACGATGGATATAGGTCATTACATGAAACCCAAACGTATGCACATGGTACACAACATGGTGGTCAATTATGGTCTTTACAAGAAACTCGATATTGTGGTAAGAATAAAACATTGATATAATCTATCATCAAGGAAACAATACGTATGATACTCAATTTATTCTTCTTCTTCTTCTTTATCTGTAGAAACCTGATCGAACAACAGCTTATCAAATGACCCGTTTCCATTCGGATGAATACATCAACTTTTTGCAAAGCGTCACCCCAGACAACTTGGAAAGTCTCGCGATGCAGCATGGTGGTCTGGAACAAGGAATCGCTCGTTGTAAGTAAACTGGTGGATTGGTTTGTATTACTATGACCAACTTTTATTCATTTATCTGGTTGATTAGTTAACGTCGGTGAAGATTGTCCAGTGTTTGAAGGTTTATTCGAATTCTGCTCCATTTCCGCTGGTGGATCAATAGGTAAAGGGGAGTTACTATTATCAGATACACTTGACATATGACTTTTTTTTTTTTTTGGATACTAGGTGCTGCAAATAAACTTTTGAATGGTGAAGCTGACATTGCCATCAATTGGGCTGGCGGGCTACATCATGCAAAGAAGACCGAAGCATCTGGATTCTGTTATGTAAACGATATTGTTTTGGGTATCTTGGAATTATTAAGGTAAATAAAAAAAAATTACTGCTATCAAAAGATATAACACTGATACTCTCTATTGTATGGTTAGGTATCATCAACGTGTTTTGTACGTTGACATTGATGTGCATCATGGTGACGGTGTTGAAGAAGCCTTTTATACAACGGATAGAGTCATGACATGCTCATTCCATAAATTTGGTGAATTCTTTCCTGGGACTGGTGATATCAAGGTAGGGAGGACAAGGAAATGTAAAAGTAAAAGGGATTAACGCTTGTCTAATTTTTATTATTTTTTATCTATAGGATACTGGATTAGGAAAAGGGAAAAAATATGCTGTGAATGTACCTCTAAGGGATGGTATCAATGATGAAGCTTACAGAAGTGTCTTCCAACCGGTAAGAACCCTCATTGACCTTACTATCACACACACACACACACACTCACACAAAGGAAATACTTACTAGTTTGATTATATTAATTAGATTATACAACGTATCATGGATTGGTATCGACCGGGTGCTATTGTATTACAACTTGGCGGGGACTCGTTGGCTGGAGATCGGCTGGGTTGCTTTAACCTATCAATGAAAGGACATGCTTCTTGTGTTGAATTTATAAAGTCATTCAACATACCCATGATCATGGTCGGTGGTGGTGGCTATACTATTCGAAATGTGGCAAGAACTTGGACGTTTGAAACTGGCCTTGCTGTCGGTGAAGACTTGACTCAACGTAAGTATTAGTACACGTACCATCATCCATGTGCTGTTCGTCTAACTTCACTCAACTATATTTAGAGGATTTACCTTACAACAATTACTTTGAATACTTTGGACCGGAATTCAAACTCGATGTGCCTTCAAACAACATGGTGAATCACAACACTCGCGAATACCTCGACCGAACAATGTAAGCGAGTTGTCATATGCTTGATTACTTGACACTAATGAAATTATTCTTATACCATTCTCTTACTATAGTGCAAAGATCATTGACAATCTTCGATACATGCCATTTGCGCCATCTGTGGGTATGCAGGAGGTACCGAGGGATTTCCGACCTGATGATTACATTGATGGAGAAGACCCAGAACAAGATGATGCGGATGTTAGAATGACTCGTAAGTATATATTGATAATTGGGATCTCACATGCTTGTTTACTGATTTCATTTTTATTCCTCTATATAGAAAAACGAAAACTTCAAACGATGGGTGTCCTTTAGTATAGATGATAAAATAAAAAAGTATGCTTAAATGTTATGGTTTAATCTTTCATACAAGTATTGCGGATATTTATTGTATTGGTTTAGGGATAATTGAAAACAACAGCTTTTGAACAATGACTTTATATGTTTGGATACTTTCTTAGTATAGTTTGTCGATATGATATATTTAATAAAACGTACATTTATCACCTTCCTCATTCGTTGACTTTAATGATAACGCTGTACAGTGTATCCAATAGGAAAAGTATAAAAACCGATATAGGCATAACTAATATAAACATTTTATTAGACATTCATTACCATTAGAGTCCTCTAGCAGCAAGACCTTCATGGCGTCGGCTATGTCGGGATTTTAAATTGTGATTTATGCATTCCCTGTTCTTCTCCTCTCCCATCTTACCACATGAAGATTCCTTCCTTAACGTGATAAAGCTACCATGTGATTAGTATCAATACTGTTTACAAAGTATTAATCTATTTTAACTTGATCTCTTTATTCAACCCCCCTCCACTCCCCACAATTGGCAAGCATCTACGAGCTTCTCCAGGAATCTTTACAAAAACAATAGTATGGTAATCCGCATCAATCCTTTTCCAAAAAAGTAAAAAGGCGGTGTTTGAAGGAAGGAGGTAAAACTGACGAACAGCCATGTTAAAGATGATCCAACAATGATATATACAATGGTGAAACAATGAATAAACTAAAACACGAAATTGTCAAAGGGAAGGAAAGCCAAAGGGAGGTGCGTGCGGGTATAAAATTTAGGGAGAAGGAGGAAAAAATCATTTCCCCCTTTTTTCACTCCTCTTCCCGACACTTTTTTTTTTTTTACTACTCTCTTCTTTTTTTTTTTTTTTTTTTTTATTGATTCTTATTTTGTTTACTATTCCATCTACATTTACTTGATGAACACCAACGACACCGACATTCAGGAACGAATTGCAGCAGCACGTCGTGAAGCCGAAGCGCTCAAAGAGCGTATCAAACAACGAAAAGAAGCACTAGCCGATTCAACCTGTAAAGACTATACACCTTGAAAACAAACTTGGAATAAATGAATGAATAAATACTAACACTTAAAAGCAATGTCTGATATATAGTACAAGAAATGACCAAAGACGTTGAAACCTTACCGCGGATTGTGATGAAGGCACGACGAACACTTAAAGGACATTTGGCCAAGATCTACTCGATGCACTGGGCCCAAGATAAACGACACCTTGTCTCTGCTTCACAAGATGGTAAACTAATTGTCTGGGATGCCTATTCTTCCAACAAGGTCCATGCTATTCCTTTACGATCGTCTTGGGTGATGACGTGTGCCTATGCTCCTTCTGGGAGTTTCGTCGCTTGTGGTGGTCTGGATAACATTTGCTCCATTTACAACCTCCGTGGACGTGACGGACCGATGCGACCTCAACGTGAATTGTCTGCTCATACTGGGTATCTCAGCTGTTGTCGATTTATCAACGATCGCCAAATCTTGACTGCTTCAGGGGATATGTCTTGTATGCTCTGGGATATTGATGCTGGGGTGAAAACTGAAGAATTTACGGATCATACTGGGGATGTGATGAGGTAAGTTCAAAAGAGAAAGAAAACTCCCCCCCCCATCTTGCCCATTTTTACTCTTTCTTTTTATCTATTTGAATAGTCTCTCATTAGGACCGAATCCCAATATATTTGTCACTGGTGCATGCGATGCAACAGCCAAAGTATGGGATATACGAACAAAAAAGTGCGTACAAACCTTTGTTGGCCATGAATCGGATATCAATGCCGTCCAATTCTTCCCTAATGGTGATGCCTTTGCTACAGGATCGGATGATGCCAGTTGTCGATTGTTTGATCTTCGTGCGGATTGTGAATTAAGTACTTATTCCAGTGAAGCGGTGCTGTGTGGTATCACATCCATTGGATTCTCGGTGTCTGGTCGTCTTTTGTTTGGTGGCTACGATGATTGTAATTGTCACGTGTGGGATACTCTCAAAGGTGAACGGTTGGGTACTTTATCTGCTCATGATAATCGTGTGTCTTGTCTTGGGGTGGCCACGGATGGCATGGCGCTTTGTACTGGTAGTTGGGACTCCACATTGAAAATCTGGGCATAGACTCCCCCATTGATACCTACTCCCCATTTATCCATCTCCCTTATTTTATTACCCCCTTTTTTGTACAACATTATTTATTTTTATGCTATTATTACTAGTTTTATCACACAAACATTATACCTGTTTTTGTTAAACTTTTTGCTTATGGTATTCTTTATTAAAACAAATAATAATAATAATAAAAAACATGTCAAACTATGTTTTGGCTGGATTTGACAATGATGGTCTTTTTTACAAGGAGCAGATTACTGCTCCGATGGATGATTATGCATTATGCGCTTGGCATATACCATTTATAGGTTGATTATTACCGAGTTAAAAAAAAAAAAAATGCATCTATGATACCAAGGCAAAAAGACAAGACAACTGATAAAAGAGGAATGATTAAGTGGTTTATGAAGCTTTTATTGAGTGATTGGGAATGTGAATATAATTATAAGTGTGTGTGTATATATATATAAGGTAAGTGACTATCCTACCAACTAGGCCTTGATAAATCCAAATTTGATCTTGCACCATTGTTTATGAAGAGAGCCAATAAATGCATATGCAATAGGATTTCCACGCTTGAATAAGAAGAATATAATAGCAAAAGCTGCCACCAGATTCACAGCAGTGTGTTTCAATGCAGCCTAATAATTATAACAATGTTAGATCCTTCTCCATATCCTCTACCCCCCTCTAATTTACCTTGAGCACCCATCCCCATGCATCCCATACTTCATCGTCGTCATCGTTATCATTTTTAGCATTGGATAACCGTAGATTCTTCTTTTGAGCGGCATCATCCCTGTCCACCAATTCTTGTCGTAACCCATCAATCCGTTCGTTCAATCCAATGATTTCCGCCTGAAGGGTTTCTAGAGCTCGTTTGGTGGCAGGTCCTAGAGCAACCACTGATGTATACTGCTGATCCGTCAATAACCTATTCCCCGGATACCTTTGTTGGCGATATGTTTCTGATGGTAGGCCTGTGACAGACGTGTTGATGGATTCCTCTAACAATGATGATGGTAGTGATGGTGGTTGTAGTTGACGATGAGGTTGTTGATGATGGCCGTAATAGGAGGATACAGACGACGAAGAGAGGCGAGAAGAACGTGAGGGTACTCTTGATGGTATCGTAGTATTAGTTGTTGTAGTAATGGTATTGTGTGCTGGTGGCCGAGTATAAAGGTAGTTTTGAGAGTATTCTTCATCGATGCTGTCTTCGCTAGTATTTTCGTCCTCCTCTTCTTTTAATTTATACCGTCGACGGGTTATACTTGTATTGTTACCACCCTCTTGGTTTGCTGCTGCCCATGGATTTACACTATTGTCGAAATGTTCATCGGGGATCGGTGGATGCAAAGGACGTGGAATATCAGTGGTTGTCGAGGTCATTTGAGGTAATGGCGTTCGTCGAGGAAGGTATCGGTTCCTATCAGATCGATGAGACATACTGGAGGCAGGTCGTACATTCGTCGAGTGGTTGTTGTTACTAGAGTTGAGATTGATGGAAGATGATCGTGAAGGTGGACGTCGACTAGGTGCGCTGGGTGCTGTGATCATAGAACGAGTTGATTCTACTGATGGTGCACGTCGTAATAATCTTACGGGTGGTTTTCCATGCCATGATCGTCGATTGCTTTGTTTTGTTCGAATAGATGTTGATGATTGCATTGCCGGTGACCGTAATGAATGATAAGTATCGCTATTTTGACTGCCCGTAGTAGTTGAGGTTGATTTCGATGGTGTCATTGTTGGTATGCTTTTTTGAATGTCCATAAGATAAGCTTGCTCTTCTTCGTCCACAGATTCGTCAGTGTCTACAATAAAGTATCGAGTCGAGTTCAAACCATACTATTTTTTCTTTTTTGATCTTTTTACTTACCTCCTTCATCATCGTGTCCATCTTCAATATTACTATCGTCACTATCATCATCACTGTCGTCGTCAGTTGGTCGCAGTGTAGCAAAGACTTGTATGATCTGTTGGACTTGAGCCTTTGCAGCAGGTTTCTTGTATGCCTATATAGTTCCAAACATTAGCAAGTTAATAGATAACATTCTCCTTCCCAGAACATTGTATGATTACCTCCGCACAGACTTTTAATAGTGTGTCGACATATTGATGTTTTGCCTCCAAAGTATTCATTCCTTGTAACTTTTTCCAAGCGTCCCTATAGATCATATACAAACGTGTTAGCTGTCTTTACATTTGTTTTTGTTTTTTCCCTTTTCACCTTTTTTACCATTTAGCCCGTCCAACGACATCAAATATACCTGGTCTTTGTGTATCAATATCGCCATGGGAGACTTGTTTGTAAAGAGAGTATAACTATCGGTAGATTTAACGAGTTAGTCTTTGTACACTCTTGTTCATAATCTTACCAAAAGCTTTTCATCTTTATTTGGCTGGAAACTTGATGTAGCAGGCAAGTTTTGTACAATATGAAGTGCCTTGTTGTATCGTTGATTGACATAACGTGGAGAGTAATGTGAAGGAATAGAAGACATGATAGGAAGAATATATGAATGGGTATGTTCTTTTTTAAAGGAATGGGGAAATCAATCAAGTGAAATCCAAGTGAAGAGGGGAAGGGGAGTAAAATGTTATTAAAGAGTGTATTAATCTAATAGGAGGAAGGATAGGTGGAAGAAGGGGAGAAGAGGGAAGGCCTTTATTTATTTAATGGTTTGGTGATGGCACAACTCAATTATTGAAATTTCACTTTCACCGGGAATTCAAACACCGCTGACAAAACCATCACCTTGTTTTTTTTTTTTTTTTTTTCAGGACAATGATTCCAATTGACTTTGCATATCCTTCTAATGTCATTTACCATTTGGTGCTGATATATATATATTCATTTGATTAATGAAAGGAAAAGCACGATCAATATGGTGTGGAGAGTCAAGGCAGTTCACTGTCTCCTTACGCCTGATGTCAGTTTTCATCCTGATAAAGTAATTTTTCCTATTTCCACGTGCAGTGGGCGCTCGACTTTTAAAAGAATACGCTGGATTGAAAAGATCTCACCAAGATATCATTACGTGTAACTAAGGAGTCATCCTTTGCCTTGATTGATCGTCTATCGAAACAACGGGACTTTTTCCCTTTCACTTGCGTGGTGGTGAAAGAGTGAACATTCTTTCATAAATCATGTAGCAAACCGACATCTTTTTGCTTTATCTGAAACAATGCTTCACTACATGAAGACACATGCATATTCAAACCCAGTTACTGACGCGGGGTTTGAATGACATTATTTCACGCCTGATTTTTTTTTTTCGTGCCTTCTCCTTCTTCCCCAGCTTTTTAATGGAATCCCTTCAATCTCTATTACCCTACGCACTTCCTGCTATCGTTGCTGCTTACTTTTTTCTGAGCAAGAAAAGTATGCTTTGAATAACGCTGTTTGGTTGCTAGAACTCAACCCGTCTTCTTTTTTTCAAATAGGTGCTGTATTGGATCCCAAGGAATACAAGGACTTTAAACTCATTCAGAAAACTGCCATCTCTCATAACACTGCCATGTAATTAATAGACTATATACAAGTGGAAACCTATCAAACTCACCTATTTATTTGTTACTACTTAGTTACCGTTTTGGTCTTCCTCGACAGGAGGATGTATTGGGACTTCCTATTGGTCAACATATCTCTGTGATGGCTGAAATCAACGGTAAGCAAATCTCAAGGAGCTATACTCCTACCAGTTTGGATGAAGATGCTGGTTATTTTGATTTACTCATCAAGGTAAGAAAAAAAAAAAAAAAAAGAGAGAGAGAGGGGTAAATGCAGGAACTATTGACCAACTCATTGATCGAACATTGTTTAGACGTATCCTAGTGGCAATATCTCCAAATTGTTTGGTGAATTGGCCATTGGTGATTCTATGGCTGCCCGAGGTCCCAAGGGTAATTTCAACTATACACCCAACTTGGCCCGTGCCATTGGTATGATTGCAGGTGGTACAGGTATCACTCCCATGCTTCAGGTAACATATATGGAAATAGAAAACAGAACTTTTTTTTTTTTTTTTTTTTATTTTAAAAAAAACAAATCTTTTCTTTATAGATTATCCGTGCGATTCTCCGGAATCCTCAAGATGAAACACAAATCCATTTGATCTTTGCCAATGTGAATGAACAAGATATCTTGTTAAAGAAGGAACTGGATGGATTCGCTGACAAACATGATAACTTTAATGTGTATTATGTATTGAACAATCCCCCTGCTGGATGGACTGGTGGTGTTGGGTTTGTCACTCGGGATATAATCAAGGAAAAGTTACCTGCAGCTGCCAAGGATATCCGTATCTTAATCTGTGGTCCTCCCATGATGGTAACTGCCATGACAAAGGTAATTGAAAAAAAAAAAAATGATTCACAACAAACTACTCACTTGTCTCTCTTTTCTTTTAGGCTACCACAGAACTTGGATTCGAAAAACCTCGCGCGGTTAGCAAAATGGAAGATCAAGTCTTCAAATTCTAGATTAATAGTTGTAGTATATACACCTTCTTTTTTTTTTTTTGTTATCTTTTTGAATAAAAACCGAGGATGATACCTTACTTTACTGCGTTTAACATTTGACAATACTTAAACAAATATACAAGGTGGCATGGAGGAAGGTAGGTCCTTCTACTGTGAATAAACTTTTCAATCAGAGGGTGGAACTGTGTCTGAAAAACTTGATAGGAAATCACTTCCTGGTATCCTTGTGGTTCGCTTTTGCAATGATTTAGTTTTGGGGATGTAATATGGATTGGTCCGATTTGAATGTGAGTGACAATAAACGGGTAGAGCTTGTTTTAAAATACCCCCTCTCTCAAACAGTCTTCTTTTGTAAAATGAAATTTTTATCCTGTATGATGAAAAGCATTGTTTAAAGTATCCTCATTTCTCGTATGTAAAATGCATGAATGCAATTGGAAATAGCGGTGATGTTTAAACGCCGACAGCGTCCCCTTGAGGATCGAATCGACTATACCAAACAAGATAACATCTCGATTGTCATATTACCAAATTGTGTTTAATGTATGGTTGTGAAAGTGTACATATATATATATATATTAGCTTTATGTCCAATTGGGTTTTTTTTTTTTTTTCATTTTCTCAATTCATGCTACTGGCAATCGACACATTTCAAACGGCGCTCGTGACAAAAAGCATTTAAATATCAACACTTTTTTTAACTTTTGTCAATAATCCGTGGTCATCAATCCCGTCAGGTAACTAACACTCTCCTCCTTTTCAGTACTCTATTATATACTCACAAACACTTTTTTACTTACAATTGAGTCCTTCTATGTACATTCGTAAAACAAAAATACATTTTTACTCCTCTCTTGTATGCATGTTGATAGGCACTCTGACTTGATGGAACTCTCTCTTTCTCAATTTAGCTCATAATGTATAACATTCATCTCTCTCTTTTTTAACTTTTTACTTTTAGCAGACTGGACTGTCAATATGGTAAACTACAGTACAGCATATTTAAAGATAAATGGAGGCCAAAAGGTAAGAATCTAACAAATTACTAATAATGGGACTTTTTTTTTTTGCAGGGCGGTTAATTGGCTCAGGAACAAGAAATGGCGGTATAAACGGGGGGGGGATCACCTCTTATTCATTCAAAAAATCAAACAATCAGGCCACCTCATTCAAAAAGTAAGTTATGGAACTAGATTAGACTGTATTTTATCATCATGCAAAGTCGCTAACCTACTTTTTTATATATGTATCTCTTGTCCCTGTAATAGAACCATATTGTACGTCATACATATAACGACGAATCAAACCATGTCTCCCCCCTCCCTCACTAGTATAGTATTCTTAACAGTAGATCATCTTGAATAAAAAACACATTCCATTAGTATATTACTCTTAACAATAGACCCCTATTCAATAAAGAAATAAAATGCACCTTTGTTTTGACATTTACCATATTCGACTAGTCTCCCCCCCGGTTATCATATATATCGTCACTGTTGTGCTACGATCCGGGTAATTGGTCGAATACATTTGTCTATAAATAAGGTCTAATTTTTTCTCTCTCTTCTCTTTGTCAATTTATTACTTTATACTGTTTTTACTTTGTTATGAATTTCATCCGAGACCTCTTGTGTGTCCCTTCATCGACCCCTTCTGTTAATACGTCGGAGCTTAAAAATGCAAATTTCTCCCAACTACTAGAAAAAGTATATGCATTTCATCCATTCAGCCATTCCCTTGTATATACTTCTCTAATTATTTTTAATTTTAATTTTTTGTGAAACATATCATGATGTAGACAATGATATCATCTTCAGAAATTGTTCATTCTGGACCATTGAAGAAGGAAGTATCCGGGTACATGACCAGTAGCCTCAATAGCAAGTCTCATAGTATCAGCAACACCCGCCGTACTGTTCAACAAATCATCGACACTGCCATTAAGACAAGGAAAAGCGAAAAGGACAAGGACGTGTTGAGATGGGTACAATTTTGTGTGGATACCTGTCTCAGCCAGCAAGAACAGGAATCAGGGGGTCGTAAAACATCAGGTTCCGCATCGAAACAAAAAAAGACAGAGGTGGAAGAAGAAAATGATGCTTATGAATCTCCAGGTTATCATGTCATTGGTGATTCGGATGATGATTTTGTACCTTCAGATGATGATCAACAGGTACCTGATACTGACAAGAAAAAGAAAAAGAAGAAACAACAACAGCCCAATAGAAGAAAAAAGGAAGAAGATCAACCGCCGTTCATTCAACCGAATGCTGGTGCCAAAAGTGTCGTCTCTTACTTTTCATCTGCTCACCCTGATTCCGCCAAAAGTGGGCTGTCTTCGGGCCATTTTGCCAAATCATACTTTTTCCCTTCCAAAGAGAGTTTCAATGTAAGTGGGACGATCTGCATGAATCATGCTGACTTTATATTTTTTCCCTAATCAGGCATTCATATCAGTTTTAAATTCCGCCAAAAAAAGCATCGATGTATGTGTCTTTTCCTTGACAGATGATGATGTGGCTGATGCACTAATAGCCGCAAAGAAAAGAAAAGTAAATATTCGTATCATTACTGATAATCAACAAGCAGCAGGTGTGGGTGCGGATGCGGAAAGACTACAAAGAGACCATGGCATTCCTTATAAAACAGATCACACGTAGGTTCACCTTTTGATCGCAAGAAAGAAAAAGATTAAATCCATTATTTGACTATATAGAACGGGTTACATGCATAATAAATTTGCAGGTAAGGGATAGGCAGCATGCATTTCAATACTCATCCCTCCCCTTCTTTTTTTTTTTTTACCTAGTGGTCGATTCGAAAACGTTGATCAATGGAAGTTTCAATTGGTCAAAAGGGTAAGACGAACTGCCTTTTAATATTTTCAAATCCCGATAAGCCTAATTTTTGCAAAACCTGTTTTTCTTTGAAGGGCCCGATTCAAGAATAGAGAAAACATCATGATCACCAATCTTCCTTTTTGTATCAAAGAGTTTCAAGCAGAGTTTGATGCTCTGTGGAAAGAATTTTAAAGTATGATCTAATATTTCGCAATGTCAGACCTGAAAACATCGGGAATCCAAAAAACGGGATGTCATCTTTGCATCAAGTTTTTTAATCCTTTAGCTTGGATCGTTTTATTCATTCCCTTAAAACTTATACACTCAATAAACTATTCCATTATTTGTATTACCTCTATTTTTTTTTCTTTTGTAGTTACATCTTTTGGTTTATCGTGCGAGATCTTTACATACCTGTCAAAGATCAAAAGTTACCCCTGAAAATTTGATTTGAGTCAGGTCGTTTTCCTTCTTTCTTCCAGTCTCAAATATCTTATAATAGCATATCATTGTCAACTCATGCCTGTATCATTGTTTATTCCTTATTACTACCGTTAGATGTAGTACTATCATACTGATTTAGCGTATACCTATTGTTGCTTTAGCAATAAACCTGTTTTGTCAACTTGTTATAATAAAATCTTCCTATCTGCCTTGTAAAAATGAGTTGGTCGATTTGGTTTGAGGTGCATTTGAACAGATTTTGTCAGTACAGGATTGACAAAGTTCATGGTCACCTCCGAAAATTAAAGGGCCGACCAGCCAGACATGTTTATTTCGCAAGTGTTTCCTTTTCTCCTCTTCCTCTCTTTCTTTCTCCATTCTATTTACTCCAACCATGCCCGATAGCGTACTTGATGAAATGATTGATATTGTTTGAAGAAGAGCGGGTGTTGGAAATTTAATTATAACGGTGAAAATCTACAGCGGACAAATCAGGTACATTAAACTAGGAAAAAAAAAAAAAAGATAGCAAACTCACGCTTTCAGGAGGTACTTTGTATAGTGAAAGGTGCAACGAACAGCTACAGCTGAAACAAGACAAATAAACTGATGACACTATTGGAAAAGAACAAGCCTGCTGCCTTTTTAACAATTAACCCGGCTTACTGGATGACACTGTTCATTCCTAGTGGCAACAACGACGAAAATCTCAATCACTGTGGTGACGATGATGATGCGGGTGGAGTTAAAACCAACAGCAACTGTGACGACAACGGGTATTTCAGCAACAGCAGTGATACGGATTTGATTTATACCAGCACCCCATTATATTTAGTTGTAGTTTTACCCCTTCTTTATTACTATAGTCTTCACATTGGCGTTGTATCAAAAAATAAAAATAATAATCATATCATACCATTTTACCATCCATTTACTTTTTGACTTTGTCTTGGTTGCCTTTTTTTTTTTTTTTTGTTAGTGTAGCAAAGTTTCATCATACTGATCCAGATTCTCGCCCAACTCTATGCTGCCATGTTGTTGGTTTACTTTATTTTGACATTTAGTGTAGGATTCCATATCCAATCGAACACCATTATCAGGTACATGCCCATCTTCATCATCCCCCCTTTCTTTTATCTTTGGGACACATCAATTATCTTTTTGTTTTAATCAATAAATAAAGCAATTCTGATTTTGTCATCATAATAAAAACAGTTTGCCCATCAAATACATAAACAAGTGTGAAAATCAAGGTCGATCATGCAAGGATGACCGGCTTCAAATCCCGACTTTGTTAAAACCCCGCCTATGCTCGACCGTAAGCAAGACCACTAATACTTTATCACCATTATGATATTCTTTCTATTGTCCATTGTTTATTTTTAGTAACCACACACAAAAAAAAACAAAAGGAAATGAAGGGGATTCCCACCAATAGAGGGCAACACCCCTTACTTCCACCCATTGTCATAACAATCAATCAATCCTTCAAGGATAACAACAACACATACACATACATATACATACAGAGAGACACTAGAGAATAAAATGATTGGCTTTATGATGATAAAAACAAAAACAAAATGATAAACACTAACTACAACTAAAAAAAAAAATAAGGGGGTAATCCATTACAATGATATAAGGGCCAGGATGAGAAGACCAGAGAGAATCGTACAAGAGGGAGCCAAGATCGACGCGGATGATTCACCTTGTAAGAAGATATTAGATGCTTGACCAGGTTTATTGTTTGTTGAGGTTGCCGGGTTCGATGCACTTGCTGAATAAGGACGGACAACAAAAGGCACAGTCGTATTACCCCCACCCTTTGTATCCACAAACACAATTTGATAATTCCCAGCCTTCGTTTCTTTTGGAATACCATACTATTTTATCATAATAAAAATTTAGTTGTCCCTTCTTCTTTTTCTTGAGTCACTTACATTTAGTTGATGTTCATAATAAACTTGTGTATTAGCCATTCGTTTAAAACTGAATCCTTGGCTAAGATCAGCATTTTCAGTAACAGTTGCCTGGAAGAAGGGGACAGAGTTATCTCTTGAAGTAAAGTAGACACTTAAACCAAGGACTAGAAAGAATCGTTAGTATTCCATTTTTTTTTTTTTTTGTTACTTACCGTTTGGTAAAGAAGCATCATCAGGTAAAGTATAAGTGATAGGCACGATTTGACCCGCCACATAAGGAGAGTCAGCAACGGGAGCTGTGATGTTAAATCTTCGGTTGACTGCCTGTACCTGGCCGTTCACCATAAGCAATCGAGTCAAGAGAAGGATAAACAATGTATATAATAGTACATACATGGTGTTGATTATGTGTTTTATCAGAAAATGACAAAGAGTTGAAGAAAAAAAAAAAACAAAGAAGAAGAAAAAGAGAGAGAATGAAAATAAAAAGAGAGGGGGGAAAGAAGTCCTCTTTTAAATGGACAACCCCCTTTCTTTTTTGAGTTTCCAATCCCGCTCGTCGGTGGTTGGTTGGTTGCATAATCAAATAACTAAACTCGACCGCTTTTTAATTCTTTCCCTTTCTTCCTTCTTCTTTTTACTTTATATATATATATTTTTTCTCCCACGGCATATCTCCCTGTTTGACTTGGGTATGATACAACAGCAACAGCAACAAAGTATGCATCCTTTATCGACGACCATCCCTCATCCCTCAGTCACTCTACATTCTTCGTCCAGAATGTCCCACATGGTGCAACAAGACGGACACACCAGTCCTATTGACTTTACCAACAGTGATGGACTCTTCATGTCACCTCTAAGTCGTCCTAATCAATTCGATGACTTTGAAGATTTGGATTATCAATCTGGGTTAACAAGTTATCAAAAACAACACCTTCGACATCCTCCTTTGGTAAGTAGAATAACAATAACAAATAAACAAATAGAGACAGGTAAACAACAGAGAACTAACCCCCCTTTTTGGATAACAGCAATCATTCCATTCAACAACAACAACAACAGCCACCATACCTATCCATTCTCCTCCATTGAAGCAGGACAATATTACCTCAAGCTATCCTGATAACAATCTATCTTCCTTCCCAATGTCGGCCCCAGCTAATATTGGTCAATTTGGCGATCAAGCACCTTTGATGATTCAGCAACATCACCACCCCATTGACAGTCCCAGATCTACACCAAGAAGTTTCGAAGAAGATGACTATACTCTCCAGATGAAGTAAGTACCTTTTTATATATATAACTCGACTCTGATCTTGTGTTTGTAGTATGCAAGTAATGATGGATAAACGACGACGACGACGGGAATCACATAACGCAGGTAAAGGAATAACTGCCTCTCCAAGGGAATATCGATTTAATTGCTGACGCTTTTTTTATTTTATATATATAGTGGAACGCAGACGCCGAGAAAACATCAATGAAAGGATTCAAGAGCTAGGCACCTTATTACCCGACAATCTGATGGAAGCGTCCAGTAATAATAATAACAAGCCTAATAAGGGGGCGATCCTTAGGCACTCGGTGGACAATATTCGACAATTACAACAACAGGTCCAGTCTTACTCTCAGCAGGTCAAGGAATTGGAAGCAACTCTGGCTAGATTACAATCAACATGAAAAATACAAACACTTGTCGATCAGCCATCTGGATTCCTTTTTTAGTCATAGTTTACCTATCCCTTATTATCACTACTACTACTACTACTACTATTATGACCCCATGTTTTTATATATTATATCCATTTTACTAGTCCTGTCATTTACAACTATATGCATCCATGTATTATCCCACAAGAATAAAGTCCCTTTATATATATTTGTAAAACCAACATTGTCATTCATTATTTGTATGCGAAGAATCACAATACTATACATCTGTCTAATCTACTACGAGGGGGAGGGGAATATCAACTATATAAGTCTACACTAATAAATCAAAAAAGACAGATCCCAATTCCCCTTTTTTTTTTTTTTTAAGAGGACCATGGATTATCTAATGTATCTTGTTGTTGCCATTGGAAAGAAGACAAGGTTGTGGGTTCACCAATTCCTGCAAATGCAATATCGCGCTGTTCACAGGCCACATGATCAAAAAAGTGATCATCCGGGTCCTTCCTGGTATGCTCCTGTCGAGCCCCATGCCATTGAGCAATCAGATCCGCAAATGCAGCCTGTTTAGCGGGTTCAATGTCGTTCTTTAAATCAGTGGTTGAGGTGGATGCCAATAAAGCAGGTGGTGCCCAAGGATCATCATTAGTGTTGTTAGTGGTGGTTGGCATATCGGGTGTGAAAGATACATTTGGTGGTGTGATGCTGAGTGATTGGGTAAAAGATGAGCACAGTTCAGGATCATCGTAATAGGTTGGGGTTATTGTTGCAAATGCTCTAGTGCCTTCGTCTTCCATCATCGCTCTTTGTTGTTGCATCCTATCGTCTTCTATCCTTTGAGTATCTTTGTCCATTGATGATAATGTTTCTTGTTGACGTGATGAATCCTGTTGTTGTTCAAGATGTTTTTTGTGTGTTCGAGGTGGTGGAGGTGGCGGTGTATTGGCCAACACAGGTGAAGAGGGCGAGGATGAGTTTGTTGTTGTTGAAGAAAAGGACGACAAGGAAGAGGTGGAAGAGGAGACTAGAGGTGAAACAGTTGACTTGGATAGTGTTGATGCTGGTCGTCGAGTACGTGGTGCCTTTTTAATGTTATCGTTATGGCTGATAGATTGTGGTGACGAGTTGACATCAAGTAAAGACGATAAGGAATCGTTTTTAACGTTATCGGTGGTTGGCATAGTCTTACTGATAGATTGTGGTGGTGACGAGTCGACATCAAGTAAAGACGATAAGGAATCTTGTGGTGATGATAGAGGAGTAGGTACAAGAATCGTATTGTGTGGTGATCCTTTAGGCAAGGTCGCTTCCACTGTTGATGAGCTACTATTTCTTGGTGCCAAGCTGGATGATGTCGAGGGTTTTCTTCTTCCACCAAATAACAAGTGGTCAATATCATCTTTATCGTCATCCAATAGTGAAGAGGTAGGCCGCAGAGATGTCGATGACCGTGGATTGTTTCGCTTGTTACCAAATTTGCTAACGTCAATACCTCCAAAGATACTGCCACCGTGAACCGTCTTGTTGTTCACAGTTCGGCTTGTTGATGATGAAGAAGAAGAAGAAGGTATAGGTGTTTTCGACATTGATTTTATCGTTGACGATGTTGTGCTGATGGCGTTGAGAGGATCTATAATAATGTTGCCATCAGTACAGTGTCTTCGTCATCAAGTTACAATAATCTCACTTACCATCACCAAACAAAAGACCATGTTTAGCTCTTTGTTTCGATTTGAAGGACATTTTAAATAAAAGGTATCAATAAAAGAAGGAGAAAGAGAATGATGATCCAATTCATACATTAGAGCAAAAGCGGGATTTAAAATAAAATGACTGACCATATAAAGCCAAGTAAAAATAGGAGATAGGTGTTCATTTCAGGGTGATTGATATGAGACAAGTTGATTTTATTGCAGAATAATTTAAAACTGATAATAAAGTGGATGGGGGTAAGAGGGGGGGGGGATAAATGACATAATATATCTATAGTTTGACAGTAAAGATACCCTACTTCAAGGAGCCACACGCTTGAGCTTGGTAACATAGGCATGTAAAGAGGTTCGATTGCTGCTGTTGTCTGATATATCATCCTTTTCTTCTGTCGATGATTCCATTTGTTGTGTTCGTTTCGCTAGTTCCATATCCCGATAAAGACATTCCACAGCTGTCTTGGTGCCATTTTCTTGTCGAATCGCTTCACCCAGTAGCCGAGCTTTGCTTATCATTGCTTGGTTTTGTGTGATTGTCAGCAGGTGATCTTTTAGCTTGGCTTTGGTCAACTTTGGCATACAAATACCTACACCCTGCGCTTCGATTCGTTGCGCCCAAAACCTCTGGTCACCAAAGAAGGGTTTAATAACAGTTGGTAATCCAGCGCGAAGACCTAGTTCATCGAGAGTAAGTATGTTAAATTGAATTCCCGCCCCCCCTTCAATCCTTACCAGCTGCACATGTCCCTGCGCCACCATGGTGAACAACACCTTGTATCAATGGGAATAACCAATCATGAGGGACAGAATCCAAGCTGAGAATCACGTCAGGGTGTTCTTGTAAAATGTGTGATGATCGGGCCTTTCCTTGTTGCTGATTGTCTTGATTCCTTGCGGACCACCCTTTACATACAATGGCACGCACACCTGCTTCCACCACAGCATCCACAATCACACGAGACATCGCATCAGGATCAGACACAATGATGGATCCAAAGCCAATATACACCACCGGTCGTACATCTTTCTTCTTATCCAATGGGTCATCCTCTAGTTGTAAAAAGGATAAGAGTTCTGGAGGTGGTTGCCAATAATCCCTTGTTGTGTCCACTTTGTGTTCGTCCAAAAACCAATAGCCAGTGCAATGGATATAATCAGGCCAGTCCTTGGGAATAGGTTGTATTAGAGATGAGAAGGAGTACAGGCAAGGGACCCGAGATAGTTCCAATCGTTCCAGCGATGTCGGAGCCAAACCAAGCTTTTCGCGCCGAAATCGGTTAATGGGTTTAGAGGTGCCGAGCCACATTGCCATATCAATTAGCGTGTAAGTCATGTCGTTGTAGATAGGTCCACCAGAGATGGTAGAAGATGCAAAAGGATGGGGGAATTTGGTGGTTCTGGTCCAAGGAAATGGCATTGATCGAAAATAGGGAATTTCTACAAGACAAATGAATGAGAAGGGGATGGTTATAACAATTATATTCGAGTATTTACCTAGTTTTTCGGCGAAATGAATGCCCACCATGGCGCTTGGGCTTTCAATCAATACATCCGTCCCTTGGCACGCTTCCCAGGCTGTTTCTAGTAGAGTATCCAGCCAGGTATAAAACTGAGTGATTAAAAAGTATCTTGTTAATTCATCGCACATTTATCCTATTGTTTCATACTTACAAATTTGGACCCATTCTTGATAAAAGAGATTGATAAAAAATTGTTTTCGATACATAGTTTCATCAGATCCTCGGGATTACCACCAATAGACTTGAATTCAATACCATGATTTTCGATCCATTGTTTGTATTCTTCGTGAGTAGCAATCCGGCAATGATGAGCACCATTCTTCTGTAGTTGTTTGCATAATGCAATATAAGGCTGCACATCTCCTCGGGACCCAATAGTCAGGCAAGTGACGATCTTTGGCTTGGACGATCTGCGGTTTCGTGGCAAGTGGTGATCTGGTTTCGTCAAGCTTGTAAGTACAGGAGGTCCGCCTATCATAGATAAAAACAAAGCATTTAGATACGCCGCAAGTCTTCCCACTTACCATATTTGGACGGCGGAGTGACATGTACTGTTGCCATTTTCTTCTCAAGATGAGCATCCTTTGATTTGCGTCTTGAATGTGGAAGATGTCTATGAACATCATGATATGTGGCAAGAGGAGATAGTATATTAGTACATAACTTGATAGCACACATTTTTTCTCATGTTACCTTTTGGATTCATCAGAGGCAAGTTGACAAATGGATTGTTTCGGTGACTTGAGAGACAACAAAGCCAAGCAGCTATCCCTCAATCGCAAGGATGAGAAATCAAACAGTATCTACAATAATCATGGATTAGTATCGCCAACATATCAATTTGTTTTTAGACATATACCTCTTCATTCATGTCCCTTGTGGTCACCCCAATATTATACAGAGAATAATAGCCATGCTTTTTCGGTGATCGGATGCTGGCAATGTCGTTGTAAGGAATGATGATCTAAATAAGTAAGATGCATATTAGGATGATGTTCAATACTTAGAGTATTCTTTTCATATTACTTTTTGATGACCCGCCAAAATGTTGGCATGGAAACATGCAAAATCCTGCGTAAAGTAGAGTCGCCCATAATAAGGAAGTATTCTCCATAGAGTTGCTTTGTAAACTATCAAGATAAAGAGATTTAATATTCACATCGTGTTTTTTTTTTTGCTGCCGTGTTACCTGCAATCACGTCTTTGTTTGTACCAAGCATTGGGAAATACCTTTGCAATTGTTCTTGTAAAGTCGACTGATATTGTTCCTCCATATCATCAGTTTCCGTATCACCAGATGACGGTGACCCAATGGCCGCATCCACTTGTCCCCGTAATCCACTACATATCCACATGGGTACCGAAGATAGATCGTCCTTCTTCCTTGGATTTGTTTGTTGATCCATGTCTTTATGTCGATTAAGAGTAAGTGATGATGTGAGTTGTGATAAATGAGGAGTTACCACTGGAATCGATAGATGTTTTACTGCCGATGATGATGTGGCACCAGTGTGTGTCTGTTTTAGTGAAGGAGTGACGGGTAAAGATGTCGCTCTGGACGCCAGTTGTTGTAAAGGTTTAGTTGCAAGGTGCTTGATGGCTTTAAACGACCCGCTTCGATTTCGTCTAGATGGTTTTTCAATACCGCGTCGTTCAGCGTCTGGTGCTAAAGATGCTGTCGGTGATGTACCCATATTATTTGCTCGTTGTTCCAATGGTTTGGATGGGATATGAGTGCCACTACTATCATGTATGATCGTCTTGTTGATGGATGACTCGTGTGGTGTAGACTCCATGGTGGCATTATCTTGATGATCAGGACACAGTGTAGAGTGTGTTGCATGGGCAAGTGCACGTATGTAATATAAAGGTACTGCTAACTTGCTATTGTCGTTTTCCACACCCAGTGTTGTCAGTCCTGGCTTTGCTGCATCCATTTGAGTATCGTCATCATCGTCGCCGCTGGTCATATCGTCCATTGTCGTGAGGTCGGAAGGGGACTCACTCTTCTCCGCACCTTGTTGTTTCCAATATCCATTTATCGTTTTATACGCCTTGTCGATATCAGGGAAGAAGACAAAGTAGTACTAATCAAACAAATATATATATAACGTTAGTTCCTGTGCATTCCTAGAGTGTTCTAAAGCAAACTTACCACATCGTCTGCCTCTTGTAGTTGCATTCCAAGAAGAGAACGGTCAATATCAAGCTGTGAAGAATCAGAGAGGGACACCTTGATGTATTCAACGAGATCAAACGCTGAAGCCTTCAAGATATTTGTCGTCTTGTCAAAGGGTAGAGTGATTCGGACGCTATCACCGTCGTTTTTGGCCATAAACATGGTTCGTTGTAAATCGTCCACCCATTCCTTTTTCGATACTTCAGAATCCGCAAAAAAGGTGTGTCGCCCAGTAGGAGTCCATAGTTCGAATCCGTGTTGTTTTCTTGCTCTTGTTGTTTCTTGGATTCTAGAAACAGTCTTGAGATTGATGCTGCCCAAAGGTTGATAATGGGTTTCCGCCGATCCATACCAGACAAGAACGTCATGTTGTAAAATAAAGTAATATCGTGAAGTCAATAATGAGGTCTTTGGGTTCTTCTTGGTGAGATATCCGGCCTTTCTTGGTGCATCCTACAAGATTTTGTTAATTCTTACTTGCCATTCCCCCCTCCCTCTCGCTTTTTTTTATTTTTATACTTACTTCTTCGCCAGGCAATGGTGCAAAGAAACATATGCGTTCATTAGTCAGGTACATCCAACCAGGTAGTGTTACTAGTTTGACGAGGTAACAAGGATATTCTTATCATTATCATTAAAAAAATTAAGCAAAAGAAAAAAAATTAAATCATGTCCACTTTTTATATCTTTTATCAAATTACCGCCGACGATGATTTCGGAGTTTGACAATGAAAAGGCTGTACGTACTAAACACTCATGATCCTCCATTTTATCTTGATCCTCCAATACCTCAATAGGTGGTCTTCTTTCGATTGACATTTCTGATTGAAGGGTATATTTAGAAGATTGGGTCTAGAGGACAAATAGACAATGACCGTTAGAGTTGTTGGTTGATTCATGTATATGTTCTTACCATTAGTGGCATGGGAGGATCCATCGATATCTTTGGGATTTCTTTGGGATCTGTTTTGCTATTTAGGGGCATTGTTGGAAGAAGAAGAATGGCAAAGAACACAAGCAAGGGTTGTGAAAAAGAAATCACACCATGTACTTTGGTAGCTGGGGTATCGAGCATTCTATTCCATCAATTCAGTCGCCGCTTTCCGCACCCTTCCATTGAAGGGTTGATGGATTTAAAACGCATACCTGCATGAAATTCCTAATCCGACAAACTAGCTCCGACTGAGAAGGAGCATTGGCACCAGCACTGCCATTTTTTTCACCCTCCGCCAAATGAAAGTACATGGTGTTTATGCCACAAAGTTGTTCGCCGGGATTTGAAAATTGTTCCACCCGCCTGATTGAATAAAGTGAGTTTCTTTTCTTTCCTTCTCTTTCACTTTTTAAAGCATTATCTCTGAAAAGAATGGTACTTTTATCAAACGCAGTCTTTGAAAGTAAAAAAGAAATAAGAAAACCAAGTAGATCAACGTCATACTGACGACATGCATTCGTCTTTCTTTTTTTTGGGGAGGGGGGCGTAACTCGTAAAGCACGTATCAAGGAATCAGGTGAAAGTGATCATGATACTGTCCTTACTTCTGTTTATGGAACTCGTTGGGCTGCTGAAGGAATTTCAAGGTAAGGACTTCTTGTTATTTAGTTTCATTTGTTACCTTCACGTACTAATTCAACCTCTTGTCACCTTCCAGGTACCAAATGCCTGCCGTAAGATTTTAAAAAAATGCTGTATCTATATCATACAGGACGTACTAAACCAAACGAACTTTATAATCTTTATAGGATGAAATGCCGTCAAGTAAGTAACCTCAATGGAATTAAAATAAAATAAAAACAAGATGATCTAACCTTTGTGTATGTACCTGACTATTTAGCAACTGCTTATCAATTAGTCAAGGATGAACTTCAATTAGATGGTAGTCCTTTTATTAACCTTGTCATATTTGTCACCACCTACATTGAAGAAGAGACGCAAAGATTGATGACTGGTAAGTGAATCACCACCTCAAAGCATACGTCGATATTAACCCTCTTCTCTTTCTATTTATAATGATGATTTTGGTAATGATATTATTAAGCTACTTTTACCAGCAGCCAACGAATCGTTGCATCACAAACTGTAATACCATTTATCCTGAGATCTTCATGGCCTTTATCAAGTCCCGACCTCGCCTTCATAAACTCGGTTTAATCGATTGCAAAGTTACTGACTCCATAGTGGACACCATCACTGACTTTATGCCTGACCTACAACATCTGGATTTGTCTGGAAACAGTGGAATCACTATCCCTGCTATGGGACGACTGATAAAGGCGTGCACAAAGCTAACTCATTTGCATCTTTCTGATGATAATTTCTTTGATGGAACCTATACCTTTCTTACCGCTTCTATTCCTTTCGTTATTGGAACAGAAACAACTGGACATTATTCGAAGATCTTTGAATACGGCAATCTAAAGTAGGAAATGGATGGAATGACATGGAACAACTTGGTGT
Source organism: Chlamydoabsidia padenii (assembly GCA_025330725.1). Lineage (NCBI taxonomy): Eukaryota > Fungi > Mucoromycota > Mucoromycetes > Mucorales > Cunninghamellaceae > Chlamydoabsidia > Chlamydoabsidia padenii. The sequence goes on from JAIWND010000016.1 coordinate 527,881, forward strand.
GGGTGGGTCACTTACTCTTTTTATGTAGTATAGTTGTTTAGAATATGTAACCTTGTAAATATCAATATCAATAAACTTTGTATGTATACTCTTTTTTTTTTTTTTTTGATAGTGGTACCTGGTGGTGGTGGATGGGAAACTTGATGTCATTTGCACGGAGGGAAGTCTCTGTATAATAAACCTATTGTCTTTGGTATGTCTTTGTACTTTAAATAAAGTCTCTGGCAGTTTGATTTGCTATACGTGGGTAACTGAAACCATTACTGTGTGATATGATAAACGAATATACTTTTACTCTTGGAAATGATAATTTATGCATGAATCTGTCATTGAATTTAAACAGAGTTAACAAAAAAGAGGGGGAAGGTACTCGTTTGTGATTGGTTCCCAGAAAATAAAAAAGTTACATCATTCCTGGGTCATTTGATGTGGAATAAAAAATAAAAACGCTAGCGTTTTTTCATCTTGCCCCTCTCTTTCTTTCAAAATAATAATGCCATCTCTACTATTAAACACATTATAGACTATTATCTTATCTTTCCACCTTCTATGACCCATAATCCATTAACTGCTTCTCAACGATTTATCACGTATGTTTTATCACTATTTGATATACAAACTCCATCACCACAACAAGAACAGCAATATGAATCAACAGGTCTTTTATCACCCACCTACTCCTCATCGTCCAATTACTTTATGACTAATTCCATGGTGCTTGTCCAACGACAAGTTGATTACAAATACACCTACTCACCCTGGTCGTTGGGTATCTGGTTCAAGGGGTTATCGAAATACAAGTTATATCAAATGATCATGAATCTACAACCACTACGATATACCTCAAGTACAACGATACCACATACTGACGATATACCTTCTGACAATACGATGATATCACCCGTGAACCAATTACTATCGATTCAACAACAGACACATGAAATCGTCCACCAATTAGATCATTTACGACCCAGTGATCAATTTGCTCAAGCCGATTCGATCACTCGCTCACTTCATCCTCTTGTCCGTCTCTCAACCGATACACTTCCATGGCCTTTTTCTCTCTTGGCTCTCCTCACCATTGTTCAAGAATTACTCAACATATCGACTTCAGCTCAACTTCGTCGGCATGTGTTTTATCGTTGCAAATGGGGCCGTTGGATCATTCTTGAAATGGCAACTCTTTTAAAAACGGCATCATTGGATATAACTATAGAATCAACAACAACGAATCAACTCTTGTGGGATCGTTTAAATCATCCTCTTCAGGAACAACAACATTGGATCTTGGCGTGGTTGGAACTTACTTGTACAAGCATGGCTAAATATGATCATCATTGGAAATTCAAACAAGAATATCAAGATGTGATCGAAATGGCCAAGGAACTCTTTTAAATAGTAATACTTTACCCATATATATATATATATATATATATATATACCCAATGATAAAGTAAATGTCATCCATCATTGTGTCAAACCTACATAATAAAACGGCTATTTATTTATAATATATGTATTCTAAATGTGTGAAGAAGGGGGGGGGAATATTCTACTTTATTCTACTACCATAGACCGTCTTGTTGCCCAATTTCTGTACCCGGGTAAATTTAAGCATCAAACCATCACGTTGTTTATCATCCCGTGCCAAGTCATTGATAAAAGGATAAATATCTTGTGCTGTCCATTGTGGTTTTTCCATGAATAAGCGAGTGAATCGTTCAGCCGGATCGGTCGGCAGTTCTGATAAAGGTAAATAGGTGATATAGAGTTGTGGTTGTTGTAATATATATCGTTCTGTTGTATAATATAATCCTTGAAGTGAGGTCAATGTCGGTTGTCGATTATCCAATACCAGTCGTGTTAATCTTCCCCATGTTTCCATAAAGTCCTCCAATTTCCATTCCCGACCCTATATAAAACCATCATTTATCAGTTCAAGTCATCTACCTTTTTTTTTTTTTTTTTTTTTTTTTTTTTTTTTTTTTAAAAAAAAAAAAAACCATATTTACCTTTTCCATTTCCAATACAATCGATCCCAAGAATCGACATACTTTGTAATCATCCAAACATAATAATGGATCTGACATGTCCTTGACAAAGGCTTGAAGAAAGGCGAATCGCACAGGTTCAGGCACAAGTGCAAAATCTTGATCCAAACAAAGATGGGCTTCTTGTATCGATAGAGACCGAATATTATACCCAAGAATAGTCGCATTTGTAGATAAACCGTCCAACATATGGTGAAGATAGGTCGAATCAATACATCGATGATAATTATCCAGTACAAACGCATTCATCTCCTTTAGAGCAGTGACAAGTTCGCGAGGACTGGCTTGGACAATGGATAATAATTGATCAAAGGTGTATAATGTGCCGGTTAGTGCTGATTCATGTTCGGGACCCGTGTATAATGTGGTCGAGAGTAAACTGGTGAGGCGGCCTACACGTGCTTTGCAGGGTAATAGTTCAATCGTGCTGGTTAGATCATCGTATACTTGCCAACTATCAAGATCGTCAGTGGTGCTGAGGACAAGGGAATTGGAGGTGTTGACTTGACGGAGACTAAACGTGGCCGATTCTGTACAAAGCACCGCTTCATCGTCAGGGAGTCCTTTGATCGTAACGCTACATTAGAGAGAGAGAGAGAGAGAGAGAGTTGCTAGTTTCGAATTCTTGTCTTGTTGTCGTGATTAATCATACCTTGTTCCAGTTTCGAATTCTTTTACAAGTTCTTCAGTACCAAGTTCAATCAACTTGAAACTGCCCTTGTTGAATTCAGATGAGTAGATGAGGTCAGGCATTAGGTGTCGTGATCACTATTGATTAAAAGAAAGAGAGAGAGAGAGAGAAAGAAAGAGAGACAAAGTCAAAGGGTCAAAATAATTTTATACAGAATATTGATTTCAAAGTCCGAATAAGAGAGAGAGAGAGAAGGCAAAATATGATGTTTATTGGAAATGTCAAAAAAAAAAAAAAAAAACTAGAAGAGTGCTAATACTAATACTATTGTTATCATTGAGGTGGAGGTGGAGGTGGGGCGGAATCAGAATGTTCAGGTGCTATAATAGTAAAAAGTAGGTTAGAGAGATCATCCAAAGGCAATGAGGAATTAGTTACTTACGAGGTGGTGGTGGTGGAAGTGGTGGATTTCCAGCTAAACAAAGAGCATATATATGTGATCAGTCAACATCTTTTTATTTTTATTTTTATTTGAATGCATTGACTTACTTGAGGGTGTTAAAGAAGAAGGAGGAGGTGGTGGTGGTGGTTGACCTTCCCATGATTCTCCATTGGATGGAGGAGGAGGAGGAGGAGGAGGAGGATAATACTCGTTATCACCTTGTTGTTGTTGTTGAGAGTAATCCCATTGACCCTGTTGATCATATCCACCATAACCTTCATAATAACCATACGAGCCACCATTGTTGTAATATCCACTATTGTCGTACGCATAACCAGTATTTTGCCAAGGTGCTGAACCATATGTGTTGGGTTGATGTCGATTCCTTTGCCATGGTGGAGCTGCTTCACTACTAGCAGTTTGAGTTTGTGGTGAGGATTGATAATAATTTGGTTGTTGTTGTTGTTGTTGTTGTTGCCAAGGGGCTGCTGGTGCTGGTACTGATGATGTTGGACCATACTGGTAGAATAATAATAAAAATAAGTTTAGTATAGTATCGCATGAGATGAGAGTGGAAATCTTACCTGTGACGTTTCTTCTGGTCTTTCACCCAATTCCGCCATTAGATTAAGGTATTCATGATCCAAATGTTGATCTCGAGCCCGAGCAGCTTCGACGACTTCAGGATTATCCCGTTGATTACAATCACGGGCAATATGACCATGACCACCACAAATACGACATGTAAGATTGGCGGAGAAGTTGGATCGTTCGGGGCATTCGAATCGTCTATGACCAGGAGCACCACAATTCAAACATGTTTGATTTTCATCGTCTCGTAATGTACCGTTTAATGCTGCTAATTCCCGAAGTTGATTACGTTTTAATTCATTTTGACCTTCTGGAGTAGATGCAGACTATATAAATTAAAAGAAGATGATTAGATTAGAGTAGATACCAAATTTAATTACTTACCGTTTCAATCGTCTTTTCAATCATCTTGACCGCCTTTCTGACCTTTTCTTCAGTATCACCCATGACCAAACAATGTAAATCTTCTTCTTGAGCAGAATTAGCCGCCGCGTCAGTTCTTGATTTACCCTCCTTGACAGATCCACGACCACGAATACTGATCTTGGCACCAGAATCCGATTCCATCGCTTTGAGAGTTTTACCACGAGGACCAATGAGGAGACCAATAAAGTTAATTTCAGGGAATTCTTTGGCAGGGATGTACACCTTTTCTTGAAGTCGGGTAGGTTTTCGATAGTCGGCAGGGGGAACAAATCCTGGAATGGTTTTCGTAGCATGTTCCACTAGTTTATGTCGTTCGTCTTCCAACTTTTTACGGTATCTGAATTCCCGAGTGTTGACACGTTTACCATCAGAGTTATAGACTGGTTCAGGTGAAGGTGATCTATTAAAAGAAGAAGAAGAAGGTTAGTAAGAGGGGGGGGTGTCTATCTCTTGGCTTTTTTTTTTTTTTTTTTTTTTTTTTGAAAAAAATAATACCTTTCACGTTCAGGAGGTACCACATCATTTGTTCGTAGTTTTCTATTAATTTCTTCCAACCGAATCTTCACTATATAAAAGAAGAAGAAGAAGGACCAGTTAGTACAATGAACCATAACAAGATGGTTTCTATTAAACTTACAAACATAATTATCCTTTTCCTTGCCAGCCGCTTTAGGTAAAGTTGTTGGTATTCCAGTTACTTCTTTTTCTTCAGTTCCCCATCTACTGCGTCGTTTACGTTTGCGTTCTTCTTTTGGCGTCAAGTTATTGCTACTACTAGCTTCCGAATCGGGGGTGGAAGCGGCTTGACGAGGTGGTTCGGATTCTAGTAAAAAAAAAAAAAAAAAAAAAAAAAAAAAAAAAGAAGCAAAGGTTAGATAATATTGCAAGTTTCAACTAGACAAACTTACTGATAGGTGATGATGGTACAGGTGGTGTTGTAGGTGTTGCTGTTCGGTAAGAGGCAGGAGACATGGAGTTGGTGGTGACGGGTTCTTCTTGTTGACTTTCATGGCGTCTTTTGGTTCCCAAAGGAATAACATTTGTTCCTAAAGTCAAATCACTTGAAATATAAGTATCCTTCTTTTACTTTTGTGAGAGTGTACTTACCTGTTGGTCTCCACATTAATGATATAGTTTAAAAAAGAGAGAGCAAGGTCTAGAAGAAGGGAAAAAAAAAAAAAATGGTGGAGTGAAAAAGAAACAGCACCAGTCACCGCCACCCAAGAAGAATACTTACCATATTTTAACCTCCGATATGGGACTCTGTTTCCATTGGCTGATGAGGGCTGACACACACGCATAATCTGCTATCAATTCAGGTACATTGACGGCAGGATCACAAATATATGATAATACTAATATCAATCATCATCATGACCTTGTAAGATGGGTTTTGGTAATTTGATCTTGAGATGATCCCTATTTCAGAGTGGAGAAGACAAAGTCATATTTTGTAAATCTCTGAAATATAATTTATTGGAAAGGAACGCATACACTTGATTGAACTCTCTGTACCAAAGATGATTATGTATATAGGAAAATAGATAATCCCACCAATGGAAATCATGTAAACCATGAACATTCTTATCCTTGACCTATAGATAGGGCAAGGTGATACCTGGTAGATTATTTTGCTTGATACTAGTGGAAGGTTGCTTACATAATTGGTGTGACGCATCGTCCTGCTTGCTCCATTTTTTTGCACAAGATGAAACATCTTACCTGGAGATGGATATGTAGTATTCACTCTCCAAACAATACAATGTTAGAGATTATGTATGTCATTCATCGGCTGAAAACCGAAAAAGTAACTTTATTTTGAATTTCAGATCCCGACATAAATGTCCTTCTTCCTCTTTCTCTTCTTCCTTATCCTCTTGTCATGTGTACTGTCATCTTCCACTACTCCTTTTGAATTCTTTTTACCTCTTTTTGATATCTTTACCTCTTTTGAATTCTCTTTTTTTTGGTGTGTGTGTGTGTGTGTGTGTGTCATTATATAGTATAGAATCAATCCCCTTCCCCTCGTTTTTTACTTTTATTTCTTTATCCTCTTTTAATTGTGATCATCAAACTTCCGACAATCCCAAGTAAACGACAATATGACAGCAGAATCTACACGACCATCAAGCGAAACAACAATAATACAAGATGGTACTACTGTCGATGAAACGATACCATTAAACTGTGCACAGTGTCAACAACCAGCGACATTTATGTGCTCGTCTTGTGGACTCGAAGGACCTCGTTACTGTACACTGGCATGTCAACAACGTGATTGGAAAAGTAGCCACCATGCCACTTGCTCAAGCACCATTCTACGCCATCAACAAAGACTGGCCACTTCTATTCAATCTACAGGTAAATCACAAAACCCACTCATTTATTGTGAATAAGAAAAAGATTTTAATGAATTGTATATAAAGGCACACTAGATCATGATAGGAATACACAACAACAAGATCAAGAAGAATTTGCGGATAATCTCAAGTTTTATATGCAACAGATCTACTTGATTATCAAACCTGTGGTTGTCTGTATTGTCCTCAGCATATTCTGGGTCAAGGTGGGGTTCAATGATCAAAGCGATTATAGGTAAGGAGGAAGGAATAGGATGGATAGATATTGATCATATTGTTGACTTTTATTAGTCCAACACGACCCACTTATGATGTATTGACCTCTACTAATACGGCACCCTCAGGATCGAGTGATAGTGGCTCGGTGGGACTCTCATCATTTACGAATGCCGCCATTATCATTGGACAAATCATTGTTGTTACCGTGGTGATTGTGTTTTTTTTCCGCAAAGGATGGATCAAGGTATAAAGAATAGAATGAGGGAACAAAATATAGAGTGTTCTGACCTTTTATTTTTAATAGGTACTTATTGGGTTTTTTATGATCGTGGTGATGTTTTTACTAGGCTTCATGACTTATCTTCTGCTCCTGTAAGTGATATATATATATATATATATTGATTTATTAGCGTGATACATCTTACACTAACACTTGATTGATAGGAATTTGATCCAAATCTTTTATATACCTCTGGACTATATCACCTTGAGTGTCGCTCTTTGGAACTTTGTTATTGTGGGCTTGGTGTCTATCTTTTGGAAAGGTCCATTATGGCTTCAACAAGCTTATCTCACTGTGCTCAGCTCATTAATGGTATAGTTATATATAAAAAAGAAAAAGGCACCGTGTTGTATGCATCGGGATTACTCACTAAACTCTTTTTCTTTGTAGGCATTCTCATTGACTGGATTGGAACAATGGACAACATGGATTCTATTGGGTCTTCTTGCTGTATGGGGTAAGTGGGCGATTTCTACACTTTTTGGGCAATATCTAACTTTATATTTTTCTTGAATAGATCTTATTGCCGTACTTTGCCCCTTTGGTCCTCTTCGATTATTAATAGAAAGCTCAAGAACTCAGCAACGTGAAGTACCTGCTCTTCTTTACTCGGTTAATGCTGTCTGGTTTATGCTCGCCTCTCCCAGCCATATCTCTCACAGTTTTACAACACCTGACAACATTGCCTTGCCGGACATACATCATCATCCTGCAACAACATCCTCACAAAGCCTGAATAGTCTGGAACATTCTCGCTATCCATCATCTACTACATCGTCCTCGGCACCACTATACCAATATCATCATTCGGACCATGGAATATCAACCACTGATACGACTACACATCAGAATGGACATGGGTTTTATCGACTACAAGGAAACAATCGATCAGCAGGAATAACAACAGGAATTGAATTGGAAACAATGGATGCTCGACCAAGAAGTGTTGACCAACGACGATCCCAGGATCTTCCTGTACCACCAACTACTAATAGTCTCGTGGACGAAGAAGATAGTAAGTATAATTAGGAAAAAAAAAAAAAAAAAAAAAAACTCTTGACAGGGGCACTCAATCGTTTACTATTAGCGGAACGTAGTGGATTGAAATTAGGATTAGGTGATTTTGTGTTTTACAGTGTATTGGTGGCCAGAGCAGGTAAGCCAACTTTTATAACTCTTCCTTGACTTTTATACTAACCCTTTCTCTTTTATTTTTATTTTTATAGCTATGTATGATTGGATCACAACAGTCTGTTGTACCATTGCAGTGTTGACGGGTTTGACAACAACCATCTTTTTATTGGCCATCTTCAAAAAAGCTCTTCCTGCGCTTCCGATCTCTATCGCCTTTGGTATCTTGTTTTACTTTGTAGCAAAAACTGTCTTGGTCCCCTATGTTGCTGCTGTCTGTGTATTTGGTATGGTTGGCATCTAGTCTAGTTTTTACTTTTTTTTTTTTTTTTTGTATTATATACCCCCCACCCTATAAATGATAATAAAACATGATGTTATATAAAGGTTTTTATTTTATTTTTATTATGGTGTAGTAAATGTATGTAGACAAATAGTACTAATCTAAAATATGATGATATTAAAAATAGGCATATTATATATATACGTATATATATAACAGTGTGGTAGTGTTAGTATGGAATAGGATGCTGATTGTGATGTTGAGAAGGATGGGTATTACTGGGTGTAGACGAGTCACATTCCGACTGTGGAACCTCTGTGGTGGTGGGTGATGATGAGAGTGGTGGAGACGGCTGACCAGGTGTTGACTCATGGGGTCGTTTGAATCCAGTGATTTTATTAGGTGGCGAAGATCCGATGCGAGGAAGCTTGGTCGATCCCGATCGAAGGGAAGAGGTGGGTGCCACTGGAGACGAAGCAAACCGTGGGGATGCTGGCGCAGTCGCAAACGTGTCCATGTGCAAAGGCGGTAATCGTAAATGGTCAGATTCATTATCACTACTGTTGGTTCGTGCCGCCCTCCTCCGGTAACCCATATCAATCGTTTCACTTTTTTCCAAAAGCAATTGCAGAATCCTTTCAATGGCAGCCAGACGTTCTTCGATAGCCACTATCGTAGGCACATTTAATCGTGCTTGTTCTCGATGTTGTTGTTTCAGATGCTTGTGATAGTGTTCTTGTTCTTGTTGTTTTCCTTGTTCTTTTGCTTGTTGGTCGTCTTGGTCCTCTTCTTGGTCGTCCTGATCTTCTTGTTCTTGTTGTGGTTGATAATGGAGATGGTGAAGGTAGGGTTCTTCAGGTGTCGAGGATGAGCCTGAATGAGGTGGTGTTGGTTGAGGTACATGGTGAGAAAAAGAATGTCGAGATAAACCAGCAGAGTATAAAGGTCGAGGTGTTATGGTCGAAGAGAAAGAAGAGCGCATACTTCCAATATTGGGTAAACCCGGAGTAGAGTGATGGTGTTTCTCTACTTGTTGGTCCTGTTTTATCATTCGAGAAGGAGGATAGGTGCTGGTATTGTTCTTTAATGTCGTTTTCGAGGCGACATAACGACATTCCACTTTGGCTTTAATGCAACTGGCACAAGGCTGTGCTCCATCACATTTAGTTTTCCGTCTTCGGCATTCGGCACAGGCACTTGGTACTTTGAGTCGTTTACGTCTAAAGACATCATCGGCAGGAGTTAGGTCAAATTGAGGAAACATTGATAATAAAAGAAGGAAGAAGAAGAAGAAGAAGAAAAAGAAAAAGGGAAAAAAAGGAAAAGAAAAAAAAAAAGACAACGCGGTCATTCAAAATAAAATAAAAGGGCTTACTCGTGCAATAGTGGTTACCCAAAGAAAAACAAGGTTTATCTTTTGATGTCATGATTCATCTCTTTTTTTTTTTTTAGTTGTTTCGCTTTTTTTTTTTTTTTTTTTTTTTTCATTCATTCTAGTATACCTCATTCCCATGATGATGATCCCTGGGGGTTTCCACAGTGTTCATATCAGGTGTTCAGGTTACGGTCCCGGATGTGGCGGAAAAAAAAACCGTGTGTCATCTCGGAAATGGGCTGGTCCTACCTACTTATCCTCTGTTATGGGATTCATATGATTCGTCGAGCCTCCTTCCGTTCGCAACACCTTGTGTCACCAGCACCTATCCCGGAGACTCCGGGCAAAAGGCACTTTCTACCTTATTCAGTCGGCATTTCAATCGGGGTGAGAAAGGGTTACTTTTGACCAAGTCCTTTCCCTCTCTTTTTTTTATTCTTACAGCTTGCTATTTACCTTTCGACCACATACCACCAACTCCTTTGATACATGTAGTAGCCAAAGAATGGACTCTAGCAAACAATGATTTCATGTGGGGGGGGGAATGAATTCAAAAGACAAGAAACGTAGATCTATCTCCTAAACCTTGATGGCGTCAGCAATTGGTGTTTTTTTTAATAAAAAAAACTTTGGCTCCAATACCTCTCTCCACTTTATACAATAGATCCCCCTTAAAAATAGTACAACTCTTCAATACCTATTATACCAATAAAATGAATGCTTGTTTTATTTCTTAAAACGTACTTTTGTGGTCTTATCCTTGTTGGCCTTCAATACGGGGTTTGAATTTCGCAAAAAGAATTATGCAGATTACCTCTTGCCTTGTCTAAATACAAAGACTCACTCAAACGATGCTAAAAGCCGCCATGATGGGATGTGTATACATGTCAAATCAACTTTTGCTTATGAAGCCATGCACTCCCCCTGTGTCAGTGCCATGCGCTCAATCCGAAACTCCGGGATCCGACATTCACACCCCGCCTTTTCTCTTTGACCCTATTGTAATGATATACTAAAATCTAAACAAATTAATAAGAAGACAATCCATTACATTTAAATCATTCCTATGTTTTATTTATTCGTTGCCATTAAAGTGTACTAGTAAAAAATAAATAACAAGTAGAGATACAAATGTTGTGTGGTATATGGGGGATGTAACGAGTAAAGAAAAAAAAAAAAAAAGAAGAATGAAGGAATGGATAAAACGGTATATGGATAAGTAAGTGTAAACATATATATATATATATGTGTGTAATATGAGCATGAGTATGTGGTTTTAAAACAAAAGGGGGACTAGCTACCATTACCAAGGTGAGAGTGAAGGACTAAATGTCGTTTTTATTTGTCATCATCACCATTGTCGTTTTCAAGTTGCCGATCATCGTCCTGTTGTTCACTATATGAGATCACCCTTCCCATTCCTTTAAATTCAAACGATATGGCACGATGAGCTTGTTCGATCAACTTGTCCGTCATTGAGCATAATCGTTGGAATGTCTTGTCGTTTTCCCATTCGTCTTCAGATATCTATTCATATCATATAATAAGTAAAGGTATTCAAGGGAAGAGTTTCTTTTTTTTGTTGTTGTTGTTATTACCTCTGATGTTGGAAGTGGAAGGACCAAGGGATTCACATGTACACCATTATCACTTGATATAAAGAAAAGATCGAGATTAGTTCGGAGGATTATAAAGAAAGTTCTTTTTGACTTACGTGACAATCATCTGTTTCTTCATTTGTGCCATTTCAGACGCCTGTTTCCGCACTGTAGCTTCCAACATTGCATTGACGGCCAATAAAGATTGATTTGAGATCTCCAGGTCGGCAATCTAAAAACAGAGGGTGAGTGAGTTGATCATTAAAAGAGTTCCTCTTGTTTTTTTTTTTTTTTTTTTTTTTTTTTTTTTTTTTTTTTACCTGACGATTGACCCGAGCTTCATTCAGTACCGTAGATTCTTGATCATCTTGTTGTTCCAAATCATCATCATCCTTACCACTATTATCTTCACCATCGTCATTATTAAACCCATCGTCGCTATCACTATGATCCACATCCTTTTCATCATCCGATGCTGATAAACTGGTTGGTGTGGATGAGAAAGACCCCGCATGTTTTCGTACTTGATACCGATGTTCTTGTTGATCCTGTTGATATGTATAATTACTACTATTTTGGTGTTGTTGGTAGGACGTCAAGGCGGAGTATTTTGTTCTTGGTGAGGTAGGATCAGGGGTTGTTGTCGAATGAGGTGGACTGTTGGTATGCTTGTTATTGTTGTGTGATGTGATGATGGGTGCAGTAAATGATTTGGTCATTGATGAAGATTTAGGATAAACAGAGTGACCACTACCAACTGGGCGTTGCTTTGATGTTGCTGATCCAGGTTTATATATTTCAATCGCAGGTCGTTCTTTTGTTGATACATGATAAGAAGAAGGATGATGAAAAGATGATAAGGTGCTAGAAGAGGCTGGTTTTCGTCTAGACTCGTGTTCGTTTTCAGTTCGATAATAATGAGGTCGAGAGGAAGATGATGACGAAGAGGAAGATGATGAGGAAGAAACCGCACTTCCAGATGTTGGTATTGATATATTCCTTGGCAAGTGGAGAGATTGTTGTTGAGATGGTGGATGATAAATGTTGAGTTGAGGTTTTTCTGAAGAAGACAAGTGTGCCACTGATGTCACACGGGGTTTTCTAGATTGGTAGGCTTGTTGACTATTGCTAGAGTTGGAAGAGTAGCCAGATAGGATACTACTTTGTTTTGATGAAGTCAGTGGTTGACTAGGTCGTAATATGTTGAGTGCTTTAGGTTGTGTGGTTTCTTTTGTCATGGATTAGATTAAAACAGACTAGAATAAAATAAAAAGTAAAGGAAGAAATAGGAAGAAGAGGAAAAAAAAAAAAAAAAAAAAAAAATCGAAAGTCAAAAAGTCAAAAAAACAAGGTTTGTTTTATAGGGCGATTTGACATCAGACCTAATAAAGCAAAAATCAACGAGGGGGAGGGATCAAAGTATAAAGGCCAGATTTAATAAAATATATATAAACATAGCTGCCTTGCATCATAGGTGGATTCTATGTCGCCGTCTTCTCTCCTTTTGGCCATTAGACATTAAAGTCCATACAAGGTATGATCCTTGCTTGGGGTTAGAGAAGAAAATGAATGTCGCGGGGTTTTAAATCACGTACGGCTTGAACATCATAAATGAGTCCCAGTTCTATCCAAGGACACAGAAAAGTCCATTCTATATATTCTTATTATATTTCAAAAAAGGTTCGTCACTTTTTGCCTCTGTGTAAAAAGTCAAAACCATGACATTGTTGTTGCTTTTTTAGGGAGAGGGGGAGTTAAAAGTCGCCGAAAATCATCACAAAAAAAAAAAAAAAAAAAAAAGTCCCTAGATAGATGCTAGACATATAATTCGTTTAGTACGAAGAGGATTGGAAGCACTGTACCTGATTAGATAAATGCGACCGGAACTTGAATTCTGATGCCGCATAAACGATTCCATTGACCGACACCATTTATACAATTAACAACCATAAAGAAAGTTGATGTAGCAAAGCATTTTTTATCAAGTGAGAAGTTTATATACAATAGAGAATACCTATTAAAAGGCTATTAAAAGGGAATACGCTATACTAAAAGTAAACTATGCCAAGATCACCCAGCCATCACCACCGTCTTGATTCCAATATGTATTATGATGTCAATTCCAGATGATGATCATGATAAATCATCTGTTGCACTATAGAGATGTTTTTCATTCCAAAAAGGACGCAATTCAATCAAAGGTGCCAGTAATTCGAAGAAAATCAAAACGTCCAAAGGTGTGATCCTACAACAAGAGTTTATCACAAACAGTAGATTTATGACGTTATGTTTACCCGTAATGGATAATTTTCCAAGTGGATGATCCAACTGCAAGGTCAATTAAGGGTGGTGAGTTGGCGATAAGTTATTGATTTAGAATAAGTTATTGTACCGACAAGTGTAAGTCACTTTGATGCAGTTCATACTTGTATGTCATTCGGTTCCCTGTCATTAGATATATAGTTAGTTTGTTGGAATGATCACTGGAAAAGGATATACCTGCCTTGAAACCAAGACAAGAGTAAGGTTCATACTAAAGTGGTAGCCGGAACAGTATCAGGTAGTAAACAGATAGCCTACGTTTCAAAAACAAACAAGGGTTATTATTAGTAAAGAAGAGTGTGATGAAGCGGGGTACTGGGTTTACTTGCTTCTTCCTTGCCATCTTGATACCAGGGATAAGATTGTATGAATCTTGACGTTTCAGCCATTTGTGGGCAAAAGTCGACCAAGTTGATTTCGTGCATCTTGGTGTTCATGTCAGTTTCAATTTATTGGCCAGGGTCGACTCGTAATGTCAATAGAGTGGTCACTGATGGACGATCAAGAGTCCAATTTCCATTGACTTTTTTGTTTTGTTTTGATCAAGTCGGCAAAAAAAGACATGTAAGGATGAGTCAGCCAGTTAATCAATCACTTGGTCATGCCTTGGGTGCTTTCATTTTGTGTCTACTATTTTTCTTTTTTACAGTTTCCATTGTTGTTAAAATAGTCGCCAAGATTAAAAAAAGTGAGAAGGAAGTTGAAAAATAAAAAAAGTGAATATTTAGCCACCGATCATGCAAATACGACTCCAACGTTTTAAACCCCAAATTGCGTTTGCTCGTTTGTCAACAGGTTCAGTAGCAACATCCTGGTCAAATCCACCATCAAAAAAAAAAAAACATCGAATACAAGCCAAGGGTCAAAGTTCTGTGGCTGAACACCGCTATATGTATCCACACACACACACAATCAGTAAGAGCATCTTTGAGATTGGGTAGATGTTTTCTTAAGCAGGAATATGGTTAACGTTCACATAATGTCGGAGCGTTCCCCGATCGTCCAGAACATCAATGTAAAAAAAGAACATTTTAGGTTCAGTGGTCCAAGATTGTTTGCTACATCACGATCACCCTGGTATGATGCGAAACCTGGTTACCAGATCCGGCCGTTGATCCGAAAATGAGCAAGATTGATACCGTGAACTAAAGTTACATGGTTGCCCACGTTCAATTTGGAGCCAAAGGTGACTCGTTCATTGAAGTGGGGATAAGGGTAAATTACAAGAGTTGGGATTTCCATGCCATTAGAGAAAGAGAGAAAGGTGAATTAGTATGATACCGTAAAACCTGCTCTTATAGTGTCACATGCAAAGTGATCATGGTTAAGCGTCATTGTTAAAAATATAAAGTGGTTGATTCACTTGGACTTTACTTGAAGCTTATGGTCAATGTCAAGCAAATGAAGTGGATCATTCAATGATTAGGTGTTGCAATTCAGTTTTATGCAACATTGAACCCCCGAATGCTCTCGCTTGATTTACTTGGGACAGTGGTTTTTTTTTTAGGGGTAATGTGAAACCCAACGCAAAAAAAGGGGTATACTCATCCACATATGGCAGAAATGTGATCAGTAAGTTCACTCGGGTCATTTGGCTTGTTCACTTTGGAAAGAGAGCTTTGTTCATTATTTTCATCATTTTTTTTTTACAGTATAGTATAGTTGATTACTATAGCTGTCAATGTCAATATCAATCAACATTTTTATATGACTTAAGCTGATAGTGGTGTTTGGGGTGGGGGAATAGAAAACTTTATATACTGTAGTTTGCGCGAAGGGAAGTCTCTGTATGATAAACTCAAAGTCTTTGGGATATGTTGTAATGGATGTACTTTGAACACAGTCTCTAAAAGTTTGGTTTGTTATACGTGGATAGACAAAACCATTGTTGTGTGATATCATAAATGTGTATATTTTTGGAAATGATTCTTTTTGTTACTTCATTCCAACAGTGTGTGTGTTTATGCATGAATCGGTCATTGAATTAAAAACCCGCCAGAGAGTCTAAAAAGTGTTAACTTTGCCTTGACCAGCGGTTACATGGTCATTGCATTTTCTTTTAATGGGTCAAAAGAGTTGGTGTTTTATTATATAAATATTAATATGGAATATAAACTAACTATCTATATCAATTATAATGTTTTATTGTCTGTGCTACGTGAGATCATTGGTTGGTGTTTCTTGTCTATCAGGTTGATCTTGCCATTGTTGGTCTGGTTGTAGCATGGCCAAAGTTTGGGTATAGGTGTGAATCGCCGCCTCCAGTTCTTCTTTTCGTACAGGTTTGCTGACATAATCATTCATTCCTAACGTACAAAGGAGAAGGGGAGGAGATTAGTAAATTAGGTTTTGGAAACCTTTGCCTTTTTTTTTTTTTTTTTTTGTTCTTACCGACTTCAATACACTTTTCGCGATCACCAGACATTACACAAGCAGTCATGGCAATGATATAAGGCTTCAGAGAAGAATCTGACAGTTCCTGACGAATGATATGACTAGCTTCAAGACCATTCATTCTGGGCATCCATATATCCATAAAGACCAGATCGATCGGGTCTGAAGTGCGAGCGTTTCGGATGATATCACACGCCTCCTTTCCATCGTTCGCCACTTTGCATGACAAACCCATACGGCCAAGCATTCGAGACAGCACCTTTTGATTCACCGGGTTGTCATCGACTAGGAGCGCATTGATGTTGGCCAAAGAGTCATCCGTCGATCTGTTCCTGTCGGTCGGAGATGAGCATGGTGAGACGTAGGATGGCGCCAGGGTACTTGTTTGAGAGATGTTGGATGAAGTTGTCGAGAATTTCCGATCGTTGTATGAATCATCCGTGCTCTTGTTGGCTGAAGATCGACGACGGTTAGATTCATTGGAAGAAGTAAAAGATAGGCGCTGGTGGCGGTGATGTTGATAGGCATTGTTGGTTGGAATTGGAGCCATCAAGGTGTCGGTATCACTACGAGGATCTGTCATTTGGTGTAGAACGGAGAAGAGCGTAGAGTTCTTGAAAGGCTTGGTAATGATGGCTGGTATTTGACAAATGTGATGGTTTTGGAAAGGATCGACAGTTGTTGGAGTATCGGTCGGTTCGGACACTAGTTCGTTATGAGTGACAAGGAGAGGACTTTCCGTCGTGGTGTTGTTCTCCTGGGATCGTTTCAGTCGTATATCATTGACACATAGTGTTGGAATGGTGGCGAGTCTTGGATGCTGCTTTCGAAGATAGGTCACCGCATCGTCACTTGAAGTTATTCCCATGTCCAGTTTTTCCAAATCCATAAAATCCACATCTACAATCAGCAAATTGGGCTTTGCTTGATTTGAGCCTTGATTAAAGTACTGGTCCGCTTCTGCAAAGGCTAAAACTTGTATAAACTTGAATCCAGCATTACCAAGAATACTTCTCCAAGCCTTTTGATTGTGTGATTTTTCGGTGATCACCATAGTCCCGCTACATGTCTTGGTCAGTTCTGCTAGTTTATGTTGTTCACCATATGTGCAAGTGTTGGGTTGTTTTTGAAGCATCACTTGGAAGGTAAATGTAGTACCTTCACCATATTTTGAAGTAAGCCACTAAAGCATAAAAAAAGTGGTTAGAATGAGTATAGCTTCCCTGTTTATATTTCTTTCTTACAACGTCACCATGCATCAATCGACAAAGTTTACGTGATATAGATAAACCAAGTCCAGTACCACCAAAGTTTCTTGTGATCGAAGCATCCACTTGAGAGAAGGATTGGAAGAGGGTCTCAATCTTATCTTCTGGGATCCCAATTCCCGTATCACTGACAGACACCTTGATTGGGACAAAGTCTCCATCCAGGTGGTGGTAAGAGGTTGCTGATTCGTTGTTTTCATCGCCATTTGGTAGGTTGCCGTCTCTATTGTCTGGGATGATCAACTTGGGCAAGCTGGAGGCACCAACTTCAACGTGGACATGCACATTACCACCAGAATCTGTGAATTTAAATGAGTTGGAGAGGCTAATATAAAGAAGTAATGCTAATAAGTATCTTTGTTGTTTTCCTTTGCACGACAAACTTTGTAACTTACAAATTCAAAATAATTTGACGGAGTCTGATCAAATCCCCTATGATCTTGATAGGTACCTTTGGGTCGATTTCGATCCATAGTGCAATATCCTTTTGCATATAGTTTGATGCAACCAGTTTTACAGCGCTTTCCATCACAAATGTCTATTATATAATATAATGGTTAGCATATATACCTCGTCATACATTAGTTCTTTATTTTTACTTACCAGATCCAAGGAATTTTGCTCCAAAGTGAGTTTCCCCGACTCAATCTTCGAGTAGTCCAGTATATCATCAATGATGGCCATCAGGTGATTTCCAGAGGACTCGATGGTTTCAGCACAGTCATACAATTCTGCAGGTAGATCACTTTCCATCAAGATACGAGACATACCAATAACCGCATTCATAGGAGTTCGGATTTCTATATAAAAATATCGTTCAGTAGGTGTCATTCTATTCATTTCAAATATGGGGGAGGGGGTTTTCGAGTCATTACCGTGTGACATGTTGGCCAAAAAGTTTTGTTTTGCCGCTGCCGCTGCCTCCGCTGCCTCTTTGGACTTTTTGAGATCTACAAGGTAGATAATCACATAAGAGATCAGAATTTTTCTTTATCTTTTTTTTTTTTTTTCCTTACTTACCTTTCAACAAGTTTTGCGTCCTGCCTCGTTCTTCCTCCAATTCCAAAGTCCGTTCCTGTAAGTTGGCCGTCCTATTGTACACCAAGTTCTCCATATCGTTTGCATATGTTTCAAGCTATAATATCATAAAAGTTAAATTAATCCCACTTTTTTTTTTTTTTTTTTTTTTTATTGCAACTTCAATAACATCAAAGTCTTACCAAAGAAGCCAGATTGTCCACTACATTTTCGGAGCTTGCCATGGATGGGTCAATTGCCTTCATGTGTTTCTAATGGATATATGTATACAAGTAATCAGTTGAATGAATCAAGTTTTCTGGGTAATATAGTCACTTACTATTAAATCACTGGTTTGTGGTCTGTCATCAGGATCGACAGCCCAGCATCTTGTGATCAGTCGATTGACTTGGTAATAGTAGCCATCTCGATCGTTGTCAGCCAGTATTGGAGTAATATGTTCATGAATAATCTGGTGGAAGATGTCATCAGGACCACCGCCTTCTTTTGCCAATTCGTTATACGGCTCTGTCCTAGACAATATTTGATTCATTACCACACCGACACTAAAAAAAAAACAACCACCACCCAACGATGATGAGAAAGTGTCCACATATTAAAAGTCAAATGTAGATTTTACCTATATATGTCCGCCTTTTTCGATGGGAAGGTAATTTTCAAATCCGTTGATAAATTAACAACCGATTCAGGGGCCAACCACAGTAAGATGTTCTTGTGAGGGATGATGATAGAGGGAAGATCAGGGTATTGTTTTTGAATAAAGTTGGTCACCGAGGAATCATATTGAACTTGATGCATCTTTTGTAAACCATAATCAGTGACCTTCAGTTCCCAGCGGCCGGTAATAATGCAAGAGGCAGTTGTAAGTAGTCCATGTGTTTCAATTTTCGATTGGTGTATAAAGTGAATCCCTTTTAACAAGTCGTTGATCAAAGAGCATCTGAAGATCCAAGTCAGATCTATGTCGGGGTTTTCCAGTATCTTGTCCAAAGGTCCTTTGCGGCAATATTCTACGAGATACAAGTATATTAGGTATTTTATTAGCATCATCCATATATGATCCTTTTCTATACCCAACATAAAAGCAGGGAGTTGAATACACTCACATACCTTCCACTATATATGTGCCATGAGATTCAATACATACACCAATAAATTCGACCAAATTATGATGTCGTTGTTGTTTGAGTATCGCGATTTCCCTCTTCATATCTTCATCGAGCCGTAATGATTTGAAGCCAATTTGCTTGATGCACACGAGAAGGTTCCGGCTAGAATAATAATAATAATAATAAAGTAAAATGTGAATTGATGGTTCATCATGTTTCATGCTGATTTTTCTATTTACTTACTGTCGTCCAATGGAGTTATGCATTTGCTTGATTGTTGGTGAGCCTGTTTGCATTCTAAAAGGAAGACCATTGAGTTTAGCGGTCTTTTTTTTTTTTTTTGTTTTGTTTTACCTATACTTTCTTACCTAGAATGTTCATCTAGATCCAAGTTGATGGATTTTTCATAGCCCATAGCCCAGTGAGCGCTGTTTGTTTCGGTATCTGGCGTCTTGACACTCTGCTCTTCAAACTTGTCGTTGTATTGTTGATTGATGATGTTTGCTAAATGATAAGTGTCACTGACGTTGCAATTGTTGTTATTGTTTATGCTGTCACCAATGAGATCGGTATTGTCGACAGTGGCATTATGTGATTTCGATAATAAGGGTGTACTTGTCGGACTATGCCCACGTGACGGTATTTCTGTAGTCAAAAGCTGGGTATCGTATTGATCGTCTGTTCGTTCGTTCTCCATGGATGGACGGGGTTTTCGTGTTAGAGAGTCGTAAGATAGTAGCCAAGAATCTTCTTCACCAGGATCAAGACCATCTTTATGTTCCTTGAATCGTTTACGCAGGTAATAGCATAGCCATGCAAACAACACAAGTAGAAGCACCAACACGATGGGAAGGACAATGGATAGGATTTTTCGAGTTCTTCGATATTTTTCATGTTGAATGTAGGTAGCACATAGAGTAGATTTGACCGCATCAGGATCATAGCATGAAATACAAGAGGTAGAGTCCATGTTTGCGATGGTTCCATTCTGGCAGGGTAGACATTCATTTTGGTCCTCCATGGCACTGTAATGATTGAATGGACAGGGTCTACATTGGATTGATGATCTTGCAAGCCCAGATTTATCCAAACAGTATGAAGATCGAGCCAAGGCCAAGTAGTAGGTACCAGGTGGACAAATATGAGTCAAGAGATAGGGCCGGACTTGAGTATTTTCCCAAGGCAGTTCGTCAAGTGTTTCTGATATAAAGAGATCAAGCACGGTCAAAAACCCTACGGCAAATGTATTCAATGACCTACAGATAAATGAAAAGGTGAGCAAAGTGATTGAGATCAAGTGAATTTAGCCCTATTGTTGTCTTACCATGAAGTGTTGAGGCGTAGATCGATTAAAGCTTGTTTTTCATCAAATCGATCTGCTGCGCTATATAAAGACACCCTGGACGGCGTGTAATTTTGAAGGTATCGCTAATACATCAAGTACAAAAAAAAAAAAAAAAAAAAAAAAAAAGTGGGAGGGGGGAGAAAGAGAATTAGCAAACATACTTCTTGATTCCATTTTTTTTTCCCGGTATTACCATGTTGACAGAGTCAAAAATGTATTCCGAGAAGGTAAAGATGCCATCCACTGTTCGATTCTGCCTGTGTAGATCGTCCAAAATCACGGAAAGTTGTCTTCCCACACTACCTTGACTATCGACATTGATGAGATGCACCATTTCATTTTCAGCAGGGATAGGAGACAACGATAGATCTTTATATTGTTGATATAGCATATTGCATAAATAGTTATCCACCATGACGCGCCTTTCCGAGAAGCATATAGGAGCCATGATTCCATCAGCAATGGCGTTTTGAGCAGCCGAACGAGACAGGTATTCAAAGTCAATGTTGATTTGGACAGTCGATCTATTAATTAAGATAACAAAATAGCCAGTAATAGTGAGTATATTTCTCTGCATGATAATCGAATACGCCATTTCTTTTTGTTCACTTACTTTGGATAGGTAGTATTCAAATGTCCAACATAATCCAGTCCAAGTGCGGCCAATGAAATATTTTTTGAAGCTGCAGAATTTACTACCTGTCTAAGCACGCTGTCATCATTCCCCACAAGGACGATCGGGGTGTTGTTATGATTTATTAGATCGTTGAATGCCGAGAGAATCGATGGAGGATAACCTAATACAGTAGAGAAAGAAGCGTTTATTATATTTGCATCAAACATCTATTCCCAGTTTGTTTTGTTTGACTTACCGATAAAATCATTCTACATACAAAAGTGATATGATAAAAACAACATTGAGTAAACAACATAGCCTTGTATCAAATCAAATGTTTACCTGAATAGCATCGATAATTGTCCATCCAAGCTTGTTTGACAACTGATTCATTCCAGCCAATACGTTTCGACCATAAGTATCACCTTCAGCATTTGGAATCAGTGCACCAACAGTAGATATATCAGATTTAACAGTAAGGGGTCGTTTTTCAATGTATCCAATAAATCGTTTGACAGTTTCACTTGTGACAAGATATGGACCAGTGGAAATAGTTTGATTACCAAATATACTATGTCCTGTAATAGCCTATTTTAAATAGAGTGGTGTTTAATATTATAGATCTATATGAATCGTCCACCTTACCTCCAAGTAAATGTAAAAAAGTGGAAGAGCAGCTTGATAATAAGGTAGTTGGTCGATAGCAAAAGTCGATTGAGGGCGAGTTTCGAATAAAGTCGTCATGTTTTGTCCACCAAAGTCAATCAGAATGGTGTCAAACCGTCGTTGAGGTTGTTGAGAGTTGATGGTAATGGCCGTGTTAATAACCAAATCAGAAGAAGTCTACCCCACATCAACGAAAAGGACAATTAGTAGCCAGTCAATGATTATAAACACTATATTTACCATTCCACCAAGAGAGACCAGAGAATCAAACTGACCAGATAAAAAGTACTCTTGTACTCTTTTCAAGGTGGTACTGGAACTGTCGGTAGGTCGTAAAAGTGTCACTTGAGACCCATTAGGATGTAACGTCTTTGTAATAGCATCCAGGCGTGCATAAGTTTCATTGACAAGGTTTTCTATATGAGAGATCGCCAAAGGTTTGTTATATCCATCTTTTATTAATTGTTGAGCCACCATGACGCCGACATCCCAGTCAGACTGAAGCACCCGTGTCAGTCCCAACTGATAAGAGTAATGTTCACCCGTATCGTACACAACCACAGGGACGCCTTTTGATTTGGCATACTTGACCGCTTCGTATACTTCGTCATCAGGGATCGTGGTGATAATGCCGTCTACACCCTTTTTGATAAAAATAGGAGGAAGAAAAAGTATGAGAATTAAAAAAATTAAATAGCGGGATCTGAAACCCACAGACATGAATGAATCTTACATTATCAACTGCTTCGTGGATATCATGCACCATTTGAGTTCGACCACCACTCCGATGATTCCAGTTTATCTCCACACCCTATAAAAAGATACATAATGTTAAAAGAGGTTGTTGTATTGTCTTTAGTAGCGATCTTTGAGAAGACCTACCAAAAGGGTGGCAGCATCCAACGCCCCACTACCTGGATTACCGTAAAATTTGTTATAGCTTGAATCGTGAGTGAATACGGAAAAAGTCGGTTTGGAAAAATTGGCGAGATCAGGATCACAAAGGGGTAGTATTGAGGGTTCTGGGACTGATGATCCCATCCTAAAGGTCATAAAGAAACAAAGACATGCTAATACAATGAGCATGATTTCGTGAAATAAATAGGATAGAGAGAGAGATAGAAACAAAGTGGAAAAAAAAGTGTTGCTGAAGTTTAAATGATGGGTTCAACTGTTCTGAAACATAGTGTGATCTGTCTACATGGGCGTTATTAAAACCCCGCCGGGTGGATTGTGAATTAGGTTTTATTGATGTGAAAGCATAAACTGTGGTATAATATGTATGGAGGAGAAGGAGAAAAGTATTTACATGATGTAAGAAAAAGAAATGAACATAACATATAAACAAATGAGAGTGATAGGATACCATAAAAGATGATAATGGATGCTTGTAAAGTATATTCAATATCGTGTAATGCGTGCTTAAATAATGATGATATGCGTATAGAAAGTTGAAAATGGTGATAACCGTTCGACAGCGTCTCCATTTTTCCATTTTTTTTCCTTCTTACTTTCCCTAAAGAGGGGATGAAGGAGTTGAAGGGGATTGCTTTTTTCGGATCATACTGCCTATTTTGAAAGACCGCACTTCGCATTCACGCCAATTTCTCTGATGTTGTTGATGATGACCTAGATCTTGTGCGACTGATTTCCATGCGTGTTTAAATAGCTTGGCATGTTTTTTGATGGCTAACAATAAAAGCCGATCTTCAGGGTCTGACCATTCTTTGTGTTCCAATGCTTTTGCTTGAAGTGTTTTGAATCGACCCCAACAACAACCACGTGATCGGTGAGGTAAATAAGTGGAGGATATCATTGCCCATGATAAACCTTGCTGGTATCCTTTTTGTAATAAAAAGTCTTCTTCGGATGACCAAGGTGTGCGAGTTTGAGTGGTCAGTCGACGTTGAGGTTGATCCTGCTTTTGCTGTTGTATCATAAAAGGTGAAGTGGGAGGAGATACTAGGGTCGGAAATGGGGATGCATAACTTGAGATGGGACTAGAGGTCGCTGATGAGGCTGATGAGTAGCATGATTTGTAAGAATAGCCTTCGTGGTCGATTGTTATGACTTTCTCGGAAGTATGAGTGCAAAGTAAGTTTTTGATATCCATTGTTATTGCTGTAAAGTGAACTGATAAAGTAGGATAAGAGAAAAATAGGGGGAAAGACTAGATTGAAGATGATTTGAATGAAAGAAATGAAATGAAAAGATTGATCGACGTCCTTTTATATGTGTTTTTGTGTTACAGTTTTTTTTTTTTGTTAAAAAAAAAAGGCACGATTGTTTCTCCCGTGAAGAAGGAAAGGGGAAGCATGAGGAGCTCAACACGCCTTGAAGGAGAACAAATATTCCAAACAATGGTCACTTTAGTGTAAATCATTGTGGAATAAATGACAACATCACAAAAGGGAAAGGTGGACCCTCATGCATAATGAAATTACCTTTTTGGTAAATTCATGCAGATTTTCAAATTCCGTCAAACCAAGTTTCACTTTCCTTTTGTTCTTTTTATCTACTTGTTAATTCAACTCTCTTGGAGTAAATTAAACCAAGTTCTCCACATTCACCAATTTGTACATCCAAGTTGATAAAAAAAGAAGAGGAGGCGAAAAAAAGACTTGAAATTATAGGGAGAGAGAAAGGAGAGAAAAGAAAAAGAACGAGGACCCTTTTACGATTTTTCATGTGCCGCTTTTAATCACGACTTTTGGTAATCGGTCAACCGAAAGTAAAAAAGACCCCTTCAGGGCAAAACCGATGAACAAAAAGAAGGGTACATATGTATCATGTCACAATCTATTTCCATTGACAGAAAACGAACTTTACTTTTTATATACAAGTTGGAAGATCATTATTCATTTTGTTGACAGTGCAAGTTTTACATTGATACCCCGGAAATCTCACTTTTTTGTTTTTTTTTGTTTTGTTTTGTTTAGTCATCATTTATATTCAGAAGCTTATAAAAACGTGGAAAGAGATCAAAGTTATGCAGGTGACTTTTTCATATGATATCAGTTAACGTGAAACCAGGGCATTTACACACGTTACTCAGTCGTGTGGCAGGGTTGTCTCATACTTAATAACATGACATAATGTAATGCTTTTCAAGACGAATCTGATGTAGATACAATCGTCACGACTGAAAGGGGAATCTCAAAAGGAGATATGTAATCATGAATGATCTTCTCGGTTTCAATACCCAAAAAGGATATCAACAAATGGGGTGAGTGGAAAAAAGGGGTCTGGCTGATAAACATGACAGATGAAATTCAATTTATGGCCTGACTTTTGTAACGACTGCATGATCTTTTGCTGTTTTTGAAATGCAGATTCAGATCCCGCCTCCTTTTTTTTTTTTTTTTTTTTTTTTTTTTTTTTCGTGAGTGGGGAGGGAAAATGAAGTAGCCCCTTTTTAAATCAAGTACTATTGAAGCATCAGCAAGGTGCTTTTCATAAGTAATGTCAACTTGTTTCCTACAGACAAGTGTGAACGTGGCACACAATCAAACCTCATGGTCAAACTTGTTCACATGAGATATAGGGGAAAGGGGAGGGGAAAAAAAAGGAGCAAGAAGGGTTTGGTCATTGCTTCATTCATCTCAAACCTTTTCATTATTAATACACGTTTTTATTAGGGACACTGACGATTCTTTTATCATTGTTGCTTCGCACAGACTAAAAATGGAGATAGGATTAAGGTTTAGATCAAGTTCTTTTATTTGACATTTGTCTTTTAAAACAATACAAATGTAACATTTATTATAATGTGTATTGATGATAGA
Organism: Chlamydoabsidia padenii; assembly: GCA_025330725.1. Classification (NCBI taxonomy): domain Eukaryota; kingdom Fungi; phylum Mucoromycota; class Mucoromycetes; order Mucorales; family Cunninghamellaceae; genus Chlamydoabsidia; species Chlamydoabsidia padenii. The sequence goes on from JAIWND010000016.1 coordinate 553,814, forward strand.
AGGAAGATAAAAAAAAAAAGTCTAATGGTTTTAATAAATGCTATTTCTAGAATGTAAAATATAAGAATGAATATACAATAGAATGGGATAAATGAAGGATAAGGGGGAAGGAGAGGGGGAAAAAGATATTCCTAAGTAAATCGCACCCGTTTGCTTGAAGATGATTTTCGAAGATTGCGTGCCATTTTTCGTTTTGCTGCCAATACAGGGTCAATGACTGATTCCACCGCCCTTTGTGCTTTTCGTTCCTCCTTGATATCTGTAGTGTGTTGTCGAATATTTTGGTAGATAGCAAAGTATGCGGTTGGACCTGCCTTCTTTTGGATCATCGTCAATACTTCGTTACCGAGTGTCTTTAGTTCATCTACATAACAACAATAGGAGAGATAAAAGAGATGAGACAATGTACACCTTGTATGTTTTGCTTTCGTTATTGTGTGATGGCTTACCAAATCCTTTTTCCCGACTAACTTGACCATTGACAGTATGATAGATAGGAGCAATCATTGAGAATAAGTAAGGCGGCAGTTCTTCCGATTTCATTATGCTACACATGGAAGCAAACCACTTGAAAATCGATGATCGCTAAAAGAGATAAAAAACAAAGATGATTAGTATTTTACCATTTATGATTTAAAGTTTTTTTTTTTGCATATTAGTGTAACGCTTACCAATAAAAGATTCTTGCCTTGATTTCTTCCAGCACCTCTTGCGGTATAGGATGCCTTGTGGAATAACCATAGTAGAGATGCATGTACATGATTTTGATCCACAGAGATATCTTGTCCCGACAATAACGTTTTAGAAGTAGCATCGTCTTGTTTAGCACCATCCACTTGATCATCTTCGTCTTCTTTTACATCTTCTTCTGGAGACAAATGATAAAGGCACCGACCCACGAAAAAGAGATTCTTGACCAATTGAGTTGCTTGTTCATCCGATAAATAGTTACTCTTGAGTTGTTCCACAAAAGCATAGGCCAAACCGCGCAACACCTTTCGATTCAGATAGCTGTTTCTTGTCACTGGATTGATACCTGCAAAATAAACACCGAATAGTCGAGCACCTGATGATCGAATCCAAGAATGTGGATGAAGAAGAAGCGATTCAACGCCACTCCAGATAGGACTGTCAGTATAATCCAGCTTGGGGAATGCTGATATAACCTTTGCAAATGTGTTCAAACTGTAGTAACCGACTTCCCAGGGTACATCCACGGCCATAGCTTCGTCTTCAGAGTTCAGGACATCATCTTGTTCTTCTTGTTGCTTCAATGCATCCATCCAGTGTTGATGGTTAGATTCAATCATGACTGCCAGACGACCAACCAGTTGGGAGACATACTAAATAAATAAAAAAAGCAAGTTAGCGGAGGTCTAATATAATGCATTTGCATTGACGGTACTTTACCTTGAAATCCTTGCCATAGGCATCAATCACCAGACCATACATTTGACATCCAGCACGTTGCAAGTTGACCTGTTTGCTATCCATCCACTTGTCCAAGAGCTTGTAAACGGTTTCCATTTCATCATCCATTCGCAAGAGCAGCGATTTGATCAATTCAGCAGTCATTTCACGACACTTTGCAGATTCATCATTGATCAAACGCATCACCAGAGCCAGTAAGAGAGATTGAGAGAATTCCGCCAAGATTTCATCGCCAAATTTAGAGATGATATGGTGTAAAAGTTCCATCACAGATTCACGACCAGTTTCATGTACATATTCCAGATTCTTGGTGATAAATGCCATTTGCTTCTTTAATCGGCCACGACCCTGAGGATAGTCCATCAAAAACATAAAGTAGACCGAGCGTGCCTGTTCCCTGGTTTCTGGAGCTTGATTAGTGACCAAGATAGTGCCGATAGTGTCCATGAGATCATACATTTCAGGGGCCAAGAATTTGCGAGAAACAATGGCACGCACCAAACCAAACGCAGTACCTTGTCTTGTAGGTTCTTCCAAGTCAGGTCGAATAATGTTGATAAGGTAAGTGAGTTGGTGTTCGGAGAGGTTGGATTTCTTGGACTGAATACAGACAGTGAGTAGGCGGAAGCATGATTGGATCATAGGATTGTTGGTGTTTGGTGAATGCTTCAGAATTTGGAAGATTCGCTTGATGGCCACAGGTACAGATTCATTGACAGAAGCTAATGGTAGTTTAAAGAGAATACAGAGATTTCTTGCCGCCAAAGTAACGTTTGCTGATTGTGTTGAGAAGAGAATGTTGCCCACCGTCATCAAGATCTTGTCCAATCGTGTCGCATAATCATCATCAGACAAGTCGTACCTATTTCGCCGCAAAGATGTGTGCAGTAAAGACAAACCAAAGTAGACAAATCGATGAGAGTTGACATGAAGATAATCCACAGGTTCCTCCACAATTCGCTTGGTTTGGACTTCAAAGTTTAATTCCTTTTGAGACTTGACCACCTTGACCTTCTTTTGAGCCTTGTATACATCCACGTTTTCAGAGATCAGATCATTGGCAAAGTCGAGCATTTCAATAGAGTCGTAACCAGGATTATGCACTAAACCATTCGCGGTCCGTTTCAAAACATCGTCTACCTTGTTGAGAATTTTGATACTTTGGGTATTTGTCATAACGTCCTTGAGTGGTGCCAGTAAAAAACCAATGTTAGAGAATTTGACCAGCTTAGCGAGGAGTTCAAAGGCAGCAGGGCTACGTCGGCTTTTAGCTTCCTTGGTTTTCCCAGTGATTTCTTGAGTATCCTTTTCTTGACCAGTTTTACCAAAGATGTCACTGATCAAAACTTGAACAATATCCTCCATACAGTAATCTAAATCGCCAACATCCATTCGAGGGGCCATATCGTTCAGTAAGGCGCTGACAGTGTAACCAAGTACATGGAGTTCATAACCACGAGACAAAGCACCACGAAGTTCCTTGATGATGAATTGGAAATACTTTGTACCGAGAAATTCATTGATTTTCAACAGTGTTTCCCGAGTAACGTCGCGGACATCTTGAGCACGGCTACGGATAGTTTGACATACAATTGTGAGCAGACCAGGCAAGTTGAGACGCATCGATTTTTCAGGAAGTTGTCGAAGGAGTTTGGCAATACCAAGAGCAACAGGCATTCGAGAGATCACGGATTTACGACTTTTAGTTTTCGAGATAAAAGCATTCAATGTTGGTAACACCTTGGTGATCAGTGTGTCATGGATTTTTTGGGCTTGTTCAGTCGATACAATAGATGCATTGATAGGTGTGATTGGCGCCGAGTTATCATGATTGTTGCTATCTTCATCGTTGTCTTCTTCGTCACCATCGATATCTTCTTCATTCACTTGGTCGAGTTCACCTTTATCAGCATCGTTATCATCGTTATCTTCCTTGTCGTCGTTATCTTCCTTGCCAGCATCTACATCCATATCGTCAGCATCAATATCCATCACCTCTTCCACAGACTTTTCGGTAGTAGCATCACCAGACGCAATGGCAGCCGCTTCAGCTTGTTCCTTGGCCTTGTTGACAATTTCCCGATGGCTGAGATAGTTGATGATCACCCTTTGTTTGCCCATGATTTTTGCTTCCGCTTCTTCACTAATTTCTATATGAGAGATATCAAAATGGAATGCCTCCAAGACATTGGTAGCCAACCGCACATAGACCTTTTCCATTTCATCTTGTTGAGACACCAAAGACAGATAACGTGAGAGAAGTCGATAATAATGTCCCCATGGTAAGCATTTTGCAAGAGATCCAATCGTCGCCGAAGCTTGATGAATAACATTGTGGTCCGACAATCGATCGCTTTCATAGATAAATCCAGACACCAAAGGAATAAACACATATAGAATTGCAGGCACAGATAATTGGCCTTGAGAAGCAAAGTCGGATAGGCGTGACATGGCGCGCATACGACGATGGAGTTGTATGTGATAAATGTTGTTGAAGAAATTGACTTCTTCATCATTATCGCCAAGTAGAGGGACCATTGAGGCAAAGATAGGCAGTTCTGGGAAAGTCTTGATACCAGCATCTAATAAGGTGACAAATTCCATACGAATGATTTCAACACGATTCATTAGACCACGTTTGATGGCAGGGTAAATGATGTGAGTGACATAGGAGACCAGTTTTTCTTGTTCACCAGCATCTTGTTGTTCCTTGGCCGCCTTTAAGAATCGATTGACACAGTGAGTAGCCGTACCCCGCACAGCAATTTCTTCGGCATCTTGCATATTGTAAAATAGTTGATGGAGGAGAGGAAGCCATTGATGATGATCCAATGTCATGTACAAATCTTCACCAATTTTGCCGAGAGCGTCGAGAATGCGGTCATAGTCAGGTTCGTCAATTCGTTTGCGAGAGAATGAGTTGAGATCGTCCAAAAGAGAACCGACAGTTTCCAAAGCAGAGTTTACATCAACGAAGGTGCGGAATAGCTTGACGAGGATCTTGCGACTTTCCCGAGATCGCATCAAAGAGAATGTATCGGAGGCCAGTTTGTAATAATTGTAATAGACCTGGGATCCGTTTTCAAAACCAGGAACAAGAGGCATAAAGTTTGCCCAGATAGATAAAATGTTGCATTTAGTGACTTCAGGGATCCATCGGTTTGGTTTCTTGAGGTTAGGTATCAGCATTTCCAGAATAGTTGCAGTGTGAGCCCCATTGGTAGTGTAAGGTGCCAGACGAGAAACAATTGCGATTTCTCTAACAGAATAACGGCCGCTCTTGAATTGTTTGTCGTCCTTGGATAGTGTGAGTCGGTACTTCAAGTGATCAAGTAGCCTATCTACGTGCTTGACTATAAGATTTTCCTTAAAGTAGTCCATGTCGATATCCATGCCATTTTCGTCGATCACCTTGTCACCAGCTTTTCCATCACAATAGTCCAACAGATTATCCAAAATATCGAGCACCACGCCGAGAACTTTTTGATCAATCTTCTTTTGAGACAAGACTGCATACAGTTGTGGCAAGAGAGAGGCATCATAATCAGTAAGGAAGGACACATAAGAAGGTTTTTCGGCCCATACCCCAAAGATAGACAAAAGACTTGATAGTTGTTGAGAAGCTTCACCAGGGAAGTTGGCCAAACGAGGAGATATAAAGGAGCCAAACATAGCAGTGATATAAGGAGTGAAATCAAATCCACCCCTGATTTCGAATATTTCCAATAACCGACGCATGGCCAAAGATCGCACCTGTTTGGACCGGTTGCTGATTCCACTTTTTGCTGCTTCATGCTCGTCTTCCACACTATCAATGTCCATGGGAGTAGATTTGTCGTTATTTTGGGAAGAGTGAAGGATATATAAGATCACCTTGAGAATATTTGGCATGAATGGCAATAAAGCGGACCCAAGTTGTTTGATCATATCATCGAGCACATGAATAAGACCGCTTTGTTGCCGCCAAGGGACGCTGAGTATAGCGGTAGAGCCTTGATCGACAAATTTAAATCCAATCACACGGTTTTGATCATCTAATGTTTCACCAGGCACCGCCAAAAGAGCCTGGAAAGGTTCCAAAGCCAGATCGATAAAGGTCTTCATTTCGGATTGAGTACAGCATGACACCGCGCCCAGAATAGCCTTACGCCGCAATTTCTTTAAATGGTTACCACCTTTGGATCGACGTTCCACCAACCGACCAAAGAGAACACGCATTACAATTGGCATCAAACCATCACGATGAGAAGGATCAATCAAGTTTTGTTCGTTGTTCTGAATAAAAGTTGATAGTTCATCCCGGAATTTCGCATCATCCAAGAGGTTTCGGAGGTTGTCGTTATAAGGTTTGATGTTCTTGTCTTTCCACGCAAATAAGGCTTCCAAGGCAGGGGCTTGAAGACGCACATCACCCTTGGCAATAAGACGAAGAATCACACCATACAGTTCTTGAGACTTGTACACACCACGAATGTTGGAGAAGCTAGCAAATAGTTTAAGCCAGGTGGTCATCTTGTTCTTGACATTTGAGACGGTGCGAGTAATCAGACCAATTTTTCTTTGTTCTTGTTCTACAGCAGGCCCATCTTCTTCTTCTTCTTCTTCTTCTTCATCTACAACCAGATCATCTTCGGCCACAGTGTCAAATTCATCAGACAAAAACTTGAAGAATACCGGGATCAAGTGTCGGGCACGTTGTTCAACAACACTGGGAGTTTCCATCAAAGTTTGTAGAATCATGTTGTAGTAATGCCAAAAGTCCATGTTTGGTTTTTCCAATCCGCATAACTAAATAGACAAACAAAATATCATCAGAATTGGTTTCATTCAAGAGATTCATAAATGATTTATAGTCCTACCTTGACGAAAAGAAGTGCACCATTGATTGATTGCTTTTCACCCATAATTGACATGGCGTAGTCTTCGACAGCAATGTACTTGGTAAAGGTAGGACATTCGAAAGATATACCACCCGTTTTAGTAGCATTGCCAGTTGTGATTGTAACAGGAGATATGCACCTCTCGATCACTGAAGAAGTAAATCCATCACACACCAAGAGTCGTTCATCTTCAAATCTGGCAAGTTCGTCAAAGCACAAAGTCCAGTAGAGTTCCCGATTAACTTCAACAAAGGTCTTGAGAATCTTCCGAGCATCTTCCCATAATGGCTTGAAGTTAATAGTTAAAATACCTATTACATTGCAATTAAAGTGATTAGTAACAATTCATGCAATGACCACTAACCCTTTTTCCTCTTACCAAAAGCTACCAAGGGTACAAAGTCAGAATACACATCGGGGATCCGATTGGTAGAGCAGATCAGGTTGAGTTTCTGGATCAAAATAAGTTTGTCGCGGAAGTCATTCATGGAGGGAATAATGCTTTCCATCTTCATAGCAACACCGACAACTTCACAGGATTCATCATTTCGGTGGTCAGGGTCCTTCTTCATTAGGGGTTGATCGAAGAGAGACAAAAGCTTGAAGGTGTATAGACGACATTTAGGCAGATAAGACCGAAGATTTTCTTTCAGCATAGGATATACTTGTTCTAGAGCTTGAAGAACAAAGTGGTTGCCTTTTATGTCACTATATAAATAAAAAAAGTATATAATCAGTGATTAGTAAATATCAATGTATTGCTTTTTTTCAATGTTACCTTGAATGGATAATAAACATATATTCATAGACTGCTTTTATAATAACTTCGTTTCGACCATAGGTGGATAGCAAACCTTCGATTACAGTGTGTTTTTGATACAGCTTTTCCAAGTATGAAGGCTTTTTCTTGACTAGTGCCACCAAAGATTCAATCGACAGACCAAGTAAGGAAGTCAATGTAAAGTTCTTGTGAGCCATGATAAAGCTAGTCGATATTACATTGTTCTTGTCGAATTTAGCCAGATGGTTGGATAATGAGTCAAACAGTGTCGATACAGAATCGAAAACCAGATCGTCGGAGGCGTCCAAAGTAGGCAGAATAGACAAGATGGATCCCACCACAGCAATCCCAGATGGTAATTCATCGACCACCTATCCAAGAAATCACAATTGATGTTAGTAAAATATACAAGACATATTTTCCAAATGAATTACCATATCAATATCAGTGTTGTTCAACAATTCTTGTTCTTCATCCCAATCGTATCCTTTGTTTATGACATTAACTAGTTCCTGTACCAATGACGTCTTGTTTTTCGTAAGTGGGAATCGCAAAAGACCATCAGCAGTAACAGAAGATATCAAAGTACCCGAGGGAATAGAGAGGGAGCCTGTGGACATGAGTTGAGAAAGGAAAAAGATGGTTTCTTGAGGAGAGTCAACAAAGTGCTGGGAGACATACTTTGTGATAAAAGGCAAGCAGATTTGAGTAAAGTTTGACCATTCCAATTGAGATAATCCCACAAAGAAGCCGTACACTATGGTTGGTTCATTGCAAGAGATAATCGAATCCAATATGAGTCGACCGGCACCAACAACCACATCCAAGTTTCCAAAGCAAAGAATCCCAGTGACAGTACGTAATGTTTCCTTGTTGAGATCTTTACAAAAGACGCGCCGACGAGAGGTGAATATAAGCTTGGCGACTCCTTGGACACGAGTCAGGATTGCTTTAAAGTCTACTCGAATAAAGTAAAACATTAATTAGTTTGTAATTTTCAACTTTTTGTTATTATTTACCTTCAACCCGGCTTGCTTTTCGAACAGTGACCATCATGGCCAGAGTTGACATATCAATGAGTAGATGCTTTTCGTCGGGTTTCTTTGATTCCAATTGGCGATCAATATCCTTCAAAACAATATCAATTATAGGCCCAAAATGTTGTCGATAGGTGTGGTGAAGCAATAGCAGAGTCGTTTTGTTTAATAAAATAGTATCAATACGAGATTCTATTAATAAAGGTCAGTAAGTAAACATGTGCCATCAATCAATCACGTTCATTTATCATTACCTTGTTCTTCAACTGGTCCAGGATTATCGGATACTAATGTGTAGAGTTCAGTATAAATGGCTACAGCACGAGAATGGAGGCGATTGTCCACTTGCTGATTTCGACCCAATAAAGAAATAAAAATGATTAGTACCACTCAACAATTATATGCAGTATATTCTTTTCAATTTTTTACCTTGATGCTTTCAAAGAAGAGCATAGCTAAACCTTCAACATATTCATTAGAGGGTTCCTTGATTAGTGTATCCAAGATATGTTCCACCAGATGTTTCAAAGCCGTGCCACGAGTCTTTCGCATCAAGAAGGCAAACGCTTCGGCAGAGAAATGTCGAATATAAGGTTTTGTTGTAATATCTTCACCAAGTAATTTAGATAGCATGTCGAAGGTGTCGCAGATATCTGGTAAGATTTGTCGAGAGAGGAATTTGAACAAGTAGGCGATACTGTTAAAGACAGACTATATAATAAACCTTCATGTTAGTGTCTTCCCCAGTCTACTCTCTCACCCACTTTTTTTCTTACCTCCAATAGTTTGACATCCTGGTGATACACCAATGGTAGGATGCAGTTAAGTATCCTTGTATAGTATGGATAGAATTCACCTTCAAGATCCTTGGCCAATTTTGTAACAAGACTGAAAGATAAAAGAAAAAGACAGTTATTATACACACATGCCCTAGTAATTCCTAGTCAATTGAACTTACTCTAATAAACCATCAAGAGCCAGGCTTTTGCGATCCTTTAAATACTTTTCCAGTATATCCACGATTTTGTCCTTGTGGTGAATGATAGAGGCCAAAGATTTGACATAAGGTTGGATTTCCCGGGTAAATAAGGTAAACTGTTTTGACAGATTCAAATCTTTCCAAGACTGTAGTGATTCATAAAAGAAAGATTGATTATCTTCAATTTCGTCTTCCACAAGGCGAGCACGTCGGACAACATCCACCTTGATCCGTTCCACCCGTGCGTTAAACGACCGATACTAATTGATAAAGAGCAGAGGAAAAGAAGGTTAGATCGATTAAACTTTTATTTCTGTCAACTTACTTTGAATCTATTGGCACCTTGTCCCAGATTCAAATCAGAAGCATCTTTATTATCAAGCATGATACCAATAAAAAGACGCTGTCTATATGATTGAGTGATCTGACAAATAAAAGAAGAGAAAAAAGAAGTAAAAAAAAAAAAAAAAAAAAAAAAAGGATCAACTTTTTTTACCCAATATTTTTCAAAACCCGCCTCGAGCCAATGCACTTTTTCAGCCACTTAGGTGGAAATTCAACCACCGAACATTACAGATAAATTAGAAAGAGCAGTTTTTACACCTCTTCCTCTCTCTTTTCATCCTTCCTTACAGACTCCTAAGAGGTAAACCTGATGAAAACCAAATAAATTGAAACAAATAAATTACTAACCTCTTTTCATTATTTTTTTTTTTTTTACTTGTAGGAAAGCTCATCCGACACCAAAAAGGGAAACAATGCTATCTCATCAGGATGCCACTGTGAACCATTTACAAGCTGGTATGGAAAACTTACGGGTGGACAATGATAACTCGACCTACCATTACAACCATGGGCAACAACAGCAAATCGTTGATGATTCTGATGACGACGAACCTTTATCTACAGCAGCGGCTTCTACTACTCTTGGGCAATACCCACCTTCATTGAACAACCAAGGCGAACATTTGGCAGCACCAGTGTCTACTCATAATGTAAAAAATCATCTAAACTCTTCTTCAAGACCAGCTCAGTTTATCAAACCTGCCACTCAAACTATGAATACAGTACAAGATTTACCCGTGGATATCCAAAACATTCAAGCCATGTATAACAACTATACCGACAAGATATATTTGGAAGGCTATATGATGAAAATGAACGATCTGACTGTGGATGGTTCTTCTTATGGTGATTCCCGGTGGACTATGTGGTATGTTGAACTTGGTGGACCTGTGCTTACTTTATGGGATGCTGAATCAACAACAACGACTGATAATGAAAACGAAGGACCAGTCCCGGTTATACCTCAATATATCAACTTGGCGGATGCTTCTGTGGCAGTTATTGATCAAGAAAATGGCGTTATCTCTCTCAACTCGGCTGGCTCTAATCGATTTTTATTTCAACCTTTGGATCCAACCTCATCCTCTCCCTCCACTTATCAGGCGGCACTGTGGGTATTGGCTATCCGACTTTCCTGCTTTGAATGGTCCCGAATTCATGAAATCCATACAATGAATCTCTTGACACGATACAATGACGATGTGGTGGTGGCAACAAAAACTGTACCGAAAATGGAAGGATTCGTGCAGGTTCGATTGACGGGTGCGACCGAATGGCAAAAGTATTGGGCGGTGGTCTCTGATCGGCGGGATGAAAAATCCTTCTTTGGTAAGAAAAAGGTACCTTGCCGTGGTCAACTCCATTTTTATGAAAACAAGAAGCAAAAACAACCAAGTTTTACCATGGTCGACATTGGTCATGCGTATACCTTGTATCCAGAATCACCTCAGCTTATCGATATGGCGACAATATTGAAGGTGGAAGGATCTATGGCTAATACTACCAATGGAGGTGATCAAGACACAAAGAACAATCAAGGTTCTACTAGCGCTCTTATCATGGTCTCGTCTCGTAAGGAATTGATTCAATGGCTTGTTGCGGTGTTTGACTCTTTTAAACTATATGGCCGCCCTGGACAACTTTTGGATGATCCTCTTGATATCAATTCTCTCAACTTTGGTGCATCGGCTGCCATGGTGAACCCTCGGATCTTTTTGGAGGTGCCTGAAATTCAACACGTCGACATCATTCATGAGTCCTATAATGATAATGTTGTCAAGTTTGTCGATGTCTTGCACGACAAGATAACTCAAAATCCAAATTCACAACCACCACCACCTCATTTGCAACAACAACAACAACAACAACAACAACATTGGAATTCTCAAAATTTACCTTTGGAACAACATGGCAACATTAGTCAAAGCACACCATATGATCAATCCCGAAACAACCAAGCAATGACACCAAGCTCCTCTAGTCGTGGTGGGAAACTGACATATGCTAGCGATAGTGAAGAAGAGGAAGAAGAAGAAGATGATGATGATGGTGACGACAGTGATGACAGTGATGGGGATGACAATGTTTTAACAACTTTGAAACAAGGCGGACGAGAACTGGACAAGAAACCTGGACAGCAAAAGAAGCAAGAAAAACGACTTGAAGAAGACGAAGAAGATACCGATGATGATCGATCAACCATATCTGGAATCTCTGAATCATCAGCACCACCACAGCCAAATGCAGCAACACCAGTAACATCATCACGACCTCGACGACGACGTATTGCTCGACCACAAGCCAGTGTTAGTGGATCTGGATCTGAAAGCGACGATGACGACAGTAATGGACATCACCAAAAAAATAACAATCAAGGCAGTGATTACTCAACAGACGACGAACATGGATTGATCAGGGATGGCAACAACAACAACAACAATCGACAACCCTCATCTATGATGTATATGGGCAATCCTTCTGGACAATTCTATGATCAAGAACAGCAACAACAATATCAACAGCAGCATATTGATGGAATGATGTATGATCCTGCTACTGGAATGTACTATGGTGATGGTCCTGGTGGTCTCGAAATGGGTGAAGATGGACCTATTATTCCTGAACTTGGGTCTCGCTTTGCCACACAAAATAGCTTATTGGATACCTATCGACCTGATCATCCATCCGCCAATGATCAAATGGAATATTCTCGACAAACTGGACACACTTTATTGAATGTCCCTAGCAAACCTCCTGAACCTCGCACTGGTCTTGTTGGTATGATCTCTCAAATTGAAGTTGACAAGAAGGAACAAAAACTAAACAAAGGAAGGGTGCTACAAATGGAAAAGGATCGATTATTGGAACGTGAACGGGAACGATACATGTGGGAACAGCGTCAATCCATGATGCCTCAGGTAAAACACACACACACACACACACACACACACATACACACACCATCCAACTAAGCTCTTTCTTTTTATTTAGATGGGAATGAATCAAGCGAATATGGGTCAATTTGGTATGGGACAAATGGGTATGAATCAGTATGGAATGGGACAGCAAATGCCAATGATGGATCCAAGAATGTCAATGATGCCACCACCAATGATGCCCCCGATGATGCCACCAATGATGGGTCAAATGCCACCAATGATGGATCCAAGAATGTCAATGATGTCGCCCAGCATGATGAATGTATCGACTAACAACAACAGCAATAGCAATCTCAGTTTGGATCCTCGTATGAACAAACCTCGACCCTCTTCCAGTACCGAAACAGCAAATGTAGCTCCTCCTATGATGGACCCTCGAATGTCGATGATGCCTCCTATGATGGGACAAATGCCAATGATGATGGATCCTCGGATGTCAATGATGAATATGCAAATGATGATGGCTATGTATCAAAATAACAATGCCATGTGGAATCAACAACAACAACAACATATGAATCATTTTGATCCTGCACATGTGTCGGATGATGAAGACGATGATGTGCCTTTAGGTGGTCCTGCACTTGGAACAAAGCATTAGATATAGATCATATTTATCCCCCCCCCATCTCACTTACACACACACACTCTCTCTCTCTCCTTTTACTTATACACATATTATACTTGGCTTTATAGAATACACAGTTACATTCTTTAACCCATGATATTCCCATCCTCCCTTTTTTAATGATACTCTTTGAAAACCATTCAACTAATAAAGAAAAAGAAAGAAAAAACAGTATCCATCCGGTATTTAGTGTTAGACAAATGACCCATGACTACAACTAAACAAGAGATTTTTTACCATAAAAACCCAAACAGATAATTTTATGCATAATCCAGCCATAACATTGGATGACAGAAACTTGGTGTTTTTGAAAGTAGCATCAGTTTAGGCAACGAAGCATGAATTTCTCCCATGACCTGTTGAGGACCCTTCCCCAGATTGATTCCAACTATTTAATCGCCGACTGAAACATACGTGGCAATGCAATGAACAAACTGGATACCGCAGCTCTCCTGGCTGAATACTAATTACCATTCATGCCGACTTGATCATATTCTCCTTTGCATCATCATCAGAAACTTGATTAACCTTGTTTTCTAAGCCCTGTTCATAGTAAGAGTGAGTCATTATGCCTGACAGCTTGCTTTCGCAGCAAAAGTGAATGACACATATTTCAAATTCCGATGGAATCAAAAAGAATAAATACTCCTTTATCTTTTGCTCTTCTTCTTCTTTTTTTTTACGAATTATAAACGAAACCTCAACACTTTCCTTATGAGCACACCTACTGAACAACAAGGCACAAAAGAAATTGAAGAACAGTTATCTTCAGTAACACTTGACCAACATTTAGACGATACGAATTATACCTTCTCTGACGACGATGAAGATGACAAGCTGAATCAACAAAGGACACTCAAGGTACCTTTGGCTCACAAAACTACAAATAAAAACTCGAATGTATTACTCAAACTTTGTTTTCATTATAGGCTCGATTAGTGGAAGGCACGGCGGAAGACCTTACATTCTTGAAGGAATGTTTCTCAACGCGTATGGAAACAGGTGGCGGGGAAACATTGTTTGAACTCGGCTGTGAAGGTAGGTCATGTAGAAGGGGGAAAGTATAAGAGAGATTTACTTATAACTTGTGTGATACTTGAATAGATGATGGCACTTCCATGTTACTGACCAAAGAAGACTATGACCAGTGTTTGAAGACAATGGACAAGGTGGTGGAAACATTGGGCGCGGACTATACTAATATCGACACACTCATGGGAATACCTGGTGAAAAGAAAAAGGCAAAGGAAGGAATGGGTGGTCATTTGATGGTACGGAAAAAACCAACGTCAGTTGAAGATCTATTGGAAATTCGAGTAGCAGTGGTGGGCAATGTGGTAAGATCATAAAGAACAACTATAAAAATGACCATATACTCACCTATTTTTTTCTAGGATGCTGGTAAATCAACTACATTAGGTGTTTTGACGAAAGATATACTGGATGATGGTCGAGGCAAAGCGCGGGTAAATTTATTTAGGTATGATTTGAAATAGGGTAGCACCTGTAATATGTATTGACTTTTGCTCCCCCCCCCCCTTTTTTTTTTTTTTTCGGTAGACATCCTCACGAAATCGAATCAGGGCGGACATCAAGTATAGGTGGTGAAATACTCGGCTTTGATTCCAAATCTAAAGTGATTGCACAAACTGGTCGGAAAATGACTTGGGAAGAAGTCTGTAACAAAGCCTCCAAGATCATTAGCTTTGTGGATTTGGCTGGGCATGAAAAGTACCTCAAGGTAAAATATAAAATAATAATACATGTATCCTCATATAATTAAACTAGACATACTTTTAATATGTTGTAGACCACTGTATTCGGTATGACAGGCAATTTCCCTGAATTCGTTATGCTAATGGTAAGCCTGTGAAGAAAGATTCAATATATATATATATATATATATATATATATATATACTAATGTATTATACTACCTTTTTGTTTAGGTTGGAGCTAATGCTGGGGTAATTGGGATGGCAAAAGAACATTTGGGCTTGGCATTATCTCTGGGAATCCCATTATTTGTGGTGGTAACCAAGATTGATCATACTCCTCCAAATGTTTTGGCTGATACTATCAAGAATCTCCGATCTATACTCAAATCGAAATCATGTCAAAAGTTCCCATTACTGGTGAAATCGAACGACGACGTGGTCAACAGCGCGGTAAGCAAACAAGTGCATAACATGAAACGAACCTGTATACTTACTAGTCTCTTTTTTGAAATGACAGCAACACTTTGTCAGTGCACGACTTTGTCCCATATTCCAAATCAGCAATGTGACAGGGGAAGGATTGGATCTACTACGGAACTACCTCAACATCTTGCCATCACTCACAAAATACGACACGAGCGAAACATTCCACTATGAAGTCAACGATACCTTTTCTGTTCCGTTTGTTGGCACGGTGGTGAATGGGAACATACGCTCAGGGATTATTCATGTAGGTGACAAGGTGCTATTTGGACCTGATTATTCTGGACAATTCATGGTGACAACCATCAAGGGAATCCATCGTAAACGGGTGGCAGTGCCAGTGGCTCGGGCGGGGCAAAATGTGACATTTGCTTTGAAAAACGTGCGGCGGAAAATGATACGAAAAGGATCTGTGTTACTTGCCTATGACAAGGATCAGCCATTACCCAAGGTATCTCGACGGTTTGAAGCGGAAATTCGGATATTGTACCATTCCACCACCATCAAACAGAAATATCAAGCAATGGTGCATTGTGGATCAGTACGACAGACGGCACAAATCATCGATTTAAACCAGAATGTCCTGCGGACTGGTGATAGGGCAATCGTGGTAAGTGAAAAAAAAAATCATAATGTTAGGGTATTCATTCTATTTTGTATCTTTAGCAATTCGAATTCGTCAAACATCCCGAATATCTCTGTGAAGGCGCCAAACTGGTAAGAGGGTGATCAAGAAGGATTGAAGAGTACTAACAACTTGTGTTTATTGTAGATATTCCGTGAAGGGCGAACAAAAGGCAAAGGAACAGTACTTAGAATATTAACAGATGACTAATTATGCTTTAAATCGGGACCTAAATAAATAAACTTTTTATGACCAAACTACTCTCTTCTCCTTTAGCATTCACCAATGACCCTGGCAGACCAATTTATCAAGAATCCTTACTTTGCTGTGCTTGGAGCAAGTACATCTCGAACAAAATATGGAAACAAGGTGCTTCGATGGTATCAGACTCAAGGGCTGAATGTTACCCCTGTACACCCAGTAAGTTTACCATTAGAGGGGAGGGGGAGCATAAGTAATTAACCCATTTCTCTCTCTCTTTTTTTTTTTTTTTTTAATTATGTAGAAAGAAACAGAAATCGAAAGTATACGTACGGTGGCTTCTATGGATGAACTAGAATACCCACAACAAACGTCTGTCTCTGTTATTACCCCTCCTCATATCACTCTACAAGTGTTAAAGGATTGCAAAAGACTAGGGATCAGTAACATTTGGCTTCAACCTGGTGCTGAAAACAAACAAGTATTGGACTATGGACGGGAATCTGGTTTACATGTCATTGCTGGTGGCCCTTGTATCTTGGTAGATGGTCCCTCTCTTTTGAAGCAACGGGGTAGCAAACTATAGAGAATTATTTTAAATCCCGATTTCATAAATATAGTCCTTTTTTTTTTTATTCTCTTCTTCTTCTTCTTCTTCCTTGTACTTTATTATGACCCAATAAAAAGATGCTTCAACCTAGTTATGAACCTTACTCATCTGTATCCTTCCAACAGAAGCAGCGAACTTCACCTTATCCTACTGACAACAACACAAGAAACAGTAACCCTTACCCATTACTAAAATCATATGATCTCGGTCACCACCCATCTTCCTTGGGTCTCACATCAAGGCGGCGCCATAGGTATGTATTACCTAGACGGGCTTTGCTGCTTTTATCCTTGTTGGTTATTTTCTTGATCTTTGTTTTTCGACACTGGATTACTTTATATTGGGCCTTTTTACGAATCAAACTCAACAATACCCTCTTTGATGGTGGTTACATTCCTTGCGGTGTTATACGAAAAGAGCCCATGCTTTATGTCCATGATACACATCATGTCCAAGTGGTCTGGGAAATGAATTGTGATATGAAGGAAATGACTCTCTCTTGGCAACCATCATCTGTATCGAAAACTACTGGTACATGGGAAGCCAAAGTGGTGGAACCAACGATTCTAGATAAACGACATGCCCTGTACAAGACTGTAATTGGACCCTTGGCGGATTCGGAAACATCAAGTTATAAATATAAGATTGAAACCAAGACAAAACGAAGCATACGACAGTACACCTTTTCCTGGCGACAACATTTACGGACGACAACCACCACACCTGGCTCACGCATTCGACTGGCTGCATTGGCTGATAATCAATTCGGTCTGACCACGTTCCTGCAGATTCTCCGGCAATTACGACGCTACCAACCCGATTATTTACTCCACGCCGGCGATGCGGTCCAAAACTACCCTTCACTCATCCAATGGCAAACCGACTTTGTTGCCCCTCTCACCTACTTTGGACTCGGACAACGCAACCCAATGATATACGCCCATGGAAACCACGACCACGACCCCACGTACGAATACCATTACACACGTACCGGTGATCATCCATGGCATGCCTTTTCTCTGGCGGATGGTGCCATCCGGTTTATCATCCTCGACAGCAACCTGGACTGGCATCAACAGGACGAATGGCTACAAAGGGAACTGGCCAGCACGCGCGACGCTGCGTTTCGAATCGTCGTCGTGCATGTGCCTCCGTTTTTGGAATATTGGGATCCCGACGCTTGGTTCCAACAACATCAAAATGAATGGGGGGCTTTTGTGCGCGATCGGTTTGTGCCCTTGTTTGAAAAGTATCAGGTGGATTTGGTCATATCGGGGCATCAACATAATTACGAACGGGGTCAACGCAATCAGATTCATTATGCTATCATTGGTGGAGCAGGTGGTGATCTCGATTTTGATCGGGTGCATGATTGGGGGATGTATGAATCAAGTTTATTGGATTTCCATTTTGTCATCATCGACTTGACTCTTGTGGATCAACAACAAGAATTGAAACGACAAGGGCAACGTTGGCGACTTGATTGGAATACTTTTGATAAACAAGGTGTACTCGTTGATAGTCAAATTATACATTCAAGAACACCATTGATGATCGACAATGAGGAAGCTCATGATAGTGATTTGCAACAATCTGATACAATACGTGGGGCTGTCCATGGTGATGTTATTCAAGACATTACTCTGATGAACATGGATGATCAACAACAATAGCATTATCACTTTTAACGATTACATTTAAAATAGTTATAGTTTAGATTTTAATCTTTAATAGTTGTAAAACAGTAGTATATATATATACCTTGATTCAATAAAAATTATTTTTACTCATGACTATGATATGTAGGGCTTTAATGATAATTTGGGAAGCTTATACTGTGGGTAACTTGAATTTTTCGTCGAATAAGCGGAGGATGAAATATCAGTTAATATTATGTGGAAAGTATGTGGTTTCCTTTTATTTTTCACTTACAGTTGGCCGAAGCCCCGTACCCATCCCTCTCAAAGGAGGGGTGCCAGCCATATTCTCATCCAAGAATTGACTGACAAGTTGTTGTTGTTTGTTAAAGAATTTAAAAAGCTCTTTTATATGGTGTGAAAAAGAAAAAAATCAGATGATCAAAGCCCATGCATTGTCAAATTATAACAATCTTATACAGGACATTGTCCATCATAGATCGCGTTAATTAATCGACACCTATAGGAAGCCACTTGGGCTAAAGCTTACTCTAATCGACGAAAAATTAAATTTACTCAACTTGCTTGATAGCGGGATTTGAATCTTGTTTGTTGGAGCTTGGGCAGGCAAAGAGACAGGCAGGCCAGATTACATGGTGGACACTAAATTTGAATCTAGTAAACGAGTATGACAATATGTTTTAATCATGACCGTATTAAATCAATAAAAAGGACAGATATAGTCAATAAAAACAAGATCAGATGCATTATTATAAAAACAAGTTGTTTATTTTTGTGTATAAAATCAAAAAGGTGGGGTGTCATCTATTACTAAGGTGGGGGGGTAGTTGATCTATTTCAATTGGGGAGTAAAGACAGGGTTGGATTTTTCAAACACTTGTTCACCTTCGGGAGCACCAGGAATCATCTTTTTCAAACCCTATATACAAAACATAGACAATGATGAGTATCCATAACAACTTTTTTTTTAATGATAATGACTTACCAATTTTTCAAACACACAAGTGTTCATTGCCTTTTCGGGCTTGCGACAGTTATACAGTTCTTGATTGTTCTTTTCCAAACATTGCCAGTGTGCATCAAATTCCTTTCCACAGTTTTCACGGAGCTTGGTAATCCTATGTAAAATAACCAAGTTAACACCCACCCACCCAGGTTTCGTTTTTTACTACTTACAAATCAATAGCACATCGAGTCACTTTACGCCCTTCCTTAAGACAGTGCTTGGGATCATTGTTTTCATTCTTGCACAGCATAAAGTCATCGTTGTAATCCTTGCAATAAGCACCAATAAAGTAAGAAGCACTTTTCAAGGGAGCAGAAGTGGCACCAACTTCTTCTACTTGAGGTACATTATCGGGCAAAGGTGTAGGGTCGACGAATTTGTGAGAGGTTAAAGGAGTAGGTTGACGAGTTGACATTGTCGATTGTGCTGAGAAAGAGAGAGAGAGAGAGAGAGAGTGGGGAGAGGAGAAGGAGTTAACCTAAATAAGAGTAAAATAATTCGTTAGTTCTTTTAATACACTTTAGCGAATCAAAGTGTTTTACCTCGAATTGAATGAAGGTGAAAGGGAAATAGAAAAGAAATCAATCCATATGGTGTTTTTATTGTATTGGGCTCGCTTCCGCTCAGGGCGGGATTTAAATCGTGACTGATGACATCAAAACTGATTTTTTTTTTTTTCCTCTTTTCCTTTTTCTTTACACACTATGGCGGGAAAGAAAAGGACTAAACAAACATCTCTTGCTGCCAGGGGAAATGCGACATTGGATCAGTACTTTTCCATCAAGAAGAAAAAACCCAACGAGACGACTACCATCAACAACAACGAAAACGAAAACGAAAATAACATTGACACGAGTCTTAAAACCAACGATACCCCCTCATCAACAAAATCCAATACAAAATCTACCACCTCTTTATCGAAACAAGCACCAAAATCAACTCTTCAGGATAGGACGACACTCAAGCGACAACCTTTGGCTGTTATTAGTGATACCCCTCATTGTGTGAATATGCAACCTGTCAATAAACCACGCCTACCTGCCTTTGTGGTACTTAAGGATGAAGATATCGATCAAGGTGCCACTGAAGCGGATCAACATTCCACCAAACCATCAACACAACAATCCAGTAAGGAAGAAAGTCCTACTCAAAACGTACCTATTATCGACACACAAGCAACCATCCTCACTACGCTATCATCCCCTGTGGCCCTAGCCTCGCAAGATTCCTTTTTTGGTGAAGAAGGTGGGATCGAATTCCGGGTGGACGCACTCGACGATGATACAGAAGACGAAGACAACAACGACTTGGCCTTTTTCGATGATGAAGAAGAAAAGGACGATCTTCTTTTTCTTACGAAAACATATCGAAGATCTCATCAACCACCCGCAGTAAATACAACACGCGACGATTCAGATACCGAAAACAAGACGATTGATCAAAAGGACGACGCGATTGATCATAAAGACAAGAATATCGATCAAGACACTGTAGATTCACCTACTTTGGAATTCTCGGTATCGAATTCTGTAGCAATACCTCTTGACATGGGGACTAATTACGAGTCGGACGATACACAAGACGATCAAACTGCCCAATCTACATCTTCATCACATCGATCTAATTCATCGACAACACTATCATCGACACCATCTAGTGATCAACCTACTTTACCCATGACACTATCCTTTGACGATAATGATGAAGTACATGTCGCTTATCCGTTTCCTCGTGGCAAGGATATCCCCGACAAATTCGGTGCCTAGCTCTCTCTCTCTCTTTCTCTCCCCTCTCTCTCACACATAGTATATAGTTTAAAAAGCTCGGTTTAGTCTATCATTTATACCATGCACATTTGAAATAAAAACTTTGATATGTCTTTTTAACCATGATTTGATCATCCTGTCCCCTTCATGTATAAATGATTCATGTGTATGATTATTCATTCACCAAAAATAGTTTATCTTTGATTATCACAAAGTGGTTTTAATAATGTGAACCTGTTGGAAGTGGATTCAAACGCTTGCATACTTTTACCCAGAATCCGTTGAGGGCATAGTGGTCATTTTAAACACCGATAATGGCGCCTATTACTTTCGTTGAATCTTCCTCTTTTTTCTTTCCCTTGTAAAAGGTAAATACAAAGTTTTAGAACAGATGCTTAGGATGGACTGCTCATATATTCTTGTTTTATAGATGGATATCAAATATACTTATTTGATGAGGCTAAACTGAATGTACTTGGACCAAAGAATATTCCCTCCCCGTTTATAAACTTACTGTCTCTTTTTTTTTTTGTACATATCTTTTTAGGGGCATTAGATTCGGTAATACACTATTCTAGAAGAGTTGGATACCTACAATTGTAAGTAAATATGTACCTTGTCGTAGGTCAGGCGGGGAAGAAGAGGTTTACAGCTAGGTTGGATGAAAGCTAACACACTACTTTTTGACTTGGATACAATAACCAATTCTCGAGGAAGGATAAAGGATTCAATGGTAGGCCAAGGAAAAGTTATACAATGATTAAGATTCTTTTTATAGAAATCATCTCTATCCTGACTAGTACCTGGATATCCCTAAAGTTAGTAATAATCGATGAAATCGTGGATTTGGACCATGTCTGCTGATGTTGGTCATTGCATTGGCCTTATATAAATGAAAGAAAGAAAAAAGGTTGGGGGATGACTACAACAAACTAACTTTATATGATGGGGATGACACTCCATCATTGTGCGGAACTAATGGGTGACAGTAGACAATAAATAGTATAGTATAGATTATATAGTTTTTTAGTTTACTTGACGATATAATTAATTAAATCAATAAACAATAAAAACAGATCCACTTTTATTTTATATGATATTAGTTGCTATGTGCATGCAGTATGTCGGTGTAAACTTTACAGAATGGTGATTATCATTAGATACAACAGGTCTATATGTCAATGATGACAGGTTTTTCCTAGTTGACACTATAAATCAGCCTAGACTTGACACGGAATCACATGCATTTGTGAGAGATGTCAATCATCCCCAACAACCACTGATACTTTGGGGGACAGAAAGGTGAAAAACTTTATTGAATAGACTCATTTTGATAGTGTCATCCATCAGATGCATCAAAACCTTGTTTCCATTAAAAGTGCACTGACATTGTTGGACTGTGACTGGATGGTTTGTTTTAGTTTTTTCGTAACAGTTTCGGTTTATTTGTTTGAAAAGGGAGGGAAAGGGGAAAACAAATAAATGAAACATGAAACATGCTTCGGTTTTCTAAAGACAGGAAAAGTGAGGATGCAGTTTCCAACTGAGATGTCTAGACCTTTTTTTTTTTTATCAAATAAAGAGAATGCATTGGTTGGCACCAAGTTTTTTCATAGAGGATGAAGAGGTACCAAGTGAAGGCGGCGTTTGAAAAGAAAAGTCGGGATCCAAAATGCATGAATGGAAAGACAGGTGTGAATCCTATCACGGGGGGAGAGCCTCGAATTGCCATTCTTGGTGATACCGGCGCCTATCATCATGCACTTCAAACTAGTTTTCGGCACATCCTATTTCATTTAATGAAAAAAAAAAAAAAAGGGTAGAGCGCGCTCTTTTTCTTTGTGTGTATGTTTTGTGTTTTTAGGATTATGGAACCCGTCTAGATAGTTCCATGTAACCTATCTATTTATTTTCAAATCACCACT
This sequence comes from Chlamydoabsidia padenii, assembly GCA_025330725.1. Taxonomy (NCBI): domain Eukaryota; kingdom Fungi; phylum Mucoromycota; class Mucoromycetes; order Mucorales; family Cunninghamellaceae; genus Chlamydoabsidia; species Chlamydoabsidia padenii. Next base: position 576,825 of record JAIWND010000016.1, read on the forward strand.
TTTTGTTTTTGTTTTCTCTCTCTTTCTCTTTCTCTCCAATAACAGCTTATTTCAGCACCACTTTTTTTTAAAAAAAACACAAATCGACACTCATTTCCATCCATCCATCCATCAATTTATTTATTTAGCAATGTGTGAATGGTTCGAATCCTCTTCACCCTACTTTCATACCGCCCCCATCTCGATCACTCGTTCGCATGAACACGCTTATCCCACTCCACGATCCTCCCCCCGAAAAGGATCGATCGCCTCGTTATTAAACTCCGCCGGCGAACTCCAAAAACTCGATCAAGAAGAATGGTCGACCAACTATCAAACCCATTTCACCGATCATCATGCAAGAACACCCATGATGATGGTCGATGATGAAGACGACGACGATGATGATGATGATGATATCATGTCATCCTCTACGGCGGGCCTTGGAACCCCGACACCTTACCATCAAGCCAAAAAGGGTCTTCGTTTATTCAGTCAACATGTATGTGATATCCTTCAACAGCATGGTCGTGCCACTTATAATCAACTTGTTCAACAATTGATTGAAGAACTGAAACCATCATCAACGAAAAAAACGTGCGATCCCAAGAATATCCGTCGTCGTGTGTATGATGCCCTGAATGTCTTGATGGCAATCCAATTCATTACCAAGGATAAAAAGGAAATCAGATGGATTGGTGGTTGTCAACAGCAACAACAATCATCGATGCTTGATCAAGAAGATATTTCTTTTTATCATCAGTACATGAATCATGCGTGTGAGGAAATGTCCGCCGAAGAAAACTCCGACGACGACGACGACGAGACCATGATGGATGTCGAAGAGGATATTCAAAGAGAAGAACAAAGATATCAAGATCTTTTACAGCGTATCGAATTGAAACGAAAAGAAATCCATTATCAGATACATCAAAAGGTAAGTGATTATATCTTTTTTTTTTTTATTCCATCGTGTAGATGTTCATTTGTTATTGTTTTGTAGTATGGATCAACTTGTCAACATGGGTTACCCGATCCTTTCTCTTTTGCAACATAACCCCTTATCTATCAATCCATCTTTATGACATACCCACTCTTTTTTTTTTTATGACCCCTTCTACCTTTTTTTTTTTTTTGTATTTACAGTTCCATCTATGCCCAACCTATTACTATTATTATATATTTACACAACACACACAACACACACAACACACACAGAACACACACACATACACCATGTTTCCTATATGTAAAACTATGTACAACCAAATAAAGTCCTACCTTTCCAGTTATCCAACTTGTTTATTTCATAAGGAGAATGTATTCTACCCAATCAAGTATAATACACGCCCCCAAAACATAAAACATTAAACAACGTCATATAATCAAGTGTGTATTTTATGTATAAATAAGAAGATAACAAAAAATATATTTATATATGTATATATAATATATATGACTACACTATGAGATACCATCCAGCTTGATCAGTTTTCTTGTTGATCCCATTCTCGTTGTCGTTTTCTATTGGTTGCAGCAAACATCATATCCGAAGGCATCATTTGTTGTGGCTGCTGTTGTGGTTGTTGCTGTTGTGGTGGTGACTGATGATAGCCAAAGGGTGAAGAGAAGGAGGCGGTATTATATTGTAAAAATGCATTCATTGTATCAATATTCAGCAAGCCATCCATAGGAGGACCGCCAGTGGATGAGATGGGCAAGCCAGAAGTGGTGGGTGTGGTGCCAAACATAGATGGTATACTGTTAGCATTACTTGTATTAGTGTTGTTGCTATTACTATTAGATGTCGTACTGGTTGGCGTCGAGGTCTGGATCGTATTAAACAAATGCTGTTGATGGTGCTGAGCCTGCTGCTGTTGTTGGTGAGGGACAAAGGGTGAATAGGATGTGCCACCATACAGCCCTTGGTCTAAACCAAACGTGCCATCGTTGTTTCCAAATGTACCGGCCAACATGGGATTTGCAAACATGGATGCCATGTCCTGTTGTGATTGATGATGTTGTGGTTGCTGAGGCTGATGATGATGATGATGATGCTGATGCTGATTTTGTTGTGGGATATTGAATGTACCTGTCATGTCCTGGAAAAAGGTTGGATCCATTCCTTGTCCGAGATTCATCATAGTTTCATCGAACATCATTGTTGAAGGGTCCATCATAGAAGTGGGTACTGCCTGTTGTTGTTGTTGTTGTTGTTGTTGTTGTTGCTGCTGTGGAAGTTGTGATTGTAAAGGTGGTGCATATACATTTTGTGGCGGGTCCTCTTTTGTTAAAGATGGTATCATTTCCATTTTAGGCTGAGGCGAGTGTGTCGTTGGAATGGGACTCATGGTGTTGTTATCATGAGTAAAGATATGCTGTGGTGAGATTTGTGATGGTACTGTGGATCTTGGTGGTAATCGAGAATGTTGTTGTTGCTGTGGTAGTGGTTGTTGTTGTTGTTGAGGACGTGGTGAAGACATAGCAAAAGGTGATGCTGGATTATTCCCGGTCAAAGGCACTGATCCTGATACTGCAGGTGGTGTTGACGTGGTAGATGATGATGATGATATACCCATTCCAAGATTTTGATGCATGGTATTCATATTACTGCCAGAAGGTGCATGCGTCGCTGCTGCAGGTGTTGTGGGAATCGATTGTTGCTGTTGTTGTTGTTGTGGTTGCTGTTGCTGATCAAATAACCCAGGATGGAATACAGAAGAAATAGACTGTTGATTGGCAGAATCTTCATTGATATGTGGAATGTCGTTGATATTTGTAGGCAATCCATTTTGTTTCAAAAAGGCGTCAATACTGTCCATAATGTCATTCACCTTGTCCATATAAGTGAGTGGTGATCCTCGTAGCACATTTGCCGTCATGATCAAGTTTCGTTGAGCCAAAGACGCCAGTTCCTTTTCGTTCGACAATGCATTTACTTGGTGGATCGTCACACTTGCTATAACACCATCCAAAGCGTAAAAGAATTGACACCAGGGAAGATGTGTCGCATACAAGTCAAGCATTTTCGTGATAAAGTTGGCGGATTTGGTGCAAATGTTGAGAGATAACAAGGCAACAGGTGTCGCAGTTTGGTCCTTTTTAGGTAAAAAGAATTTGTGTAACATGATCCAAGTTGTTTGATATTGAATGTTAAGAATCAGTGTTGTTTCGTCCTTGAAGGATCCAGTCTTTTGGAAAGGATCATCATAATCGAGTCGCAAATGCTTCGGTAGTTCGTTTAGCCAGTTTGTCAAAGAGTTTTCCAGGCGAGAAATAGCAGACAAGAGAGATTGACCAGACTGTTCGGAAGGAAGGTGTTTGGTGATATCCTTTCGTATTTTCATCAATTTGATAGAGTGCACACAAAAGTTGATACGGTGACCAGTTTCTTCATCTTCAGAATCCAATTTGACTGGGTAATCCACTTCACAATCTTTGTCATCCACCATAGTAGGTCTATTTGATTCCAAAGCAGCGCATAAATCCAACCAGTAAGCAGACCACCATAATCGTTTGTTTGTTTCGCGTTCTTGAGGGTCATTAGGCATATGTTCCTTCTTGTGATACTTGAGATCTTGAGCCATTCGAATAGCCAAACCAATGTAGAGATAAGCCAAACTGGATCGTTCACTGCTGAGTTGATACATATAAAGATTCAACAAGGCATGAATAGTGACGGGACTACTGATATCAAAGCACTTTTTGAGCAATTGGCGAGCATTCTTGAAATAAGATTCACCCATCTTGGCAGGGCTGAGACCAGGAGTAGCATTATGATAGACACATCCATGCTTTGACATCCAGGCACTAATAGAGTTGGCAAGTAAAGGTTCCAATCCAGGGTCAGTCACATATTGCTTCATAAAAGTTTCCTTGTCCGCTATTTGATAGGCCAAGAAACATTGATGATAACATGAATGCATAAGTTGATCCAATACTTCAGGTGCCATTGTGTCATCCGTCTGTTGCTGATATTGTTCTTGAAGAATTTGTCGAGCTTCCTTGTCATCCACTTCCCATAGTCGTCCACCACCACCATTGTTGTGCTGTTGTAAACCAGTGGTATCATTCATCATCATCATTCCCGTTCCACCACCACCACCACCGAGTCCATGTTGTTGTTGTTGTTGTTGTTGTTGTTGTTGATGAGGTTGACGCATTGTCGAATATGAAGATGAAGAAGAAGTAGAATATTCATCATCCACAGTCGAATTTGTTGATTTACGCAGATGCTGTTGTTTCTTGTCCGATGAATTGCTGGTTCGTATAGAATCTGTACTGAATAAACTTGTTGCGGAGTCACCATTAATATTCAATTGACTGATCCCATTCAACAAAATACGATAAAGATCGGCTACACTGGCAATGTTGGTATCGATACGTAAACCAGATGGTGAGAGTGACAATTTCCAGGTAACAGGTTGCTGAGAAGAGAGAGAGCTTGCTATAGAAGGATTCATGAGGGCCATATTGTTTCCGCCAAGACTATCATCCATACCTATAGCGGAATTATACCCAGAAGCTGTTGGCATCATTCCCATTAGTTGGTTATTACTATTGTTGCTGTTGATACTGCCACCAAGTATCATACCATCATCAGGGTGACCACCACTGCCGCCACCACTACCCGAGGTACCAGGGAAGGGATGTAAATTGTTCTTCATCTGGGCCAATTCAGTCTGCATCTTTTGCATTCGTTCCTTCAATTCTTCCACATGATTGCCGAGTTGATCAAAAGCATGGCCATCAACACGCCGAGGAGGGGTTGCGTAACTACAAGGTAATCCAGCAATAGCACAACGTCCACAAGTAGGTTGGACGAAATCACATTTGACCTTTTTCTTTCGACAACGAATACACTATTACAATAACAATGGTGGTAAGATGATAGTTAGTAAAGATTGTTTCTTCCCCTGGTCAATTTTTTTCAATAAAAATGCTATTCTAGTGATAACTTACTGCCAGACTAGATCTTGGTCGTTTTGGTCGTGAGGGTTCATTGGACTTTTGTTGTTGTAACCCACTATTGTCTGAGACAAAGACAGAGGACATGATGTGTTAAAAGTAAGGATAGAAGGTGACACCAAAGAATAAAATGGGGAAGGATAAATATGTGAATAAGGCAGATATGAAGGAATAGATGAAGGTAGAGTTAAAAGACAAAAAATAAGAATATATTAGTGTGTATATAAATATATAGTAAAAGTAGTTGTGTATTAGTTAATTATTGGTAAAGGAGAAAGAGAAAAGAAAGAGATAGAAAGAGAGAGAGATAGAAAAAACTTTACTTTCCCACTCCACGATGATGTAACCACAGCCAATCATTTTCAAATCCCGACTGAAAAGTGGAACAAGTCAAAATGGCGAATCAGTCATCTCCATCATCATTCCGTTGGTTGAAAAGCATGTAAATTATACCGTAAGACTTTTTAAAGTGTGCCCATTAATTGATGTATGCATGGACCATTGTTGCACAGCGCTGTCTTGGTCGCCATTCCTTTTTTTACTCGTCTTTTTCCTTTTTGGTATGGATCTTCCGTTACCTTTATGTCAAAATTAAAAAAACCCACTTTCATGTTATTTCTTGTCACATTCAATATGAATGCATCGAAATAGTGCATACCCAAAGACCATGGATTTTTTCAAAATGGGGGACGGATGAACGGCGTGTTAATCTTCCGGATGTTTAAACCCCGCCAGAACCGAAAAAAAGTGGGGTCCTGATCCTGTCTATCTTACCAATAGGCATCAATAGGTATTAAAAGTATGAATAGAATGGTTTCACTTTACACCCTGATTCATTCGGTTGAGTATAATATGATATAGTAAGTTTCCAGAGTAACTTTTTTTCATCACGGAAAAGACTTTTAGGGGCCCCCCGAATTTCCAAATCGGGATATCGATGTGCCATAGCCCACTTTTTCTCAAGCTGAAAGAGCATAATACTCCTTTATACATCTTAATTTCACCTTTGAGTCAGCGTGGGTTACAAACCCGGGATACAGTATACGCGGATAAGTATGACAATGAATGAAATGTAAATATGGCAACAACCCCCAGGTTCTTCTCTCGTGATGTTTATAACTGATTCATTATCTTTCGCATTGAAATTTATTTTATTGGTATCAAGCTATTTGTATGCCTACAGGCCTTGATCTCATTAGCAAAAATCAAGGGGTATGAAAGCGGTCTATATCTAAAATGAGGTTGATCGATTACTGACTAAAAAAAATAGAAAACACCGAATGCAATGCTTTTCATGTCATCGCCAAGCTCAAGCTCAAGTAAATAAAGTCCTTCTGCTTTAAAGGATACTCACGTAGGTCACTGTACTCTATATATAAAGTCTTGTTGTTTTTACAGTTGTAGGCTCATTTTTTTTTGGGGGGAGGGACCAACATTTTCTCACTTATTCTTAATAGTATGCAAATGAGTTCTTTAATGGATTGGGTTTTTTGTAAACTTGCAGAATAAATCAATACTGCATGTTAAGTGTTGGGGTATGGAAAATGCAAGTGGTGCCTCCTGATTTATCGATTAGGATCAAAAAGGGAAAAGGTCGTCATCCCATGTATGCATAACCAAGGCAAACAATGAGAATATGGTTACCGTCACATATAAGGTTTGAACGGTCTGCCCTGTTGGGTAGATCGTCCATTGAAGGCTTCGATCTCCGACCATTCATGCATATTCAACCCCCGATATACACCTTTGGACAGCATGCAACAAAAAAGATCCTTCACTATTGACTACTATTGATTAATAATGGCAACTGACTTTTTGTATTGATTAATCTACACACAGTATGATAAATATAGCTTTACACAAACACAGCACAATCAAAGTTTATTGATTAATAAATAACAATCCAAATTAAACTATAGCTAATCTATTGCTATTCTACCACTAAACCTTCCAAACTTTGTTAATTTTATTATGGTATTTGGTATCAGAAGAGCATAGGCCAAAAGATTTCAAGTCCAATCATTGCAGCAACAGTATCATTATGGAATACCCCGATGTTGATTTCCTTGTTCCTGCTAACTTGCAAAGCAAAAGATGTGCCATCAAAAGAATAATGCCACAAGAAGTAAAATTATATACAATGACCGTGTTATTTGATTTAGACATTAGTTCCACGGAATCTTCGAGGCTATGTCCATAGATCGACTTGGTGCTTAAGTTTTGCGTATAATTGGGTACCATTAGTATGGTACAGGAATTCCATTGACATTGTTACGCCTATTTCCAAATAACCAAATTCGTTCCCGACCCTATTCTTGTTCGTCCTACATACTGTGAGAGCTTGTTAAATAACTGGGTCGGTTTTTGGTCACACATTAACCCAGTATTCTACAAAAGAAGAGTTAGCAATCACAAGTTTCAATTTTTCGATAACTTTACCTACCAATCAACAAGGAAGGCGCTTCTTATCAAATACCGATTGCTGCTGCGTATCAGAGATCCAATACCAGGTCAAATAATGTGGTCATCATTCAACTTTTGATACTCCAGGCACCAGTAAGATAGTATTATTCTTTTGGCTTTTTATTTTTATTTTTAAAAAAGCACCAGAGAGTCGTAACAATAACAACAAGAGTGGATGTTCAAGTGTTATCATTTCGATGGGAGGAGGATAACTAGTAAAGTGAATTAATTGAATGACGATTATTTCTTGGGCGAAGACCAGTATCATTCTAACAGCCTTCTTTCACCATTTGCACCATTAAAATGTTTGATGACACCCGTATCATATAACAAGCAATGTATCTTCAGTTTAGTCATGGGGTGAGAACGGAGGAGGGGGAGATAAGATATAAAAAAAAAAAAAAATTAGAAATAGCAAACAAGAGACACTTTTTTGAATGTCGGGGTTAGAATTAAAGGAGAGATAGAGAGAGACGGTGTTCGGGACCCCTCCCTGAGATCAGGAATATCATCTGATTGTCTCATCCTCCTTTTACGTCTTTCTGGTTCTAATCATTCGTATCTTGTATTAAAAGCTACTTGAGAAACAGTATGAGAATGGCAGCAAAGGAAATCTCGTTATATTAAAGTTTAGTTCAACAGTAATCGTATATTTTCTAGGATGTCCGAACTTCCGAATAAAGAGAAAGGGCAACCAGACAGTGACAAAACGTGGACACATGTGTTTGACTCAGCGCGCGGTCGAATACCTTGTCCAAATAAAGTTGACGACGGAGGAGGAAACAAAGGGGATTGGTGCAACGAGGCAACAGCGATATCAAAAAAGGGGGGAAGGTAATTTAAACGCCGACACACACTTTATAATTTTTGTGAGAAGATTATCTCCTTCTCTTGTTCTCTTTCTTGATGCTTTCAACTTGATCATCGTTATCTTTACTCTAAAACCTACTTTTTACTTTATCTGATACCTTTACACTAAATAATTATTTTCTCCCAAGCAAAGCAAGAACCCATTGTTCTTCTACTTTGTGACACATTATTCTTTCAACTGCCTTCATGCCCTCAAGCAACAAACTCATCCTCAGTTTAATAAACCGTATTGCTATTCGTGTAAGTTGATGTAAATAGAAGAAAAACGCCAACATATTTAACATTACACTTGTATTTTCAACTAACTTTTTATCTCTATCTCATTTTTATTAGCTACCAATTAATGCGTCGAATAATGGTGGACAAAGACTTGAACAGGATCCTATTATCCAGCAAACAGGTAATTAGGAAGGATAAACTCAATTGGTTTGAACTCAGGCTAATAAATTAACTCTCTGGAACTCATTGGATATTTCTTGGTCTTATATGTAGTTGCGGCCATTATTCAAGTATCTCAGCATAAAATGTCAACGGTGGTCAATGCTCTAGGCACAGTCCTTGAAAACATATCCAAGGTAAATTAAACAAGGAAACCCCACGCATGTAAATCTGATTTGTTAATACTTTTGTCTCTTACTCTAGCATATCCCTATGACCTCTCCTTCCTTTCTACATATGCCTATGGACGTGCTACAATCTCAACTATTCATCCTACGTTTGATGTCGGCGTGTATGCAACATGATTGGAAACGTACGATAGCAACAGCAACAACAACACCCCAACTACTACCTGTGAAAAAGGGCAATGAAATCAGTAATGACGATAGCAGCAAAGAACTTCCATCGCCTTTGGACGAAGCATTGGTATCTTTTATTTTAAACAGCTTGAGCCACTTTCTCAATCTTATGCAAATGGTGGAAGAAGCAAACGACGCATATTTCTCTGACAATACCAGGTATTTGGACTCTTCAACAACAGGAGGGATGAATAACATCAACGGCAACAATAGCAATAATAGCAGTAATAGCAGTGGTGGCGATAGTAGCAGTAATATCAACATCAATAACAACAATAAATATACATCAAAACCCTTGGATCCGAAATTATCTGAAATTGTGCTGGAGCTTTATCAAGTATCTGGCAGTATCCTTCATTATATCAGTGCTTGCAGCTGGTCCTCTTACTATAGCAAGATCAAAATCGCCCTGCAGAAAATGGGTGCTACTATGGATCCTTTGGACAAACGATTCTCGGAATTGCGGTTATTCGAATTTGCTCATCTGGACAAGGAAACACTACATCTGGTGTTTACTGGTAAGAATCCATGCCAAGGATAAAAAAGATTACTTTGATTCACTAACTCTTTTATTTTTTCTGTCAACTTGGAGTAGAAATGAGCCCAAGCTTCTTGCACATGAAACTGGAAGGAAAATTGCTGTTTGCGACTATGGTACGGAAGGCAATTTGGAGGTGGATCGAAACTTACCCTGGTGAATTCCGACAGGTCTGTGCAAGTGAAAATCGATTGTTGGCTGGCTCCGAAATCCTTTTTGATCTTTGCAGTTCATCTGCTGATACTCCTCGGAAAAAAGCTGCTCTATGGCCTTTGCAGACAGTCTTATTGGTGTTGGCTCCCGATCTCTTATTACAAGCCTTCTTGGACAATCCTTCATCTAAAAATCGAAGGGTAAGTAGGAAAGAGAGAAAAAAAATACCATCTCTTCCCTTTGTATTTAACTAATTCCTTTGATATTTCGTAGACAAGCTTCTTAGGAACCTTACGACAATCTTTACGAAGTGCACGGACATCCGAAATTGCCGCCATTTGCTATGTGGATCTATGTAAAGCAGCAACCTACGTACCGCCGACAGAGGAATCAGTATTGCGACATATCACTGCCGACATTGAAGATGAACTTGCCGAACAGATATGGAATATTGCTCAAGCCACCACGCAGGACAACAATACCAACAACAATAACATTATCAATTCCACCTACGATGCACAAAGGTTACTCACCGATTATCTTTTAACTCGACTTCAAATGTGCTCCACTACATCACTCAAATCATTATTGACAACCTATTTTGGTGATGATGCTCCTCTTGTGGCTAAACGGGCTTTGGTGAAAGCCTGTCTCCTATTTGTCCAAGACCGTCCTCATCTATCTTGGAATGCCGATGTTGTCACTGTCTATATTGATATCTTCCCTTATTTGGCCAAACTTTTGACTGATAATGCAGCCTCCGAGGCACAAGGTCGTGGTCTAATGATGATGGATATTACAACAACAAACCAAAGCTCAGCCAAGAACATACCTTCTCGATCGCCTGGATCTAATGCATTGTCACTGGATTTGTTACGTTTGTTTTACATAGCTCCTTTTGTACCTTTGGTGGCGGTAAGTAAGAATAGAAAAAAGCCAAACATAGATGTTTTAATAGTACTTATGATGTTTTTTATTGTATTTTTTAGGATGATGACAGAGGAAATGCGGAACAATTTGGAACGTTTTTGGTGGGTATTTGCAACTTGTGTCAACAACAAGACCTTGGTATACGTCAACTGGCTTTTGATTGTTTGATCCGATTTCATGACTACAAGAGCATGACGACCTGGGGGACCTCTTCACATCGGGTAAGCAACTTTTGGCGTATCTCATCTCAGGTGGTATTTTGTTTGGCCCGACAAATCCTGGACACCAAGCAAACGGAAACTAGCATTCAGTCACTCTTAAATACTTTGATTGCCCTGTTGAAATCTCGTCATGACTTTTTGGAAATCAATCTGGTAACTACTTGAACCCCCCCCCAACTTGGCGGAAACGGAAGTTGTGATTACTTACGACGTTTCACATTTAATAGGACTATGCCAGTATTGGAATGGATATCAAAGAACGATTGAAAGCTTCAGTGGCCTTGGAAATCGCTTGTCTCATCTCTTTGTGCTCGACCACTCCTGATGTATGCTCAACTGCCCTCCAATGCTTGTCTGGACTTTGTAAGGAAACAGTCATCGCCGAAGAAGACACTATACACCCACAGCAACAAATTACTCTTCGATCCAATCTATTAATATACAACGAACTCGTGGAACAAAACGATACTTCTTGGGTTTTTGGTCGCAAGGCACAACAGAAACGTATGCGTAAATATCTTCGAATGATGTCTCATCCAACACCAGGGGTAATGGCGGCATGGGAAGAAGGTTGGATTAGATGGAAAATGCTCACTCAAGTTATCCTTCGATTTGGTGAAGACATACTTGATGATGGAAGATTTTATACAACAACTACAACTACAACAACAACATCATTATCATCATCATCAGCAGCAGCAACAGCAACAGCAACAACAACAACAACATCTAATGCATCATCAAAAAAGGCGGTCCTTGGCCGGCATGACAAATTACGAGGGGTAACATCCAAGCCTGTGGTTCCGGTCAGTCGTTTGGAGGTGGACGAAGAAAAACAGACTCTATGGCAAAATTACGCTGGATTTTTGGCTGCTCTTGGTGGCTGCTGCTTGAAAGCCAATCGGGATGTATCACCATCACCATCATCAACAACCTCGACAAGCGGTAATTCAAACAACACACAGTCTGACTCTACTACTATTAATACCAATTCAAGCTCAACAACAAAAGGTCATCCTCAGCAGGTGCATAGTGAACCAGCGGCCATGGTCGAAAAGTTTATCAGCGAAATGATTGAACTGTTGACGACAGACAACGTGGTGGTACGGGAAGGCACCAAAGACGCACTGGGAAACGACTTGGCACCACCACTATATGCAATCTTATCACGACATTTGGAAGCCGTCATGTCTCGCAGCTTCAACTCTGATGGTGCCCCAATATGTACTCCTGCTAAATCGTTGTTTGTGGAACAGTCCATGTCTGTTCTGAAACTCATCCTGGACCGCTTGGTGGGTGATTCACAATATCTGATCAACATTGACTTTGGTACTCTGGTATCTTACTTTACTACATACATCGGTGGACTTCGACCTGGTTATGCTACTACTCGTATGAAGATCAACCTTTGCCTACTGGCTGAAGCAATGATTTTGAAAAAGGATCAAATTATTATCGGAAACGAAACTTGGCTACGAAATCGACTTTTGGAAACATTTATGGAATGGACAAGTGATTATGCGTTGGTAAGTATAAAACATCAAAGGTAAAACAGAGACAAGGTAAACTAACTTTATGTATGTATAGCAATCCACCAACAAATCGTCCATGTCTCCTTTAACATCACCTACTGGGAACAGTCAAGATGAAAAGATTCAACGTGATTTGGACTCGCTCTGTATGAAGACAATGGCTGCTCTCTCTAATCAACTACCCATGCAAGCAATCACTGACGCAGGACACGAAAAGGATACTCTGCAATTGAAATCAAGACTATTCTACAAATACATTACCTTTTTTACAAAGGTGTTATATCGGTGCCACCATGAAGAGGTAGGATGCTTCAATAAAGGATCTGATTCTATGCACTCAAACTAACTGTGTTTTGTCTATGATAGAAAACCACTCGATTCGCCAAAGCCTTTAAAGACACATCTTCAAATGACCTGGTAAATAAAACAGATCAAACATGTTGATGTATTAATCATTTATTATATCTGAATCTTTTTTTTAGGCCTGTGATTTCAATCCTGATCTGCTTACACTGAAGGAAAACACCATCTTGACCATCTCCAATCTACTCAGTGCAAACGTGGATATTGGGCTGAAACACACTTTAACACTTGGAGCATACCACGAGGACCCGCATATACGAATAGCCTTTATCCAGGTGCTAACCAATATTCTTTACCAGGGGACTGAATTCGACTCTCTTGCTGAAAGCGCAACAAGTGATCGTTATGAAAAATTGGTGGATGTAAGTTAACAAAGACACACACATACACACGTTAAAGATGACTCACCTTCTTTGTAGCTTTTATTTGAATCAGATATGGAAATCACTCTCTCTTTATGCCATGTTTGCCCGGCCGCCGACACAGCAGAAACAGCCAAAATCCTCCTACATTGTTTCAAAGTCAAAAACAAGCTGTTACCTCTATTGGATTATCTCATTGATAAAGAAGTCAAGACTACAGGTAAGTAAACATTATGCACTTTATAAGATGATTCGATGATCAAAAAAACTCAGGGAGGAGTTTTTTTTTTCCCCACTAGACAATGAAGCTGAACTCTTCCGTGGTACGAACATGGCGACACAGCTTTTATCCTCGGCAGCAGCAAAAGACTGTCATCACTATGTATGCGAAACACTCCAGCCAGCCTTGGCAGCCATCAACTCTTTGCCCGACGACCAGCTCACATGGGAATTGAATCCTCAGAAATTGGTACCCGGGGAAACGATCAGCACCAATCAAAAAAATGTTACTCACGTGGCAGATGTCTTGCTTGACACCATTTGCTCCTCCACAGACAAGGCACCAATGTATGTAGCTTTAAAAAAAAATGGTAATCCGTCTGTATGAACTCTCACTAACTTTTTTTTTTTTTTTTTTTTTTTTTTTGGATATATAGGGAATTCCGGCAACAGCTCTCAATGATTGTGGATGCAGTGCGTAGACGGTTCCCTGAATCCAAATACACGGCGGTGGGTGGTTTTGTATTTCTTCGTCTATTTTGTGTGGCTGCTCTAGCTCCAGAAAAACATGGCTTTAGTGACGATGTTATACCAAGAAACCGCAATGTCCGCAAGATCCTTCTACAAGCAAATCGCGTGATCCAAAATCTATCCAGTAATATCCTCTTTGGCTCCAAGGATTCACATATGGTGGTGATGAATGATTTCCTGACCAACAATATTTACAAGGTGACAACATTTTTACGGGAAATCTCTCAAGTACAGACTGGTAACATCATCAATGGTGATTTGGCCAACTCGGCTAAAACAATCACATCGACTGAACTGAACCAGCGCACCTATGAACAACTCCATCGGTGCTTGTATGACAATTTGGATCGTATCTCCAGAGACTTGTCTGGTCGACGGGCAAGGTCTTATGGTGGTTACAATGTCGTGCGGCAACCTATTTCTGGCCAATGGAAACTCACTCTCGACAAACTAACAAAAGTATTGGCTGAACTTGGACGACCTGGTGCGCCCATTCAAGAGGATGCTCCTACTTTTCTCAAGAATACACACGCTGTTTCAAGAAGCAATCACGATTTTAGTGAATTCATGCGGCGTAACAGTCATCGTGATGTCTCTTCCATCAAGTCTCTCAATTGTATTTATCAAGGTGGTGTCTCTCGTGTTGGTAATCCGACCTTTTATGTCATTGCACATCTGATTACTCCGGATGTTGACTTTGAATCACTGGTATTCTACTTGTTAAGCGTAAGTAGTGATAAAAAAAAAGCTGGTCCTTATTTGATGATACTCATTCTTTTTTTTTGGGGGGGGGTGTATGGGTGGAACTTGATTGTTGTAGATCATGGAACCTTATTTGGACAAGCCCTTTGACATTATCCTCGACGCAACGAGAATGAATCCTGTCAACGAAATACCTGTGCACTGGATCAACACACTTTTTCAACTCATTTTCCAAGAAATGAACGATAACTTGACCCACCTCTACATCTTTAACCCAAACAGCCATCTACAACGATACATTCGCAAGATACCTCTTAAAATAACCAATCGACTCTTGAAGAAAACTCGATTTGCAATCACGGTGGCACAACTGCAGGAGGGAATCGCACCCTCGGAAATCCGCCTTCCCAAGTTATCAGGTAAATCACAACAATATGATTTCACAAATGATTAATCGGATGTTTTGTTCATGCAATACCAGTTGAACTCGAAAAGGAACTCGGAACGGTGTTTTACCCGGTATCAAAAATTATCACTATGAACATTCGAATACCTGTGATTGTCCGCGTTGGTGAAGAACATCTTCAAGTGACTACAGTAAGTTTAAACATGACACACTAGGTTTAATATTTGCCTTGGCTCACCTAATGTCTTTTATTCTCGAAATTCTAGGTCAGGGAACAAGAAATCTTCTTCAGCATCAACACAAAACTCAATGATGTGTACCACATATCTGACATTGATGAAGTATACTCTCTTCCTTCTTCTAAAAGTACTGATGGTAATGATGGTGGTGGCGAACTAATAATCAAGCATGATGGGGGGAGGTCATTAACAGCATTCTCGAGCACAAAGAGAGATGCTCTTGTGGAAGTACGTAAAAAAAAAGGGGGAGGAAACAATATATCTCATCACTTACTTAAAAATTAACATATATCTGTTTTTTTTTTTACTTCCATAGTTGTTTCTTCAAAACAAAAAAAGGTATGAAGCTACTCGCCTCGGTGGGGTGCATGATAGAACTATCAGGCCAAATGATGTACCTGGGCGGCTTTTGAATATGGCTTTACTCAACATTGGCAGTGACGATCCCAACTTGCGTTTGGCTGCTTATAACCTGCTTTACTCTTTGAATTCATTCTTCCGATTTGATACTGGTAACCGACTACTTCAGGCGAAAGGTATGTATATAATGACTCTTATAACAGTTACTATACTTTATTGACTCTAGGACTCATCGTTTTTGTTTTACTTTGTAGATTTATGCATTCCGGAGAACAACACTGAATTTATTGTATCCATCAGCTCCAGCTTGGCCAGCACCGAAACTCATCTTACCTTTGAATTCATTCAAGAGTGTGTCGATGGATTCACCAAATCAAATCAAAAACTTCGGATATTGTGTTTGGATTACCTATCACCATGGTTGAAGAATTTGGCCTTGTTTTGCTGTGGCGGGGACCGTGATGTCGGACTTGCAAAAATCATGGACATTCTTAGATTGTTGATCAATCTGACCTTGGATCGACCAGAGGTAATGTAATCACAATGTGAATACAAAGAAAAAGTGAGACGCTAAACTCTTCTTCTCATTTCGTAGATATATAAACATGTTCAAGCAAAAGTATGGGGTGCTCTAGCCGTGGTGGACGAATTGATTGACCCGGTACTCGATATATTGATCCAATTCTCGGTGGAAAAAGGTGTAGCCTCTCCTGAATCTGAAGCTATGGGTGATACTTTGGTGACTATGGCCAGTATTCCTGTTCGAGGAAAAATTATCAACCGATTAAGAAGGGTAAGTAATCAAAAGAGAGAGAGAGAGAAAAAGGGGGACAATAAAACAGGCACTAACTGTATGGTTCTTAAAACTTGATACTTAGGTCATCCAAAAGTCCTCAGCCGGGCCCTTTAGGAGTTTGGTGGAATGTCCTGCTTGGACGGAAATTGCGGTCTTGCTACGATTCTTACTGATGCTGTCCTTCAATATCTACAAGCCCATGACACCCTATTTACCAGAGGTATTCCATATTGTATCTTTGATGGTTTATACCGGCTCTCCTTTGATTCGTACGACTGTGCATAAATTGGTTGTCAATATTATACACGCTCTCTGCACCAATCGCAAACTGCCTGATGAAAAACGAAACAAGCTCCGATATCTCCTGGATGATTTGTGTGATGGTGATGCTCGGCATCATTTTGGACTTTTAAAAACAAGAACCAACCCATTCACAATCACTCAAGATTCAACCACAACATCATATGAAACAGTCGATCTAGCCTCACTGGAAAGCGTTGTACGTTTACTATTGGAAGTGATGGCTGCTGGTGCGGTTACAGCTGGTAAGTGAATTACTTGGTGAAAAGAAAGAAAGAAAAAAAAAAAAAAGAGGGAAAGGGCTGATGAGGCATCTCTTATACTAACTTGCTTGCTAATTTTTAGATATATCAAATGCATGGCGTGCTCGCTGGATGGGCCTGGTCGCAAGTACCTCTTTCCAATTTAACCCTGCTATTCAACCTAGATCCTTTGTGGTACTTGGATGTCTTGCTCATGAAGGTGTGGATGACGACTTGATGTATCAAATACTGGTGGCCATGCGAGGTGCTCTAATAATCTTCAATGACACCAATCCTAGTCTTATCACCAGCATTATGATGTGTCTTACCAACATTATCGACAGTTTGCCTCCTGACACTCAATACCTGTCACCCATGTTTTGGCTGGCCATTGCACTGATACAAATGGGACATCCGGCAACATTCTCAACCGCGACTCGATTCTTACAAGCGGTGCTTCATGCGCTGGATGCAAGGAAATTGTTTGCTCATCGATCGGTGGTAGACGTGATGATGGAGATCCGACAACCTTTTGCTGATATTGCTATGGCCTTGGACAAGGAAACTGGGGTGTCCTTCAACACCAACTTTTCTTTTGCTCTGGCAACTATTTTACTAAAAGGGGTCAAGCACAGCGAACCTCGTGATCTGGTCTTCCAATGTCTCACTACCTTTTTGGAGATCGAATGCAAACGCTCAATGGAACACAACGTGGTGGAAGCGGGAACTTTGGGCTATTTTGCTGGACTTTTACCTTTTGCTGCTCAAGATGGTGCTCTTCGTGAACTCTTGCGTTTGGCGGGTATTGATGATATTGATTTGGATGCATTAGAATTTGGATCAGCCTACGTACGCTTATTTGATACTTTGGAAATACCGAACAACACTACGGCATTGCTATTGGTGTCAACCTTGATGAACATTTTGAATACTTCGGAAACTGATTTGGAACGGGTCTTTTTGTATTCTTTCTTGTCGGAGGCTGCTATTGCAGTGCCTGAAGTATTCTCCTTGATGTAAGTATGAATAGGGGATGGCTACAATACTAATACGTCGATACTTATGATCTCTCTCTCTCTCTCTCTCTCTTCTTTTTCTAGCTATGAATCACTGTTGCCCAAAATGAATCAAATCATGGTTAGTAGTCAAAATCATGCTGTTTTGGACGCCGTCAAGAATCTATTGATGAGCGCTTGTGCCGAACCAATCATATCCAACCGTACTAACCGACGCAGTCAAAAATCATACTTGGATGAACTCGGATTCTCTGCTTTAGGTGATCCTACTTTTGGCTCCAGTAATACGAAACATACCATCAGCTTATTAGCTAGCGAACTATTAGAAAGAATCACATCCTAGGATAGCTCCCCCCCCTCTACCATTATCGCCATTATATATCGAATCTCTTATTTACATACCATATACCATTGTATTTTTTATTACTTATCATTAAACTTTACCATCAACACTTGAATTAATGAAAGATTGGTTAACGTATTTTGGTCCTTGCTGGTGGAAAATGTGTTTGTTATTGATCAAGGTGATCTCCTGTTTTGTGTAATGCTTGTATGTCTTCTTCTTCTGTCACCCCATCGGGAATACTGTATCATATGTAGGATAGACGAAAAATCAGTTTCCTCAGATTGCTTTGGTGTCGATTTTAAATGCCGCACCCAAAATGGAAATTGAAGATCTGAGGATCGAATGACAGGAAGGTACTCAGGGGCACAGCTTTCATTCGATAATGTCGGGGTTTGAACATTATAAGTAAAATTCAGAGGGCACACGGCTGATTGATTTGACATCACAGCGTACCTGATTTTGGAAAATGATATGCAACATGATGCCGTTTCTTAGATGGAAATCAATGTTATCGGTTTTGTTTCGGTCGATTCTTGCGGCCTTTTTTTTTTTTAGGGGTCTTGATTATTGCAGGCAAAGTTCGGATAGTCTCCCACCTTTTCCACTACTGATGATATCCCTTTCTCTCATCCTGGCAGTGAGTGATGATGAGTTTATATCACGTGGATGATAAGATGCATATGTTTCACTAAAGATAGTGCCATCTGCAACAAAAAAACTCAATTCCCTTTTTAAGCCACTAGTAGAGCGGCTGTATGCATTTTTGAAAAACAGATGAAAAGATGAAAATTTTTTTTCATTAGCCAATCAATTTCTCCACTTGAAACCTATAAAGCGGCGGGGCGCGTTTTCGACTTTTTTCTTCTTTCTTTCACTTTACAAAATAAACTAAACCATCATGTCATACAAGGTTGCTGATATCTCTCTCGCTGCTTTCGGTCGCAAGGAAATCGAAATTGCGTAAGTGAAAAAACAAGTCGGATTTATTCATAGCACTAACTTTATAATTATATAGTGAACCCGAAATGCCTGGGTTGATGGCCATTCGTGAAAAGTACGGTCCCAGCCAACCTTTGAAGGGTGCTCGTATCGCCGGTTGTTTGCACATGACCATTCAAACTGCTGTCTTGATCGAAACTCTTACTGCTCTTGGTGCTGAAGTCACCTGGTCTTCTTGCAACATGTAAGTAATGTCAATCAAGGTGATACGGAACTTGTCAATCCTAATACTATTTATTTTTAAATAGCTTCTCTACTCAAGACCATGCTGCCGCTGCCATTGCTGCCACCGGTGTCCCCGTCTATGCCTGGAAGGGTGAAACTGACGAAGGTAAAAATAAACAAAACAAAAAAAGGGAAGAGTTTGGGGGAGGGAAATCATAGGTAGGATCTAGACTTGGATTCTCAACAACATGATTGTCATTTTATATTAGAATTCGTCTGGTGTATCAAGCAAACCTTGTTCTTCCCTGATGGCAAGCCATTGAACATGATCTTGGATGATGGTGGTGATTTGACCAACATTGTGCACGAAGAATACCCCGAATTGTTGGCTGGTATCAAGGGTCTCTCTGAAGAAACCACCACTGGTGTCCACAACTTGTACAAGATGATGAAGAACGGTACCTTGAAGCTCCCCTCCATCAACGTCAACGACTCTGTCACCAAGTCCAAATTCGATAACCTTTACGGTTGCCGTGAATCCCTCGTCGATGGTATCAAGCGTGCTACTGATGTCATGATTGCCGGTAAGGTGTCTGTGGTTGCTGGTTATGGTGATGTCGGTAAGGGTTGTGCTGCTGCTCTCCGTGCCTTTGGTTCTCGTGTCCTCGTCACCGAAGTCGATCCCATCAACGCTCTCCAAGCCGCCATGGAAGGTTATGAAGTTACCACGATGGAAGAAGCTGTCAAGGAAGGTCAAATCTATGTCACCACCACTGGCTGTCGTGACATTATCACCGGTGCTCACTTTGAACAAATGAAGGATGATGCTATCGTGTGCAACATTGGTCACTTTGATATCGAAATCGATGTCGCCTGGATCAAGAACAATGCCGCCTCTGTCGTCAACATCAAGCCTCAAGTCGATCGTTTCCTCTTGAAGAACGGTCGTCACATCATCTTGTTGGCTGAAGGTCGTCTTGTCAACTTGGGTTGTGCCACTGGTCATCCTTCCTTTGTCATGTCCAACTCCTTCTCCAATCAAGTCTTGGCTCAAATTGCTTTGTGGACTCAACCTGAACAATGGACCGTGGGTGTCCATGTCTTACCCAAGAAATTGGATGAAGAAGTTGCTCGTGCTCACTTGGGTAAGCTCGATGTCAAGCTCTCTGAACTCACTCCTGTCCAATCCGACTACTTGTCCATCCCTGTTGAAGGTCCTTACAAGCCCGATCACTACCGTTATTAGAAACGTTTTATCTGGTTGGTCTTCCTCTTGGTAGATATAGTCTCGCCTCTTCCCCCCTCATGATCCTTTTGTATTATAGTAGTCTTCTTTTTATCTTTTTACTTGACTTTATCTATCCTTTTATCCCGTCTTTCCACCCTACTACACCTTCTTTATTTATACACCTTCCTTTGAAAAGGGATTTTTTAATCCCTTTTGTTATTAATTAAATAAAACTCAAATATATTAGAAGGATTATTATTTTATCCAATTTGGGCGTGAGTTCAGGTCAGCTCGGGGAGAAAACTGTTGGGCAAAAAGTTGGGCGTAGAATCCAGGCCAACTCCGGGGGGGGGGGTAAACTGTCTATTTGATACATGACCATGATTCAATCATGTACTGTGCAATAGGTTATCATAACGAAATCGTTATTCTCAATAGTAATGCTATTCTGGGTTTGAATATCACCATTCTGAGATTTAATGTGCTGTACTTTACAGTACAGCCATTAGCCCACCAGAAAAAACACGGCTGTGGGGCGTGAACGTTTTTTTAGGCTCAGACCCTTTTTTAATTCAAACTGCTCTCTTTCACATACTTATCTGTCATTAATCACATTCTTCTATCTTGCATCCACTTTAAATGGCTTACTTCAACCAGCTCCCTAATGAAGTAATCTACATGATGTTTGACATTCTTGATTACAAGAAAAAAGATCTCCATCAACTCTGATTAACCAACAAATTCTGGTACTTGGCGACGAACGAGCTTTTATGGAATGCACCAACAGAAAGTACAGAGCGATACTGCGTTTTTCTTCCAAGCTTGGCTCACCAACTTTTGTCCAGTCTGAAATTCAATCACAAGTCTTTACAACTTTGCTCTCTTCCTCTTGGTCAATATGCGCGCAAACTTGTGTTTGTACCTGACGACTTGGCGAAGGATATCATCTCACTATTGGGCTACACTCCTTTAGTGAAATCTCTTGCTTTGTGCTATTCCAAAGTTACTGATAAAGGCTTTATGCGCATGGTTAGTCGGTGTCTCAAATTGAAACGGTGCAGACTGATCCGTTGTGGTAACTTCACTCAAAACGGTGTAGCCTCTTTGGCCGATCACTGTCTCCAACTTGACGATCTCGAATTGGTCCTTAATAAACAAACTACTTCCATGGTATTGCTTGGCTTGAAGAATTGTCCGTTGGAACGATTGAGGTTTTCCTTTTTGGATTGGTCTGGTGCTTATCATCTTACTAAACTATTTTTACCAGCAGCCAATAAATTGTCACCTCTCTTCCCCATGTTAAATGACTTGCCCATCACAAACTGTAATTCCATTTATCTTGAACTCGTAAGGTTCTTTATCAAGTCTCGACCTCGCCTTTAAAAACTCAATTTATCCCATTGTGGGGTTACTGACGCCATAGTGGACACCATCGCTGACTCTATGCCTGACCTACAACATCTGGATTTGCTTGGAAACAAAGGAATTACTGTCCCTGCTATGGAACGACTGGGAAAGGCGTGCACAAAGCTAACTTGGTTGAATACCCCTCGTATTGGATTTTTTGATGGAACCTATACCTTTCCTACCGCTCGAGATCATACGGTATTGGAACAAAAGGAACTCGCTATTATTCCATCTTTGAATACGGCAACCTAACGCAGAAAATGGATGTAATCATATGGAACAACTTGGCACTGAATGAACACTCTCTCTTTTCATGTAGTATAGTTGTTTAGAATAGCCTTGTAAATATCAATATCAATAAACTTTTTTTTTATATGGTTCAATTTGATAGTGGTGTTTGTGGGGGATGGGAAAATTTATGTAATTCGCGTGGAGGGAACCCTATATACTATATATATGATAAATTCAAAGGCTTTGGGATATCCATGTAAGGACTGTACTGTAAATACATGATTAAATCATGGCAAATCTTTTTTTTTTTTTTTTTTTTTTTTTTTTTTTTTTTTTTCGCCGTGCATACTATGGTAAAAAAAAAACTTTGGATTTTTCTTTTCAAAGGCAAATTACTCGTCGTGTAGACTAGCTCTGACCGTGAAAGGAAATTTGCCAATGGGGAATATCATGCAGAATTGGTATTTGACATTTAAGCCCCGACTTCGCTCAGGGGAATATGTTGGGTGTATTTAATCGTGTGCATTGATATAGGTACGATTAGATAGTGGATACAATATGTCTTACTGCGATCGACAATGTAAACTACTACCGAGTTTGGTAGTGCTGGAAACATCCATCATAATCAAAGGAGTCTAGAGTCGACGCGCTAAAAGATGTACTATTGGTATTTGCGTTTATGCATGTATGTAAATGTAAACTTTGCTCATGTCTGCCACGAGGCTGTGAGCGCTTAATTTTCTTAGTAAAGTACGTTGGGAGAGGGATTTGGAAAAACCATAATCACTTTAATTATTAGCATTGAATTGTAAT